>SSNQ01034578.1:775662-849432 GCA_006942095.1 Nothobranchius kuhntae | reverse complement strand
CCCCCCCCCACTGTCCACTCCTTGTTCCCTCCTCTCCATGATTGATGTCAAGTTGTTGTTGTTATTTTTGTTGTTAGCCTCAAGGGCAACATGCCGATTATCACTTGTAAGTCTCTTTGGACAAAAGTGTCTGCTAAATACATAAACATAAACCTTGCCAAGTTCTAACCAGGGGCGGATTTAGGACTGAAGAAGATCCGGGGCTTAACACACACACGCGTGTGCACACACACGCACGCGCGCACACACACACGTGACACGCATTAGTCAACATCATACATATGACTTTTACCACATAATTTTTAATCTGAAGCTACATATTAAGCATTTTCAGGGCAGAGTATTGTTCCTGTTAGTGTTTAGTGTGAGATGATAGTAAATATTCCCTTTCTTTCTCCATCCACTTTACCTGATAAGCTAACTTGCAAACCAGCAGCACAACAAATATTTTCAAATAAGACTCACAAACCTTAGTCAGCACCAGTCTCATCAAAGCTGGGGTTCTGTCGTTGTACTTTTTGTCTAAAAAAAACGTCCTTATGTCCATCTTCACTCATGAGTTTCAGAGTATAGAGCTCCGAGAGTTGACGTCACGTTTCCCGGCATGCAACAGTTCAAATCGAAACGGCGCCATTAGGCAGGCAGAAGCCGGCAGCTAGACTATTTGTTATTGTCAGAAAACTCAATCAAACGGGAAATATGGTAGATTCCTGTTGTGCCCCAGGATGCAGAACAGAGGCGGATGACATAAGGAATGAGCCATCTACAGGATTCCTCAAGATCCGGAGCGCCGCAAACGTTGGATCATTGTAATAAAACGCACTAGTGACCGGGCTAAAACGAAACTGTGGGATCCCGAGAGTAAAGGTTTTCGCTTATGCAGCGACCACTTCATATCAGGTACTTAAACCAACGTGTCCTCAACTGTGTATGGTATTTATTTTAAACTCAGCCTATTGTTTCCTCTGGTGTTCACGAGTGTGTGTGTCTGCGTGTGTGTGTGTGCATGGACGAGTGTGCAGGTGATTGTATGTCCACTTTGGAAGTTGGGTGCGGGAGGGGAACTGTAATTTTTAATTGTTTTATACTTGGGGAGGGGGGCTGGGATGGGAATGTGGGATCTATGGGGCCATTTTAATCTGTAAAGCACTTTGAGTTGCATTTTTTGTATGAAAAGTGCTATATAAATAAAGTTGATTTGATTTGATTAAATGCTTTTATTACGATTCTTAGTGGGCTTCCTAAACTTATTTAGGCGTGGCTTTTTCTGTCTTATTACTCATAGCAACAAGTAAACATCACGTAAAACGTTGCCTCGTGATTTCTGCGTGCTGCCGTTTACGTGTTTTATGATCACAGCAATTAATCGGCTAAGCTGTATTTAATTTTTAAGCAATGGTTGATCAATTGTCAGATCACACATAAAACGCACTTTGGATTGCTATTATCTGTGTCACCGAGACAGATCCTAAGACGCTCCTGCCTGACATATTTATTTTATTCACGGAAAAAAAATCAAACAAGTGATTTCTCTTGGCGTTCAGTTTATACATTCAAACAGCACAGCACTCTATTTAAACTACTTACATGTAAATCTGTTATTTGTCCATCCATCCATTTTCATCCGCTTATCCGGAGTCGGGTTGCGGGGGCATGACTTCCCTCTCCCCAGCCGCCGGAGCCAGCTCCTCCGGGTAAATCCCAAGGGGTTCCCCGGGCAGGTCCAGTAAGAAGTCCGCTCCGACAGCTTCTGGCGTTTTTAAAAAGTATCCCAGGGGCACGGTCGTCGGAGATGTTTAGTCTGTTTAATTTCTGACTATATAAAACGATTTCTTCGGTTTTAAAGTGTGAAGTAAACTCCGACGAAGTAAAGTCCAAGCGGATCCCGTTCACGTTCATGGTTACATCCGTGTTTGTTTACCTTTTTTTCCTGCCAAAATGGCGTCTACTACCTGAGAGTCACGTGGGGTCCGGAGCTCTAAAGAAGAAGCCGGCTGCTGAAGGGCTTCTTCAGTGGTGGAGGCTCAAGCAGGCTGTACACAAACTACTGCCAGCTGCTCCCTCTCTGTTGGACTTTGGTACTGCATGTTACTTCCGCGATTTAGATCTGGGGCTTTTCATAAAACTTCCGGGGCTTCAGCCCAAGTAGCCAGGCCTAACGCCGCCCCTGGTTCTAACTCTAACTTTTATATAGAAATGGTCAATCCAAATACAAGTTCAGTCCATTATTGTGAGACATCTATTTTATTTTAGGTAAATTCACAATTAGAATTACACTTAATGAGAATTAAGGTCCCCTAGCACGCTGGAGTATGCCCCTTAAGCACATACATAATTCCCAAGAAATCCAAAAGCTTTCAATCAACTGTCAGTCATCCACCTGAAACTGGAACACACCTGGCAGCACATGAAGCTCAAAACAAGAACCGATACCCACATGTTTAGCTGATGCTCTTATTCAACAAATGCACAATCCCTACATGGTACAATTAGTAATAAATAACCCAGCACAAACCTCACTTTTTTTGCCCAATGGATTTCATTAAATGAACAACCTGTTGCCTCCAGATATTTATTCTCTAACTCAAAGAAAATGAGATTTAAAGTTAAAATAGTTTTCATGTGGCTGCACAGTGGTGCAGTGGTTAGAGCTGTTGCCTTGCGGCAAGAAGGTCCTGGGTTTGCTTCCCAGTCTGGGATCTTTCTGCATGGAGTTTGCATCTTCTCCCTGTGCATACATGGGTTCTCTCCGGGTACGCCGGCTTCCTCCCACAGTCCAAACACATGACTATAAGGTTGATTGGTCTGTCTAAATTGTCCTTAGGTGTGAGTGTGTGTGTGTGCATGATTGCTTGTCCTATGTGTCTCTGTGTTGCCCTGCGATGGACTGGCACTCTGTCCAGGGTGTACCTTAGCTGATTGCCCATTGAACGCTGGAGATAGGCACCAGAACACCCCCCCCCCCCCCCCACCACCACCCCCACCCCCACCACCCCACCCGCACGACCCTACTTGGGCAAGCAGGTTCAGAAAAAGGATGGATGGATAGTTTTCATGCACAGACAAGAACCCGACTGGAGCAGCGACCCACATAAGGGTGGGAGGGATCTGTCACCAGGTGCTTTATGATGGTCCCCAGCTTGACTCTTAGTGGTGTAACCTTGACACTAGACAGGTTTCTGCTTCATTGTCTGTGACAATTATAGTGACTTCTTTATGTTACTGTGGTCAGGCAGTTTTCATCAGGTGTAATAAGGCTCCTGCATGTACCATAGACATAGTTTGGGTTTATAGTGTCACTTTGGCCAACTTTACTTTTTTGTCTTTTGGCAATTTTGCATTTCCTTAGGTGGTTGCATCGAGCCTCTGCGGAGGAACACTGTGACTCCATCAACTTCTGTTTGTTGCTAATTTCAGAGGACAAATCCCTATTTTTTTTTTTCAATGTGATAGCCAATTCTATCCCTCTCTTTTTGTCCTTTGCAGCAGGATTTGCTGATTGGGCGATATGACAAAGTTCATAGTAATTAAAGGGATGTGACTGGCTTGTGCATGCACGTCAATTTTCACATTCAGTGGAACTTATGAAAGGTTGCACAGCATGAGGTGTGATTTATGCATGCTAATATTCTGCATTATTTTCCAATTTTGAGAGTATTCCCTTTTCAGTATGAGTGATGTGCAGCGTTGAGTGAAGCCACAGATGTTCCATCACCTCCCTTTAACTTTTAACACCCAGTTCAGGCTAATTTATGGTGAAGTAAACAAACAGTACATAAAGCACTCTGACAGCAGGCTCTAAACAATTTGCTTTAATTGTGAAGCACAACAGTTCAACAGGATCACAAACCTGCCAAACTGAGGAAAAGTATTGACTTATAGGATGTGTGTAATCGGCTCAGATTTGCAATCTGACACCTCTCCGCACTATTCGTTAATCGACAGTGGACATACTAATGAAAGTGTATCGTTTTAACGCATCCTGTAATTAAACTCATGAATATATATTGGTTTGTTTCCAGGAGCTCAGATTGTCACCTTTGCATCTAATCAACACCTTCAGTAGCAGCTGAGTGATACAAAAACTACACACCAGAGAGAGAATATGCTGACCTACCTTTTTCAAGTAACACCATGTTTTTTTGCAAAAAATAAACAAATGAATAAATATGATCTGCGACGGACCGGCCTGTTTGCCCATTGACTGCTGGAGATAGAAGCCAGCCCCCCCGCGACCCTGCATGGACAAGGGGGTTCCGATAATGGATGAATAGATAAATATGGTAAAAATGGTGAATGACCTGTATTTATACGTAGTGCCTTCTAGAGGACTACAACTCGCCAAGAGGCTTTACACACCAGTCACTTATCCACCCACACATCCAGACTGATTAAGTAATGTGATTAATAAATAATTTGGTTAATTATTATTAATTAATGTACTGTGTGTGTGTATATATATATATATATATATATATATATATATATATATATATATATATATATATATATATATATATATATATATATATATATATGTGTGTATATATATATATATGTGTATATATATGTACACATGTATATATATATATATATATACTACAGGCCAAAAGTTTGGACACACCTTCTCACTCAATGTGTTTTCTTTATTTTCAAGACCATTTACTTTGGGAGATTCTCACTGAAGGCATCAAAACTATGAATGACAACATGTGGAGTTTTGTACATAACCAAAAAAGGTTAAATAACTGAAAACATGTTTTATATTCTATTTTCTTCAAAAAAAACACCCTTTGCTCTGATTATTGCTTTACACACTCTTGGCATTCTCTTGATGATAATCAAGAGGTAGTCCTTTAAGACAGCTGGAAAACCATTTCAGTTGACTACCTCTTTATTTTGCTGTCTTTATTTGAAGGAGGATGCTTTTGTTAGTAATTTTAGCTCATACTGGCTCAAGAAAATGACATAAAAATATGAAAAAGTTGCAAAGTATCTCTTTAATGTGTGTCTATTTGCATTTCCTAAATAAATCACCACCGTCCCACCACTCTCTCTCTGTGTGTGTGTGTGTGTGTGTGTGTGTGTGTGTGTGCCTAATCTTTAAAAGTGTAAAGCTGAGCAGCTGATGGGCAGGAGATCATGTAATTCCTGAGGTTTTCTCATTCTGACTGACGATCATCTTTTTAAATCTGCCTCACTGGATTCCAGCGCTCAAAGATGAGCACTAATTGGGGTCACATATTTCATGAATTATTCTCTATTTGTAAAAGTATCACACACGGTATCATGAGTGTGCTTGCAGTCAGACGGGGATTCTTCCGTCAATTAGAAGAAGTTGATGGCAGTCAATTAATATTAGAACAGCTGTGCTGCGTACGAGCCGTTGTGCTCTTCCAAAAAAAAAAAAAAACAAGTGGAAGTATTAGCAGGGATTTGAAAACAATCTTTAACAGAGCAAGCAGGTGACTGGGAGCTCAAACAGCCTCATGCTGGAACATGTAATCAGCTTTTAGTGGATTAAAAGAAAAGTTGCATTTGAAGGCTACCGCAGTGTTTCAGTGTACTTAGCTCATAAACTTTATTATGTGTCAGTGTCCTGGGTATGTGATGGAAGAGTGTGGCAAAGAAAGACAAGAATAAGTTTTTTAACCCTCTCAGGCTCAGAATAAGTTTTGATAAAAAGGACGAACAACTACATCCTTCAGGGGTACTTCTGAGTCAAAAAATGCTCATGAAATACGTATGTGGAGTAACCAGGTAGGTAGGTTTTAACGTTGCAAACCTGCAACGTTTGCCTCTAGAGGGTTCAAACAATAATTCAATGCATTTGAACGTATTTCTGTTTAGTAATGCCAATAAAATGCCTTTTAGTTTATTTTATAATGCCCAATAAAATACAGTTGATCAAATATTTTAAATGGCTTTTAAAATGTGTTGTTTTCTGTCTTAAAGTGAAATGTTGGAGTTCTAATGAGGAAAGATTTGATTCTCTGAATCTGAAATAAAAATAGACCTTTTCCACAGCATGGCTAGCCATTTAATACACTCAAACTCCTATTTAATCAGATTCACTTGTTCTATACAATATGGGTCACTGCCTGAAAACAACAGTGAATTAAGAAGAGAGGAATATTATTAAAATCACACAAAAGGAAATCCAGTTCAAAATCTATTTCTAAGGTCCAAAATACAACTGCAGCATTGATGCACGGAGAGTAAAGGAAAGGCTAAAAGAGTTGGGGGTGGGGTGGAGGCGGTTTAAGACTAATCTTACAAGTGGAAAAGGGTGTATGCCCCCAGAACCCAAACAAAGAGCTTATTTTTACAGCACAAAAGTTGGACAGCTGAGTTTTAGTTGGGGATATTCAGCAGTAGGAGAGAGATCACCAACTGTGACGGCAAAGCTCCCTGCTGTGTGAATATATGATACCATCATGTCTTTAGGATGTGATGGAGATGGGTCGTTCCAAGCCTTGTGCTGCGTGTCAGCGAAAGATTTAAAAATCTGAATATTGGCAGATCTGTCAGTACTGCAGCTAAAGAACAAACATTTTAAATAAAAAATGTGGTGGAAAAAGCAATATTTTTGGCCTCCTCCCTTAGATTTGGCACTATACAACTCCATCCGGTTCCTGCCGGTCGTTCACCTTTGGCCTTTCAGCGTTTAAATCTTTCATATTCCTGTCTGTCTTCAAATCACTGCTTTTCTGTTTAAGCTTGGCTGCATGCCTGCTATGGTGCCACAGCTCAAAGCAAACTGTGCTGAAAACAGCTAAAATCTACAGCATCCAGCACACACAGAAGGATAAGATGCTGAACATGACAAACAAAAATAAACCTAAATAAAAAAAAGATCACAGAATCACACTTCTACCACAAATGTCTATTTTCTTTAATAAATGCATTCAAACTTTAAATGTGAGTCTTGTCGCTTAGACTCAAGGCTATACTCAATAAAAAACACAATCATCCCTCAAATTCAAACAGTTGAAGTATCTCACTGTTTTTCACCTAAAGCTATTTGCTTGTAGAATGTAATATTCTTTATCTACTTTCTCAAATAGGACAAGAAAGCATCCGAAATGCATGGAAAAGTACCTCCTTGAACCATTTGTCTTGCGATTTCAGCTATGTAAAAGACGTGGTGCTTGTTTCTGATATGGGACCCCGAGGATGGGAATATGAATCCAGTTTAGAGCACTCACGGATGCACAGGGAGGATCGAAACACCATGGAGGAAAGTCAGGAGGAAATAAGGAAACTAATGTGGAAACGAGTGCGACTGTGTTGCACCTTCGCTAGCCTGAGTAACATTTTCTCACTTGTTTTCAGCTTAGTTAACCACCGCTCAGCTGCTGTGTGAGGGTGGAAAAGTGCAGCAAAATGAGGAGTAAAGGAGTTTGAGGGTGGCCTAACACAGACTGCAAGGCCCGGTGTCCGGAGAACAACACTACCATGGCAACGCTTCAGCTTCAGAGAAAACATAGAACGTACTATTAATTCTATTAATTATATAGATTGTATAAAACAGAGAAAACATAGAACGTACTGTGCTTGAAATGCCATTCACATACTGACTGCAATTAATAAATTAAATGTTTTGTCAAAATATAAATAAAATGAAAAATTTTAATCGCCTGGAAAACCTCACCCAATCAAGTGTTGGTCATCCTTATAAATGATTGGATCACAAACCATTCAACGCACAAAACGAGTGGGAGGAGGTCGGAGTCGGTTCTTGAAATTTTGACCTTAGCAGCTCAGCAGAACTGTTCATGTGTCGCAAGCAGGTGTATCATTTACTGATGCAATCAGATCCTGACTTTAAGGGGGAGCCTGAAGAAAGGAGTCTGACCTTATGTATTTTAGTTTTTTTGTTCTTCAAAATGTAACTTGCTTACCCCAAGAATGAATATTGCACCTTCAAGGAAAAGTCATGACTGTTGTTTAAGAAGGTCCAACTTTTTTATGATTATGATCCCTCATTTGGACAGAGGAAGTTAATTGAAAGACAACTCTTCTGAGCTGGTGTCCTTGGGCTCTTTTCTTTATACAAAACCAAAAAAAAGCAGCTTTGGTTTGATTCCAACATAAGCTGTCTGAGATTTTGCCTCTTTGCAATCTGCTGCCCTCAACTAACGGTGTTATCTTTAGACCAAAATGACTGAAACCAGCAAATCCTGCTAATTTTTAGACATCAAACTGCACAGAAATGAATTTAAATCCAGCTTTTGTGGGTCTTAGCTTCTGTTTCAAATAAACCTTTATTAGGACACCACACATGATCAGGAAGATGAGACAGTGGTTTAAGGGGGAAATCAAAATGGGTTGTTTAGATTTTCTAATTTGAATTTGTTCTTTTTTATTCCTTTTAAAGAAAAGGCAAACCCCTGGAAAAAAATGTTTGCAGATGTCAGCCAATGCAACACATGCCTGTAGTCCCTGTTAGATAGGGTGACCATATTTCCATTTCCAAAAAGGACAACAGGAGATCTGTGCCTACCGCTGACGTCACCCTATGGCAACACCACACAAACCACGTTAGGACCTATTTTTTCCCCACCAGGTGAAGAGCTAAAAATTAATATCAGAATCTGCTAACAAAAAGCCAAAATGCCTTGAAATGGCCCTGGGTGTGACTGAGTTTTGAAAATGTTCTGAATTGTATCAAATGTAGAAATATTACATATGTTTATGTTTATGTTTTGCATTTAGCAGATGCTTTTGTCCAAAGTGACTTACAAGTTATAATCGGCATGTTGCCCTTGAGGTTAACAACAACAACTAATTTCCAGTCAGTCCTAGGTGGCAGTGAGGTAGCATGATAAATTATAGAGAGGAGGGAACATGGAGTGGACAGAGAGGGGGGACGGGTGCAGGGAGGGTGCTAGTTAAGAAGATGCTCTCTGAAGAGCAGGGTCTTCAGGAGTTTCTTGAAAGTCGAAAAGGAAGCCCCTGTTCTGGTAGTGCTTGGAAGGTCATTCCACATTTGTGGAACGACACATGAGAAGAGTCTGGATTGTCCTGAGCGTGGTGTAGGCACTGCTAGCCGACGATCCTGTGATGACCGGAGCGGCCGGGCCGAGACGTAAGCCTTTGCAAGAGGATTCAGGTAGACGGGAGCCGTACCATCTTGGACTTTGTATGCTAGCGTTAGCAATTTGAATTTGATGTGTGCTGCTAGCGGTAGCCAGTGGAGCTCAATGAACAGAGGGGTGACGTGTGCTCTTTTTGGCTGATTGAAGACCAGATGCGCCGCTGCGTTCTGGACCATTTGAAGGGGTCTCACAGTACAGGCTGGAAGACCAGTTAGAAGGGCATTGCAGTAATCGAGGCGGGAGATGACAGTAGATTGCACCAGGAGCTGGGTGGCATGTTATGTTAGGTATGGTCTGATCTTTCATATGTTATACAGCGCAAAGCGGCATGAACGAGCAACAGAGGCAACATGATCTTTAAAGATCTGTCATGTTCTGCGGGTGGAGGTGGCAGACCATGTGTGGTGGTGGGTTCCGGAGGCAGATGAGCAGGCAGACGGATGTAAAAAATAAAAAGCTGTTTATTGTAGGACGGGAGCACAGGACGAACGAACATGGACAACGACAATGAACCGACAAAGACAACAACCATGAGGGAGGTATAAATACACAAGGGAATCAGGAACACATGGGAAGAGTAATCAGGGACAGGTGAGAACAATTAGGCAAATCAGGGCAGGAGAGACACAGTCAGGGAGGCTGGGGGCGGATCATGACAGTACCCCCCCCTCAAGGGGCAGATACCAGACGCCCACAAGCCACAAAACACAGGAGACACGGGCACGAACGAAGATCAGACTAAGGCACACACGACAAGGGAACACGGAATACGAGACCAGGGAACAAGGAACACAGTCCAGGGCCGCGGAGCAGGGGCCTCTAGGAGTAGGCGGCACTCCGTCTTACGACCAGACGTGTCCACGAACTTAGACCAGGCAAACTTGGACTCGAACACCTGGGCACGTAGACTTGACTTGACACGATGACTTGACTGGACACGATGACTTGACTGGACTTGACACGATGACTTGACATGACACGATGACTTGACTTGACACGATGACTTGACACGATGACTTGACACGATGACTTGACACGATGACTTGACTCCAGGAACACAGGACACCAGGAACACAGAGACGAACTGCAGCAGCAGGTGTGGGACCCAGCAGGAACTGCAGCAGCAGGCATAGGCCCCAGCAGGAACTGCTGCGTGGAGAACCTGCAGGCACAGAACCTGCAGGCGTGGACCAGGAAGTGGTTGAGTAGCGGGAGCGACGCGCGGAAGCCCAGCTCGGCGGCAGGTACTCGACATCCCAATCAGAGCAGGTGCACATCCGATCTGCTGGGTCCATCGGCGGAGGCTCGGGAGAAGGGAAGCCGGAGAAGAGTGGGGAGACCAGCCCTACCACACCGGAGAATAATGGCGTGCGTAGGGGGTGTAATTCCCTTGTGGCTCCAGGATCCGCGGCTTCAGGAGGAGAATGGGACGGGGCAAAAACAGCTGGAGGATAATGACCCTGGCCACCCCGAAGATAAATAGGATGCTCCAGGATCTCCCAGAGGAACGTCGACCACCCCAAGAACAGGTAGGATGCGCCGAACACACGAACTCCAGGCCAGAAATCTCCCACAACTGAAAGGGACAAAAAAGAAAAAATAATCCTCCAGGAACAGATGTGTTAGCTCACCACAGGTCCAGGTTTGGTCGGTTCATTCTGTCACGGTGTAGGAGGTGGAGATGATGGACCATGTGTGGTTGAGCTGAGCAGGAGGTAAAAATGCAGGCTTCAGTAAAGTAAAAATGGTTTATTGGCAGGATGGGATGAACAGGAACACCAGCAAACAGCAACAATGAACTGACAAAGGACAGGGGCAAAACAGGTGGTTTAAATACAGAGGGCTAATTAGGGAAACATGGGCAGGTAAACGAGGGACAGGTGAGAACAATAAGGGTAATCATGGCAGGAGAGGAACACAGTCAGGCGGGCAGGGGCAGATCGTGACAAGATCAGGTGTTCATCAATCACAATGCCCAGATTTCAAACTGTCTTTGAAGGAGCCAGAGATAGGAAGTCATTTTGGATTGAGATATTGTGCTATGTATAACTTATTGTTTTATAAAACTTGTAATGGAGATAAATCTACTTTTCAACACTTTCTTTAAACATCTTTGGTATGTTCTTACCCTGTCCAGTTTCTAATTCCATTTTTAGTTATTTTTTATAACACAGAAAAGTTTTTTTTTTATCTTGCTGACAATTTTGTTTGCCGACTGCAAAACTTCCTCAGAGCTGACCCTGAAACGGAGTAGGAAGTGATGCCACCATCAGCATCAGCTCTGAGGAAGTTTTGCAGTTGGCAAACAAAACTGTCAGCAAGGTGAAAAAAAAACTTTTCTGTGTTATAAAAAATAACCAAAAATGGAATTTTCAACACTTTGTTTTGTTTCCTTGTTTTTATTTAACAATTTTCCTGTCCTGTCTGTCTCTCATCTTCCTGCATCTCCTCTAAACTCTCCAGAAAAACTGCTGTCTGGATTCTTACTTTTTTTGCCTCATCAGTTACTTTTGAGCAGATCAAAGGGATCTCCTGACCGCAAAGCGGATAGTGTGTTTCAATGCTGCGTCAGTGAGGTGAAATCACAGCAGCACACGATGGCCAGAGTGTGTCAGGAATGATTAAAAGACAGAATACCAGAGGATATAAACACATATGAACGATCATGTGTTAATAATAAAGTTTTGTTGCGCAACCTTGAGATTGTTTTGTGCGCCAGATGCAGCTGGTGCACCAACGATCAGTGCTCTGCGTGCTCTCCGCTCAACAGAATCCCGCTATGCTGAGTCAATTAATATTGTAAAATAGGCAGAAACTGAATATTTCCCTCAAAGATATCTAGCCCCCCATAACTCGTTTCCTGCTCTTGGATGAAAAACCGGACATTTTGATCAATGTAGGAAACCCCCCCCCCGGACGCCCCGGGTAGAAAGTGAAAAGTGGACATGTCTGGGGGAAAGGGGATGTATGGTCACCCTACTGTTGGACTAAGACTAATGTTTACACCCCAAAACGTTAAACAGGTAGAGATGCACAAATTGTGATTTAGAATTATTTTGTAAAAAAACAATTTTTGTCCCATTTATCTTAAAGATGTGGATTACTCATTTAATCAATTCCTTTGCAGGAATGAATGCCTTGCAGGCAGAACTCAGGGCACCTTTAAAAAATATTGTTGACATGATTTGTTTTTATTTTTCTGAACAACTTTCAAATGAGAAGATCATATTATTGTTCACATGCTAATGGTGAGTTCAAAAAACAGCACTAAGATATTTTTTTTAATTCCTGGAAGGAAATGTGTGGTGTATTTGAAAACTGTAAACATTTATAAAATACCAATCATTTCTAATCATCAATTAAATATTTGTGTTTTTTATACGTTATAAACTAGATGCATTAATATACAACAAGATTAAACAAATGGAGAAAAAAAAAGAAAACTCATAGTTTTAAATGGTCTTGATTTTGCAACATGTTGGTACACTACAGGGAAAAAACTGCTAAAAAAACCCTCTGACACCTCTGGATGTTTGATATAAATGAGTTATTTACACAGATTTTAAGATCCAATAATCTTAAAAAAATACATAAAAATTTGCTAAAGTATTGAAACAAATTGAAACCGTAAATAAACATAAGGCATTAAGACAACTTCCAGGTAAATGGCCTGTATTTCACTTTTTACAGTTTTACAAACCCCCCAAGGTGCTTTACATCACAACCAGTCATTTTTACACACACATTCACATCCTGGTGGCGATGAGCTACATTGTATCCACAGTTGTGGCGCGCTGACAGGCTGCCGACCACAAGCGCCGCCATTCCCTCCGACCACCACCAGCAGGCGGGGGGTTAAGCATCTTGCCCAAGGACACAACGACTGCGACAGACCTGGCTCAAACCTGCAGCTCTTCAGTTACGGGGCAGGAACTTAACTCCTCATGCAGACACGTTTAATGACAAGCCTTAGCTTTTCCTTGTAGTTCATTTCTCTTTTTCCTGCACATGGCAGCGTGTTTTATTGCTACAGCTGTTGTTTTTCATGTCATTTGTAACAAGAAATGAGGAAGTATCCTTTCCCATCATTGGAAACCCTGACACTGCTGTGATTTATAATCGCTGTGAATAATTTGCAGAACATTCTGTCTCTCTGTGAGATACCCCGATATAAAGCTCCTCATTTAAGCTGGCCCCTGCGAGGCTTTGGACACAATCTATTTTAACACAGTTGCCGTGGGCTGCAGGCACGGTTAGCTGCTTTGGACTTCTGAGAGCGTTGTCATTAGTTGGTAACGTAACTTATGAAAACAAAAAAAGCTTTCTGAAGTTAGACTCCCCCAGTGCTGTGCATTTTAAACCGTAATAGGAGTTGTATTACACCATGTCACGGAGAAGTGTGTGCGGACAGGTATGCAGACCCAGGCCTCGAGCTGCTCGCTACGCTTTCCCTTTATTTGCATTTCTGCATAGATAAATCACTTGACACCTTTACAGTTTGTGCTACGGACTACAGAGAATAGCTTTTTCTGGAGGAGAGCAGTGCCTTTGTGTACATAACCATGTGCGAGCCGATTTATCATCAGACAGTAATTTAAGTAATTAGGCCAGTGATAAATCTTAATTTTTATTTAAAAAGAACAAAGAGGTTCGGGGATAATTGTGCTATTGAATAGTGGTTTAAATAGTGTTTCATACAAAGTACAGTCACACATGCAGGGCACAAATGCCTTTAATCTTCAACCTTTTGGCTTTTATTTTGTTTGGTTAAGAGTTTTATTGGCATCATTAGACAAAAAACCTAAATTATTAAACTTTCTAAAATGAGGCACAAAGGTTTCGACAAATGTTCCTTTTATTCCTGTATTTTGGAGGCAATTCCTGGAAACAGTCCTGCTTCTCCTCTGAGGCGTGCCCCGGATGAAACAAAGCATACACCTCAATAGGTCTCCGTGGTACCGGTGGCTATCTGACTGGTGTTTGGAAGACTGACAAGTGAGCATTATTTTTCAGAGGAAAGTGGCAGGCAGTCCCTCATGTGATATGCAGGCTTGTGAAGGGCTGCCTTCTATCTTTCATTCTATGTTTTTTTTTTCTTTTTTTTTATCACCTACGCTGCTCAAGAAGGCCTCTGAGCATTTAAATGATCAGAATGCTGCAGCATGGCTGTCTGCCCTCGTGCTGTCAAATTTGGACGGATATGTTTCAGCAAGTGAGCGAGGTAGACATGGATGATACACTACACAAGACTGTCCGCACGCACGCTTACACACACACAGATTTGCCCATGAGTCCGGCGTCGCTCTCCAGACAGGCGAACGCCTTTCGGCATACCCAGCAGTTGAGCCGGGCAGAAAAGTGGAAAAATGTGCTCCCCAGTGGAGATACAGTCAATCATACAGCTGTCCAGAACCACCAGCTATCTGTTCAGTTAGAGACCAGAGGGCAAAAGGCCACTGTCTTTCCGCTGAACTTTCAGTCATTCGTCAACTCTAAATCCAGAGCGAACAGCCTTTTATCCTTCTGTGTTTTACAGGAAATACTCCTCGACAGTTTTCTTCAATTCTGTAAATCCCACTACAGTGTTCGAGACGGCCAGGCTCGTTCGTGTACGTGGTTTTTAAATTTGAGGGTTTGAGGATGCAGCCACAAAAGAGGAGACCTGCGATCGAAACGTAGAACAATGCACATAGAAACATTTTTAAAGGCCATCTTTAATCAGATTGCTCCATGTGAAGAGCGTTTGCAGTGACACAGAAATTAGATGTCAATTGAGTTCCCAAACACAAAGCGCCCCCATTAAAACACTAAAGCCATATGACCTGAAACAATACAAATATGTACAAAGATCCTGACTGGTAGCGTTTGGTTATTGCCGAGCGCAGATGTCACTGTCAACACAGACTGATTAAAGCAGATAAGAAAATAAATAAGCCACAGGCAGTTGTCGTTATTGACAACAGCATAGTGTGCCTCTAGTGAGCCAGATCTTGCCAATTTTCAGGAAAAATATGCACAATTTAGTCAGCAAGACAAGATCTGTCTACGGCACGCCTGCCTGCTGGCAGTGAGGGGAATATGGCTTCCTCCCATGCTCTCATTGCTCGTCATTTGAATAAAACACGTTTATGTGACTATACTAAACGGCAGCGTTCCCTAAACCTTGCTGAAAACAGCGATGATATGTCTAAATTTAGGGTTACAGAAGTGATTCAGTAAAATAAAAGTTGGGCACTAACGAGAGAGCTGTTGTTACCGTTTTAACCACATAGATTTTTAATTTAAATGCATTAAAATAACTTTTTTTCAAAAACAGATCATGAGAGGAAGGCATCTGCTACTTGCAGCAATCTATTGAGCAATGAGATCATTTTTTTCTTTGTCTTTTCTACTCAAGTCATAATGAGGAGCAGGGAAAGAAACAGAGGAGTGACTGCATCTGCCTGTCTGCTGCTATATCCATCAGTCTGAGAAGAAATGCTTTGTGAACAGTAGATATGCTCAGACTGCTGAGCTGCTGCCAGAGATGATCGATCTGGAAATGTTATCATTCAGGTGACATACCTGGAGGCAACCATTTTTGTCTGTATTTTTAAAATTATTATTCTAATAGCTTAATGAAGTTGTGAGCATTTCTCCTATCTTGCCTGACCAAATGTAATTTTTGGTAAATAACACCGAGCTGAGATAGCGGAGCTCGCTTTAGTTCATTAGAACATCTTTTTTCTGAATTGTGTCTCGTCCGTGTTAATCTAAATTAGCATATTATCTCATATGTTGTGTTGGTATTTGGGTGCAAATCCTATGATATGGATTGGTGCCAGTCTAAAATTCGCCCCAGATGTTTACCTGGTTTCATGCTGACCCTGTTGGCTGAGCTGGATGTTAATAAAATGCCAGAGTAATCTCTTCATTTCCAGATAGGAAGCTTTTTGCTGGTCAGCAGAACACGTGTCTGCTAAGCGGTGAGATGTCACAACCTGCCTTCTATGACCCTCACAAACTCACTGGAAAAAATTGACACGTTGGTCACAAATGGTTTCATCCGCTGGGTAAATCCAATATCCTTGGATATCTCCGGGACTCATTGCTTGCACCATGTGCAGAGGATTTCTTGAAGCAGGGTATGTGAGCATTGTGATGGCTATGATACACAGCACTGGCGTTCGGAAAACAGTCTGTTCTTTGGATTTTCGTAAGGGTGAAATTGAACAAATCAAATACACACTATCTAGACAGTGATCTAAATCCACTGAGCCCTTTTCAAACCATTTGGCCATGAGATGCATCAGTAACATTCAGCACAAGTGTCTGCACATGTACTACTGTTCGCTTTGACCCACTGAACCGGTCTTTGGGGATAGATTGGGTTTCATTTGGTGGAAAAGTTCAGCTTCTGGGTGAATTTGGACGTTGAAACCACACAATATTAGTGTTGCTGTATTAGAAGCAAAAATTTCCCCTTGCATAAGCCTAATGTCTAGTGTCAGGTTTTTAGATGTGCTGTAATGATTGTTGGCAGCGTTTAGATTAGGGAGCAGCTGTAGGCTCCCTGAGCTTGCCCAACCAGCGATCAAAGTGTATGTGTGGGAAATACATGCAAACGCGAAGGATCTTTCTCTGCTGGCTGGCAAAAACGTCCTTCACAGAGAGTAATTTGCAGATAACCCACAAAGGAAGCAAGGACTAATCTCCTAATTCTTTGACAAATAGATAGTATGCAGCACACAGAGGAAGGAGAGTACAAAGGCATTTGATTAGTTTTAATGCCAACCCGTTCACAAACCAAGGATGTCAAATACTGCCACTTTTGTCAAACTGGGAGCTGGGAGAAAGCGATAGATCACAAACAAGAAAGGTTGTCGGGGAATAACTTGTGAGACTTTTGTTCTGGATAACAGGGATCAACTCGTCTGTGAGCGTGCTGATTTTATATTTAGTTTCAGCTGAGCGAAAGCGATCCAGATCCTCGATAAGTCCTGTGTGAAACAGTTTCTTCAATTTTATTTTCACACGGCGTTCATTTAAGTATGGACACCTAAGTGTATCTGTTGGGGCTTGAGAATCATTTTGGGTTGGTTTCAGAGATGCCATTTCACAGTATTAGAGCTGCACGTTGAAAATGGATGCCAAGGTGGTTTGAGTGTGTCTGAAGTCAGAGGTTTTGGATAAAAAAACTTTGTGTGACATGCCTGGGAGTAGAACCACCAAGCTCCCGCAGTATACGTAATTAATAATCTAAATTTTGGTTTTGAAATCATGTATACCACGAAGCCACATAAATATCTGGCCAAGGCTGCAGCGACTTGCTGTCTCAACAAATACAACTCAATGGATGTAACACAGGTGGAGGCAGCTGTTGGTGAAACACTTTAGACCTAAATCCATAAAAAGGTCTTGTCTTCCACTTTATTTCAAACTCTCAACATTGATCAGTTCCTTGTTAGGAGACGAAGATCAAAGATTTGCTGCTAATTGTTATTGTTTTCAGCAGTGTTTAGAGCTTGGATAAAAGGCTTGTAATTTGGAAATATCCTTGTTTTGTGAGCAAGAGGGATAGAGGCAAGTTCAAAAGTGCAACACACTTTAGTTTATGCATTCTGAAGAAGACAAAACACAGAAACTGTAACAAGAGCCATGATGGGAAAGGGGAGTATAAAGGGTACCAGAATTCAAAGTTACAGTTGATGTTGATATGGAATGGATTCTTTTTAATGTCGAGAAAAAAAAGACCAACATTACAGATTTATAAAGACTTTTAGCCAGGCAGTTATTGTGGGTTTTTTTTATGTGGAGGACCTCGGAGTGCAGAGTGACAAGAGATGCTACAGTTATTCATAGTACAGATTTATAAAAACGTGTTCATTATTGAACCATATCAGTTTTATACAGAAGCCATTTTATATAAAGTTGACAGTGATTACAATTGGACTTAATGTCACTAAAGATGAGAGCTGATTCTCATAGAGCAGTACAAACTACAGTAAATTCTTTTTATTTTCATATTATTGTTAAACAAAGCAGTTGAAGATGCCAATCAAAATGATACTGGGAAATATCTCATTAAAAATTCATCTCACATAATTATCTGTTTTTTGGCAATATTTCTTTTTCATTTTATTCATGTTTCATATGAACTTCTTCCATAGCATATGGTTTGCCTGTAAACAAAAAAAATAAAAATAAATAAAAAACAAACAAAAAAAAAAAAACAAGAGTAGAGACCATTAACATGTAAAAGTGCATTCACAAATTTCTCTTGTGAAATTTAAAAAAAGTTTAGTATCGAAGCTGAATACCTGCTAACCATACAACTAGAACTATGAGGATGTTGGTACGAATCTTTGCAGATTATGTGTTGAATTATGTAAAAAGCACGTTTCATCATTGCCAAAAAGTTTGAAATTGTGTAAAGGAAAGGTGTCAAACTCAGGCCTTCGGGCCAAATCTGGCCCACAAGATCATATAACAAATATGTATTAGAACTGGCTTGCTGGTGCATTTGCCAAATACTACAAATTCTAGGATGCTTTTGTTTTGCACATTAGTCAAAGCACTGCCTCCTTTCTGTAAATAATCATTAGCATCCATGCTACCAGTGTCGACGTCTGCAGCTGTACCATCCTCACCCCAACTTTCCACTGGACCTGAAAGCAATGCAAAACATATTACATGGCAGTTAGCCGCCGTTATAGTGGATGAGTTCCTTTCCACCAGTAGCACAGTGTAATCTTTTGAACGTGCCCCAGAATCGAGAGGATGCTATCGTTACGTTTTGTGTCGATTTTTTGACATGTTACACTTTCAAACACTTCAAACTCCACAGTTTAGACCATGCCAGACAGGAAGTCAAACACAAAAGCTATGTAAAACATCTGGTAACTTTAAAATTAAAAGTCGCATGCAGGTAAATGTGCGTCATTTCCTGTTAAACCCCCATAGCCGATGTAAACAGAATCAGAAAATGAACCAGACCTTTGATACATGCAGCTGTCATTCTCTTTGCTTATAATTTTGTGTGGAGTTCTGAAATCACACGTGGAGTTGCAATTCTCATGTGATTTTGTGATATTAGCTGTGGATCAGCTGTGTGGAACACTTGCGCTCCCATTCTGTGTCAGAATTGGTCCCAGTTGGGAATACGCTTGCAGGTGAAATGCCACTGCTACGTTACGTGACCACTTTCACAGCTGACTGAAAGAATGGGTGAAACTTGGACGAACTAAAAATACTCGTCTTCCTCATCGCCAAATTAGTTCGGGCAATTTGCGGACCTTGACGCCTAGAAAGGAAGATTTCAACTTAGTGATCTGTTTGTACCAACCAACCTCCAGAAGGAGCTGATTAAACTCCAGTGTTCATATCTGAGTATGACTCTGTAGCTACTGCAGTTCTTGTCTCTCCTCTGTGACATACTGACCCAACTCCATGCCCTATTTCCTCAAATGCTCTCCATGTTCAACAGCACTTACCTGTGTGAGCAACTGTTTTCTTTGATAAAGATAAACAAAATAAGATTGGCATTGTTTCACTGATGAACACCTTCCTCGTCTCAGAGCCTAATCTCAGATATTGATGCACCAACATCTACTATAAGAAGAGATCCAGCCTGAAACATGAGCATCAGTGTAATTGACATGATTTTGGGGACGAGTTTAACCCAAGACATGCAGAATTCACCACTCACGAGTCAATTAGAAAAATTAAAGAATTTTATTTTTTTTTTAAAAATCGGGAACTGAGGGCCCACTGGATAAGGCTCAGTGGGGATTGCAACAGAACCGCAGCGTCTGAGGAAGGGAGAGCAGAGGAACAGGTGAGTCCAGGGAGGTAAGTCTAAACTAGGAAGGTTCAGAGTAAAGACTTACAGGAAGCTGGGGCTGAGGAATTGGGGAGGGTGGGTGGAGTGCCGGGGTGATTCCAAGAGGGGGTGTCCAGGAGAGGGTGCGCGAAAAGGTTGTGGCAAAAAAACTCACAGCTGCTCTTGATGAACATAACTTCTATGATCGCTTCCAGTCAGGTTTTAGTAGAGCTCATTCTACTGAAACAGCTCTTCTTAGGGTCTCTAATGACCTTCTGACTCACAGTGATGCAGGGGACTGTTCTGTTCTGGTCCTGCTGGACCTGACTGCTGCCTTTGACACCGTTGACCATCACCTGCCACTGAAGAGGCTGAGAGACGGGATAGGCCTATCAGGAACTGCTCTGGAGTGGTTCTCCTCTTATCTTTCTGAGCGCTCCTTTTCTGTGGCGGTCTCCAAGTTCAGGTCCTCTACCACCTCCCTTACCCATGGTGTCCCACAAGGTTCTGTGTTGTGTCCTCTGCTCTTCCTTCTCTATCTGCTTTATCTTCAGCACATCCTGAGCTCCTTCAAAGGAATCTCCTACCATCTTTATGCAGATGACATCCAACTTTACATCTCCTTTAAGCCCCATGGCATGTCTAAGCTGCAGCTGTTACACACCTGCTTAGACTCTTTCAAAGCCTAGATGGTGGGAGCTTTCTACAGCTGAATGAAGATAAGACTGAGATCCTCATCTGTTCCCCAGACAAGCTGGTTCCCAAAGTCAGAGACCCTCTTGGTCAGCTTGCTTCTCACACCAAACCTTCCATCAGGAATCTTGGTGTGACCTTTGACCCAGCTCTCACCCTGGATTCTCATGTCAGTTCTCTTGTTCGCTCTTCCTTCTTCCATCTCAGGAACATTGCTAGGCTGAGTCCCATTCTGTCTCCTTCTGAACTTGAGACAGTTATCCACACCTTCACCTCCTCATGCTTAGACTATTGTAACTCTCTTTTCACGTGTCTGAGCAGAATCTCCCTGAACCGTCTACAGGTGGTTCAGAATGCCTGTGCTCGGCTTCTGACCAAGTCCTCCAAACACACCCACATCACCCCGCTTCTCCTCCAGCTTCACTGGCTGCCAGTCAACTTCAGGGTTCATTTCAAGATCGTGGTTCTGGTCTATAGGACCTTACATGGACAAGCACCATCTTACATTGGTGATCTTCTTAGTCCCTTAAAAAGCTGCTGAAGACTCGCTTGTTCAGGCTGGCCTTTGTGTGACCTCCATCACCCTCTCCTTGTTCTGCTCTCCCTATCTATTCCACCTTCCTCAGGATCCACTGATTTCCCTCTTTCCTACTCACTCTCTCTCTTTCTTTACATTTTTTTAATCACAATTGTCTAATTTTGCTCATTTTGAATATATTTTTAATGATTTTATAAATTAGTTTTTATATTATTACATTTTTTGTTTTTGTGATTTTATCTTGAGGTGCTATAGGAAAGATCTTCTTCTCCTTCTCCTCCTTCTTCTCCTCCTTCTTCTCCTCCTCCTCCTCCTTCTTCTCCTTCTCCTTCTTCTCCTTCTCCTTCTTCTCCTTCTCCTTCTTCTTCTCCTCCTTCTTCTTCTCCTTCTCCTTCTCCTTCTTCTCCTTCTCCTTCTTCTCCTTCTCCTTCTTCTCCTCCTCCTCTTCTTCGTCTTCTTCTTCTTCTTCTTCTTCTTCTTCTTCTTCTTCTTCTTCTTCTTCTCCTCTCTCCCCAGCCACTTGGGCCAGCTCCTCAGGGTAGAATTTTTGGAGTGAACATAAAGCAGCAAAACATACGGGAAAATACTAATGTGGGTAGACGATGGGAAATGGGGGAAGATGGTGGGAAACGGAGAGAATAACACAGAAGTTTCCCAGCCAAAATGAAAGACTTGACAGCCTTGGTTCTAGGTGTAAACATGGATTGCCATAAAGCGTCACTCGTCCAGAGGCTCAAGTTGCAAATTTGATGTTCTGCCCACAAGAAGTGGAAGAGGCAGAGGGACTATTAATTCACCCTGTAAAGAGTCATTTTAGCACCTATACTGGCTCAAAAAAAGGATTTAAAAATATGACAATGCTACTCAGTTTGCTCGGGGTGGTGCCCCCCCCTATTTTAAAAGGGGTACCACAGGTTGTGTTCCAACTACAGGGAGATCACACTCCTGAGCCTAAAAGTCTACTCGGGGGTTCTGGAGGGTCCATCAGATAGTTGAACCTCGGCTTTAGAAGGAGCAATGTGGTTTTTGTCCTGGCCGTGAAACACTTCCATCTCAGGAACATTGCTAAGCTGAGTCGCATTCTGTCCCACTCTGACCTTTTAGAGACAGTTATCCACACCTTCATCTCCTCACGCTTAGACTACTGTAACTCTCTTTTCACTTGTCTGAGTAAAATCTCCCTGAACCGTCTACAGGTGGTTCAGAATGCCTGTGCTCGGCTTCTGACCAAGTCCTCCAAACACACCCACATCACCCCGCTTCTCCTCCAGCTTCACTGGCTGCCAGTCAACTTCAGGATTCATTTCAAGATCCTGGTTCTGGTCTATAGGGCCTTACATGGACAAGCACCATCTTACATTGGTGATCTTTTCAGTCCCTAGACTCCCAGCAGATGCCTGAGGTCCAGTGACCAAAGCCTACTGGTTGTGCAGCGCACCAGGCTTAAGACCAAAGGTGACAGATCATTTGCTGCTGTGGCCCCCAGACTCTGGAACTCTCTCCCCCTGAGCCTGAGATCAGTGGGCTCAGTGGTCTCCTTCAAAAAGCAGCTGCAAACTCACCTGTTCAAGCAGGTTTTTGCGTGACCTTCATCACCACCCTCTCCTTATTCTGTTCTTTCTACCGGTTCTGCCTTTCCTGGATCCACCCAATTCCCTCTTTCCTGTTCATTTTCTTTCTCCCTTTCCTTACATTTTTAATCACATTTTTTTGGTCATTTTAAACATTTTGAAATCATTTATTCTAAAATGTTTCTTTATATGTAAAATGTTTTGTTTTTGTGAAATGCCTCGTGATTTTTATCTTGAGAGGCGCTGTATAAAAGATGTGGACCAGCCCTTAGTGGGTTCTGGAGGGTGCATGGGAATTCAACAGATCTGCATGTTTTTTGGATTTGGAAAAGGCATTCGACTGAAAGAATAAGGTTGTGGATACAAGCAGCTAAAATGAGTTTTCTCTGCAGGGTGGCTGGGCTCTCCCATAGAGAACGTGAGCAGTTCGGTAATCTGGGAGGGGCTCGGAGTAGATCCACTGCTCCTCCACAGAGAAGCCAGTTGAGGTGGCTGGAGCACCTGGCTCGGATGCGTCCTGTATACCTCCTTGGTGATGTTTTCTGAGCATGTCCAATGGGGAGGAGACCTAAAGGAAGACCCAGGACACGCTGGAGGGTTTCTTAGTTGGCCAGGGAACACCTCGGGGTTCTCCCAGAGGAGCTGGCCCAATAGGTTGGGGAGAGGGATGTTTGGGCCTCTGCTTAGGCTGCTACCTCTGTGACCCGACCCTGGATATACAGAGGAAAATTGATAGATGAATGGATGGATTAAAAAATAAACATATAATGAAATAATACAGAATAAAGTTGCGTCTGATGAAACATTAATAATATGCAACTACCCATATTAGAAAAATGCTGTAAACATAAAAACTGCAACTTTCAAAGGTGTTTTGTTTACAATTGATACATCTGACTTTGAAAACTTTGCCGTAAATTGTGTTAAGCAAATAAATGTTTTTTTTTTGTATAGTAAAACTGTCCGTATGAACTATAACACTGGAAAATTAGTCATCACAAAAAGGTTTAAGAGTGTTCTGTACAACTATAATTGGACGTTTTTAATGTTGAGGTGAAATCAGTATTAAATAACTCGTCTTTTCTTTTCCCATCAACTTGTTTTACCATCTTTATATTGAATTCAGGTTTTTGTCCAACTGAAAGACCCAGGATCATCAGCTTGATTCTCAACATTTCTTCTCTAATCAAATAACTTTGTGATGCCTAATACTACTAATTTTGTCATTTATTATATTATATAAAAGCAGCTGCCTTGCCTTCTTTGGGATCTTTTACAATTACCTTTTTTGAGGCTTGTTAAAGAAAGCCTGACTTCACACCTCCCTTTGAATAACCTTAGGTCTAATTTAACTGCGTTTAGCTCTTGCCATTGCACCTGTGTTTCATGTTGTTGTTTTGTTCTTTGATGCAGTTTCTGATGTCCTAAAACAGCGATCTTATCCTAACAGTTACCCTTCCATGCTGCCTTTACTTTTGCTTTTGCACTTGTTAAAGAGCAAGTCACCCCCTACAAGAAACGTACTTCACTCCCACTTCATGTTTGAAAAATGCAACAAATGCTGTTGCTTGGCAGACGGAGAGGGCGGAGCCGCTAACAAATACAAACACACACAGGCTCACAATGGAATTATGACATCATAATATACCAGATGACATCATAGCATACCTCTTAGCCAATAGCGGTGGCAGATTTAAATTCAAATACAGTGCAGACTTTTTCCCTGACGACGACGCAACACTGACAGTTTTAGGCAGAATATTTAAATTTTAACCAAGATGCACTGAACTGCCAAATTATTGACTACATGTGTCTGTAGCATGATTAGACACTCCTTTATATAGTTTATCAGCAAAAAAAATGTGATTTGGGGGTGACTTGCTCTTTAAATTACTTTGAACACTACAGACCGCCATTTAGGTGTTTGAGAGGTGAACAATAATCTACTCTGCTCCTCGCATACATTTCAACCCCACTTCTGGTGAAAATTATTTTGAGAGGTTCAACCGGGTTGAAAAAGATAGATTGTGGGGGCAAAGGGGCCAATTCTACTTCTCGTCCCACAAAGTAGGCCAGTCATTATCAGAGCTGACCCTGCCTTTCCTGCCTGCACAAGTTAGTTCTGGCCAGTTCTGTATTCCTCTGAGAGCCCTCGGGCGATCTCCGCAAATGGCTCCAATCACATAGAGGGACGTAAACGGCTTATTGCAGACAGTTTTAAATATGGTGAGACTTTTCCAGCTGCTGCGACCACGTAGGGGTGCCGCTAATCGTCACACTTGTTGCTCACGACCGTGCTTAGGAACTCGCAGTTGTTAGATCTCGTAATCGCTTTAACAAATGATGCCGGTCTCGTGACCGTTTCCAGCAACATCTGTTGCATGTTACACATTTTGTCACGCTAAGACACAAAGAGGCCCAGTCTGACAGAGAAAATGAATCATCACTCACCAGACGGTGCAGGAGCTCTTATAAAGTTGTGAAGAGCATATAAAAAGGTTTATTCCTAATCTCCTGTTAGGCATCAAGTCAAAATATTTGGGCTCTAATCCTGTAGGTTAATTGTAATAATAATGACAACAGTAACAGTTAATTAATTCCTTCTTGATTTCTTTGTCCGGGTTATTTTGGCCTCAAAATGTTGCCATACAATTGTTTTGGAAAAAATAGAATGGGGTAAAAAAAATAGCTAAAATCTGTTCCAACACTTTCCTAATAACCTGTTGAAAGCCAGCTCACACTCTGTCAATGATATTCCAGATGAAGGAATCCTTAAGAATGATGGAAGCTGATCAGGAGGTGACCCGTAAATGTTCAGGCATGGGGAGGTGGGACTGCTCTGACGATCAGTAAAGGGTGTGTTCAAACATTTTTCTATTCCATTTGGTGAAAAGAACTGCTCATGCATCAACACATATCTTGTTAAAGTTTCCTACTGAGGTCTCTCTGCTGAGAAACGCAGATGCCTGAAGTGAAAATGAGAATGATTTCATTTTGTTTTAACTCAATGGTTTCTTTGTGCTATTTGTGTCACCCCTGACATCACTGGGATGAAAATGAAGACACACAGAAAAAAGCAGCTGGTGACAATGAGGTGCACTTTTGCTGAATTCTCATACATTTTAATGGAAATACACGCTTTTTTAAGGTCTCAAACAGATCTGTTTCCTGTTGCATCGACAAAAACGACGTAAAGCCAACGATCCAGAGAAGACACGTTGTTCTCATTTATACCCCAAACTGTTTTTCTAATGTATTGTTTTCATTATATTCAGTAGGTGTGCTGAAAAACGCTGACATTGGCTCACAAAAGCAGCCGTTCTTAATACTTAGCTACTTGTAAAATCTGACAGAAAGCACAGAGAAATGGCGAGGCCCAGAGTTTATGGAGCTGATATGTAATGGAGAAATGAGTACGAATGGTCTTTTAACTGCTTTGAATCCGCAGCGTAGTTTTGTTTTTAATCACCTGGGCTAATTTAACACATGACTCGTGACAGGATTGTTTCAAACCTGGGATCATTACCTATTGTGACCAAATTGCAAAGACAGTAATTTAAGTATTTCAGCTTTTTTTCTTTTTTTTTTAATCAAAATGCTGATTTTGTGTGAGTTTGGTTTGCTGTGTGTGCACTGTGGACTTTTTAACCAGAAGCTGGTTCTTTGGCTCTCTTTAAGGATTAGCTCTATTAAAACTCAAGTAGAAATGATACATTTAGTCGTTTGTTTCGGTTTAAAGGCTTTTCATAATTACACCCAAAAAAATATATATATTTATTTATTTAGGACAGTGCATGTTAATGAACATGTAAAAGCAATGTAAACATGCCAGATTATAGCCAAAGGCTAATTTCCACCTGTTGTCCTTAGACATAAAAAGACATAATAATTCATAAAAATTCATCATTCATTCATAATAAAACCCCCATCACCAAACTTAAATAATTTTATGCTCATTGTCTACATGAAAGTAGTGTGTTATATTTCAGAAATTAAAGCCCTGAAAGGTATTACCCGTTTGTAACAGCAGTTTTTAAGATTGATGCTGTTTTAAGACGTGAGCCATGCCCTTTGGTCTTTACTGTGTTCATTCTAGTTATCATGCAGCCTAATGGGTAATATGTACACATGTAAATAAAAACACATGAAGATAAATCAAATTTGGATGGATATACTTTCATTCTCTGGGGGAAAAAATACACTTCAGGATGGCCAACATGTCCTGTTCACGCCTGTTCTGCAGAAACATCACAAGCAGGTTCGATCCCGATTCCCACTTTGCCTGTGCATGGCAGGCCTCGCCTCTGTCAGTACACCCCAGGGCAACTGTGGCTACAATGTAGCTCCTCACCAGCGTGTGAATGTGTGTGTGACTGTGTTGTGAGGTGCCTTGGAAGGTTGTAGAACCCTAAGAAGGTGCTATATACAAATAAAGGCTATTTACCATTAACCCTGTAGAGAGTTATATTAGCACATACTGGCTCAAGAAAACTTTAACAATTTGAAAAAGTTGCCAAATATCCCTTTAATATTTAAAGCCATTGTTCAGTTAACCTCTCCTGCACATAAAATAAAAACAAACTATAGAATCGTGTTCTTGTGAATTTAGCCTCATCTGGTTTAAAAAAAACTGTCTGACTAATCATTTATTAGCTGGTGATTGAGTAATAATCATTTCTTTGTTACAAATATCTTAATTATTTTTCTTCAGAGTTTGAGAGTAAATTGCAGATAAAACCTGCAGAGTTCAGACCTGTTTTCCTCCACTCTGGCTACAAATGACTGCTAAAAATGAATGCTACTGTGTGAATTTGTTTAATTTTAATGATGGCATTGAAATGGAAATGTGTGTTTAACACTAATCATGGCCCCAAAGGAAAGTAGTGTGTTATATTTCAGAAATCAAAGCCCTGAAAGGTATTGCACTTTATATATATATATCTATATCTATATATATATATATATATATATATATATATATATATATATATACGCACATTTATATCGTATTATTATTACAGAACATACAAAAAGTTAATTTACTTTAGTATAACAAAAAAATTAGTATCTATAAAATTAAGGGATAATTGAATTAAATACTGGAGTCTGTTGCAACATTTTTTGTCTGAGTTTTACATAATAATTATTGCTAGGCAACTCTGTCCAAAATTACATTTTACCTTAAATTAATTAAATGTGACATTCAATCTATTTCTTCATAGAGCAAAATTCAGAACAATTTAATTGTTCCATAATTTTGTAATTGTAAGGCGAGTAATCGTTCACGTACAAACTTTATTTTAATAGAATTCACAATACATTTTTGTTCTTTTTTAACATGTTGCTTTAGGCTTATTTAAAAAACAAATTAGCTAATCAGTTCTGCTGCAGTGTTTAAATAATTTTATGCTCATTGTCTACATGAGCACTCTTAGTGTTCAGGTTCTGCCACTTTCAATTAATTTATTGGCAAACATTGAGTCCTCAATAAATAAGAAAACAATAAATAAATAAATCTTTCCATAGTATTTTACACATGTTGAACTTATGAAGGCCATTAGTTTGTTTTATGTTCTTACAGCCTAAATTTGTTTTCTCTTTATTTAATCTGAGTTTATTTAAATATCAGCCACTGTGCTAAATCAGACAAAGCAGATTTACGTATTCAAATAAAAATAAAACAGTAAAATCACAAGCCAACAATCAATATTCTTTAGTTTTTTGAAGCTCTTATTTATTTATTAGCTCTTTAAACTGCACTGTTTCTTTTTTCAGGTTGTAGACATTAGCCTGCTAAATAAGCACAACATTGTTTAGTTTATAGTTCTTGATTTGTTGCTTCAGCAGCTTCATTATGGAGCCAATGAAATGTTCTTTTTTTAACTCTTGTGATGCATTCTTGCCTTAAATCATGCATCCTCTTTTATTTTGGCCCTTTTTTTGTCTCAGGAGTATTTTAAATAATCACATTGAATCACTGTGAAAAAGTGATAAACCAAGACCCCAAATAAGGAATCACCCGTTTTAAAATGTTTGACTTTGTTAAAAGATCAAGGACATTTTTCTATTTTCTGCAAAAGTGCAACTTCATGTTTTTAATTTATTTATTCATTTATTTATTTATTTATGTACTTCATGGCACAAGAGAGGGGCAGAAGATAGACTTGCAAACTCAACTCACTGATTGTTTTTCTTTAAAAAACCCGTACTCTGATGGTCTAGAGCTGCTTTGTGCGTTCTCGTTACTATATGAAGTTAGAGTTATTGCACATGAAGTTCCAAAATCTTGACAAAATCCATAGATGCTCATCCTGCAATCAGAGGTTTTTCTCTTTGTAAACACTGCCGTCCTTGTAGAAACCGCACAGTAATTGAGATGGGTCCACAATTATTACAAAAGCTTTTGACTTCTGCCAAAGATTCTCCAGTGATCAACAGAGGCGTGTTGTTTGTCTTTCTCTGTCTACATAGATTTTCATCAACAATGTGCAGCTTTTGATTCCTGCTTTGTAAATCTCATTTAATGGAGTTTTAGTTAAGGAGTGAGAATTCCCCTGCCCAAAATCCTCTGTATCCTATTAACGTGATGGAATGGAAGTCTTTCCTTACACATGATCTGATTCATAATTGTAGCATGTGTTTCTTACAACACAAGTTTTAATAGTAAATCTTAAAGGAAGTAAGTAAGTAAGTTTTATTTATATAGCACCTTTCACAGACAAAAAGGTCACAAAGTGCTTTACAAGTTAAAACGACACATAAATAGGCTACTATAAAATACAGTCACAAAATACATAAAAAGTCGTATACAGCCAATCCGCATACAAAATATGTTTAGAATGCCTGGAGAAACAAGTGGGTTTTCAGATTGCTCTTAAAAGCATGAACTGAGTCGAGTGAACGTAAGAACGGAGTTAACTCATTCCAGAGCCTTGGCGCGACGGCCTGGATCGAGCGATTTCTTCATGTCTTGAATCGAGTACAGGGGACCATAAAAAGATTTTGATCTAATGATCTCAACCTTCAAGAAGGCGTGTAACGACAGAGCGTGTCTCGAACGTACAGTGGAGCCTGACGACGCAGCACTCTGAAAGTCAGTACAAGAATTTTAAAATACATGCGAGAATAAATTGGGAGCCAATGAAGAGCTTTTAGAATGGGGGTAATGCGAGCTCTTCTGTTGGCACGGGTCAGTATTCTAGCTGCACAATTTTGAACTTGATGTTAGCAGGACAACTCTATTTTGTTTAGACAAGAAAATAAACTGTTACAACGGGACGATACAAAGGCACGAATAATCAACTCAAGATCATTGTTCTGAGTTTGGAAATTTCTCTCAAATGGCAAAAACAATTTCTAGTCAACTGCTTTGAGTGATGCTCAAGAGACATTCCTTTGTCAAAGACAACACCAAGATTTCTAAGGCTTGGTTTAACAGACAAGCTCAAATCACCTAAGTGCTGGTGAATCCCTGGAATAGCATTATCAGGGGCAATCACCAGAACTTCAGTTTTGTCTGAATTTAGCTGTTGGGCATTTGCACCGAGCCACTGTTTGATGCGCTCGAGACAAGTCAATAAGGAATTCAACTTTTGAACCTCAGAGGGCCTAAAGGAACAATACAGCTGAAGATCGTCAGCAAAGAGATTATAGGAAACATCATCAGCAAAGGCAGGACAAGTCTTGCTCACATGGACTGTGGAACAGATGCAGTCTGGTTTCAGTATAGTTTCATGATGGATCTTCACACTGACTGGGATTCGTGTGCTGAACGTCTCCAGAAATCTGCTCGTTTGAATGTTTAGAAATATACCCGTAAAAATAACATGAACTATCATACTCTGAACAGATATCCATGTCATTAATAAAACAAAACAAACAAACAAAAAAAACGGTAAAAATAATGGGACACAGGTTTACTGTTGAAATTATTGTCTTCTCGATCCCCAGTGAGTCGTGGAGGATGGCTGCTTATACTGAGCCAGGATTCTCTGGAGGTTTCTTCCTGTTAAAAGGGAGTTTTCCTCTCCACTGTCGCTTTATACTTGCTTGGTATGAGGATTGCTGTATAGTCACTGACACTAGTCAGTGACTTGATGCAATTTGCTGGGTTCCTTATATAGGAAACATTATTTCTGATTGGCTTAATGAACTGTGAATTGGAATGTTAATTATGTGAAGTGCCTTGAGACGACTCTTGTCGTGATTTGGCGCTATATAAATAAACTTGAATTGAATTGAATTAGTGGGACGCACCTCGCTGGAATGTGTCTCACTTCCTGTCAGGCGCATGTAATTTCTTTTACTTCATGACAGTTTTCATGTGAAAGCGTCCTGAAATATGTACTCCATGCTGAAACCATCCGGCATTCCATATCCAAATTCGCACCACAGCCGCTCTGATTGATTTTTGGTCTTGGCGAAAGTCTAGTCTGCATCCGTTACGCATTCGGTGTAAACGAGGCTTCAGACTGAGAAAAGGAAATGCACACGGATCATAAACAGAGCAACAGAAATGAAAAAGATGGATCAAAGGAGCAACTGAGATAAGGACACGTGGATCCAGGACCATTGACGGGGTGAAGGAGTATACAGCTGGACCAGTCATGGGACTTGGTGATCAACGAAGGCACGGGCAGTAGAGGGCCAGGAGATAAACAGAAGTGACGCCACCGACATCGACATTTGCTATGATGAAGACAGCAGCAGGCGCTGAAACATGCCAGCAAAGCTAAAAACTAGCTGTTTTTGCTCTAAAGAAAAATCACCAGTGTTGTTGGAAGCCAATCAGAGGCAAGATGTCCAAATATCAGGAAGCATCCTGTTTGAAGCTACTTTCTCCTTCTGCGGACTCCTCTGTCCTCAAACTGGCGCACTGGAGCTTTGTTTCCTCAGAGAACGACTTGCAAGGCATTCATTCCTAATAGAGACAACTGCAAATGTATTAAGTTGAACTTTAACTGTTACTTTAATATGGCTCAGTCATCCTGTCCACTATTCATCGAGCTGAAAAATTTGACCCCTTTCTTCTCATTTTACATTAAGAAAACAATACTTTCTGTAAAATCACACTTTGTGGCTCTAACTTTGACAGCAACAAGAGAAAAACTCAAGACACTGATTGAACTAGTCTGTCTTGACAGGTGGTGGCTCACTTTTTTTTTCTTCCTTTTTTCCACTCTCATTCCCACTATTACAACCAACTCTCACAATTCAGCCTCATTTGTGACCGACTGAATCTTTCAGATTAAATTGTAACCAGGTTTTACTTGTAGGCATGCACAGGCTTTGTTTGACCATTCTTTTTTATTCACATTAAATTAACTACATGCTGAATTCTTGGTCTAACAAAGTTTTTTTTTTTTACATTTACATTTCAGTGTGACAACCTAAGTAAAATCTATTTTTTAAGCACCTGAAAGAAAAACAAGATCTGATTTTTAGGAGAAAAGTAATAAACGTTAATTTAATTTTTCACCACCTCGCAACTTGACATGTTAGCTTCAAAAAACAATTTTTTTAAATATAATTTATTACAGAAGACAACGTAAAACATGAAGCACCACCTCACCCCTGCCACGTGGACCTCAAGAGATACACCATCAATCCTGCTCAATGGTCAACTTTCCTTGCGGGGTCACCCATAAAGACAGTGGGAGGGTTAAACAAACATTAGCTCAGGAGGTAGCAGGTTGTCCAGTATTCAGAAGGTTGCAGGTTCAATCTCAACTCTCACCAAAGAATGCTGCTTTTGTGTCCTTGAGCAAGACACTTAACCCACCTTTCCTGCTGGTGGTGAGCAGAGGGACCGGCGGTGCCAGTGTATGGAAGGCCTCGCCTCTGTCAGTGCCCTCAATGACAGCTGTGGCTACATTGTAGCTCATCATTGCGTGTGCGTGTGTGTGTGCGTGTGTGTGTGTGTGTGAATGGGTGAATGACTGATTGTGTTGTGAAGCGCCTGGGGGGGGGGGGGTGCTGTAGATCCCCAATACAGGCTATTTTACAAAACGGAGCACTTTGTGGTTTTACAATGCGAGGATAATTGATCTGCCGAAGTTACTCAAGACCCACAGCTTTCTTCAGTTCTTCAAAGTAAATAGGTCCAGAGAAGCTGGTAGAAACTACTGGCTGTGAATGCAGCAGCATGGTCTGTTGAAGAACAATACAGAAATAGACCGACTTGCGTCCATTAATGATCAGCTGATGCTAAAGATTTAATGTCAGTAAGAGGATGTAATCTTTGTCTCCAGAGTACGATTTATAGGGTTCTTTTTCCTACTGTAGACACTTGCAAAAGTTGACCTTTGTAAATTAGCATCTAACAGTATTGGTGTGCATCTAAAGTGTATAAGTGCCATCTAAAAACACCTTCAATCTTTAAAAAATCATCACATTTCATTGTGTTTTGTTCATTTGTTTTTCTTTCACAAGCTTAATCATCACCAGCAGCGACCAAATATAGAGCTTCTGGTGCATCTTTTGATGAAGTGTTAGAGGAACAACTTAATATTGTTAAAAACCGCTGCTCCACAAAAGTAAGTGTAATTCAAAATTGACCAAGGTGTAAAGATTTTAAAAATCACACCTACGTGAAAAGTAGGGAGATTGGAGGTGCCAAGAATGACCGCCAAGCTATAAGCTACAATAACAATTACAACTAGTTATAAGCTGTTGTTTCACTTTTTTATGTAAAATTCTCTTTTAAGGGTTAAATCTGTCCATCTGAAGGGCAGTTCATACCCATCACCCACTGCGAAAGATGAGTGAATCTGCAGTCATCACTGGGAATGTGGTTGGACCATCGTATTACAGCACAAGCTCCAAACATGAGGTAGATCTCATTGCTATGAAAGGCCGATGCTGTTACGTGTGCAGACGTTTGGATGTCTTTGGTGTGTTTTAAATCAGCCCAGATGACTGATGACTGCAGCAGCAGTAGAAGCCAAACTGGCATGTCCGCCTTGGCTGAAGCTAGAGTTACTGGCCACTGTAAAAGCAATGATTTGGTAAATAAGTGCAGTGAAGCAGTGAAGATGAATAGTTCCCATCCACTAAAATCATTTATCTGTTTGGTCACTGAGAGCAATAACACTCTGTAGCAGCGTTGTGCATTCTCCTTTTAATGAAGCTCATCTACCTGGCCACAGCTGGGCCTTTACGGCCATTCCAGACTGGTTTTATCACCAAAAATCATGGTCTTTTTATTTTGAAACTATGTTTTGACCAGTGTTCTCATTATTATCTTTCTGGTTAAACACCTAGAATAAGGCATTATCTACAGTAAGCCATTCATCAAGGTGAAAACAGTTTTTATTATTTTCCATATTTGTCATATTTAGTGACTGTAAATGCCTGGACAGCAGTGCCAGCACATCGCAGCAAAGCGTTTCCACAAATTCTGTAAGATCTTCGTTCACCATGCAGTATTTGTTCAACCACAACCGGAGTTTTAATTGGTTCCATATCTACCACTGCTACCAGCTCATTAACTAATTCTGCCCCTCAGATACTCCAAGATTTATGCATGTGAGCAGAAGTAAGCAGCACTTTTTCCATTATTACAAAACAGCCAGTTTACACCTCATGTATTCCGTTGATACTTTGCCAATTTTGCACACCAGTCTGTTACAGGTCTTAAGGGGTTTATTTGCATGAAGCAGCTGAAAAACTTTGGATTCCTCGTGCAGCTCTTGAGAGAGCATGGAGTAAAAGATGGGAGCTTTACAGACGGCTGGAGCACACTCCTCATCTCTGCTTGAGGCTTGCAGCTCCAGGCTACATAAGCTACTGGCATATAGCTGAGAGCACAACACACCCACTTCTCTCAAGTGTGTCTGGTGGAGCTTCCAGATAAGCTATGCATTTTTCTCCTAAAAAGAAAAAGATGGATCATGTTTTCTGCCATCAGTTCATAACCTCTTTTCCCTGTAGGAAACTACAGCATTTCCTTATTCGATGATAAAGCATCTTGTGATAGTCCGATTCAAACACAAGTATCATGTATTAATTACAAGTTCCATGGTTGTATAAATGTAAATGTCTTAACTAGTTTATTTTTATTCTGAAACAGATATTTGAGCATTAAAAATATTCTGTTTTCATATTTTCTCTATGAATCCATGAATAGCCTCCTCAGTGAAAACCTTTGGAGTGTAGATCGGGAGAAAAGTGTAAAGTTTGGTTTTAGAGTTGTGTGTGTGTGGCTCTGAGTAAAAATAACAACAAAAAAAATGTATTCCTTCTTTATCCTGTTCAGGGTCACTCGTTCAGCCCTGAAACGGATATAGCAGGTACTGAGAATGAATTAATGATTTTCAAAAATCCAATAGAGAAAATCTAAAATACATTTCTCTATGTATTTTAGATGGTTCTTACTCCTGTCTGGAAAAAGAGGTGGAAGCAAAACAGGCTTTGTGTATCTTAAGATTGAAGTTTTCAAACAAAAAAGGGTGAAAAAAAAGGTGAGTGTTAATCATATTTGCCGTGACTGAATGTGTCAGAATCAACCACTCAAAGGAGACAGTAAAACGTGTTTTCTTGTCAGATGACAAATTAAAGTTCTCAGAAAAATTGCTACAAAAAAATTTCAGTTTTATTAAAGCTGGTTCGTGTGAGGCCAAAGAGGTGGTGATCACGGGATGAAATGATTTCAACATTTGATTTTTACCTGAACTCATAGGACACCTTTGCCCCTACTGCCACATCAGCGTTCCAGTTTACTGAGCTGAAGACTTGCGTTTGAAGCCGCCTTAGAAAACCTTTACAAACAGACACATTGTGGAAGACTCCATTGGTGTCTCTGGTTTCCCAGTAATGATCTCAGCCAGACTCCACTTTTATAATGGTCAGGGTCAACTGGACGCTAAACAGATAATGGTCAATGGCAGAAAATACCACTTTGCTCCTTTTCTTATGTTTTTATTAGTTTTTGTGTGTTTGGTTGTTACTGGGCAGACATCTTTTAGTTTGTATGTCTTCACCTGGACAAAACTGGTTATGAATTATGTCTTTTATGACTTACTTTTTTGTACAGAACAAGAAAATAGAAAATAACAAGAAAAAAAAGATTGATTACCGTTTGTACTGACGTTTTACTGTTTAGACCTCAAAATCAAACATGTGCACTGAAAGAGATCGATGCTTCAGTCTAGAACTGAGGACCTATTCAAAGGGTTAAATCCTCCATCCCTCTCCGTATTCCGCTCTTTCTACTTATTCCGCCTTCCCCAGGATCCACTGATTTCCTTTTTTCCTATTCACTCTCTCTCTTTCTTAGCATTTTTTAATCGCAAATGTCTATTTTTGCTTATTTTAAACATATTTTAAATCATTTTCTAAAATATGTTTTACATTTAAAATGTTTTGTTTTAGTGAAGTGCCTTGTGATTTTTATCTTGAGAGTCGCTATAGAAAATATAGTTTTCTTTCTTTCATTATCTGATTTTTGGAGGAGGCCAAAGCTCTGGGGCAAGCAATTTTGAACAAAAGTCTGTTGTGCATTTACATGAAGTAATTAAAGCCATAATTTGTAACTTTTCATATTTTTAAATAATTTTCTTGAGCCAATTAGTGCTAAAATGACCCTTTACATGGGTAAAGAAATGTTATTCTGACCCCTACTGCCCTCTGTAATCTCCCCTTCATTGAGTAAATTTGTTAAACAGCAGTTATGATCCAGTCTAACAAGTTTTGGGAGATAAACAACCTGCTAGATAGTTTCCAGTCAGGCCATAAACACCACAGCACTGAGACTGCACTGATTAAGGTATTAAATGTTATTTGTCTAAATACAGATTCAGGCAAAACATCTGTCCTAATGACGCTCAATCTCAACATCCACATTAATAGGCTCATAACCTGGGTGTGACTGCTTCCCCTGGGTCAGGTCATATGCAATAAAAACAATGCTTATCATAGTTATGCAGATGACACCCAGATCTACCTAGCTATAGTCCCCTAGACTCACTCTCGGTGTTTGGAGCAAGGCAATGACTGGATGTAGTCAATGACTTGCTCCAGTTAAACAAAGACAAGACTGAAGTTATTGTTTTTGGAAATAAGAAGGATAAGATGGAGGATATTGCTCAGTTTGGCTCCAGAGGAATAAAAACAAAGACCCAGGTTAGAAATTTCGGTGTCATAATTGATTCAGACCTGAGCTTCACTGGTTGCATTAAGGCTATAATTAGACCAGCGTTTTATCATCTTCATCATATAGCACCACTCAGGGGTTTCATGTCCAGACAAGACCTAGAGAAACTCATTCATGTGTTCATCTCCAGCAGGTTGGACAATTCCAATCGTCTTTTGACTGGTCTTCCCAAAAAAAGCTGTGAAGTGACTTCAGCTTATTGAGGACGCTGCTGCTAGAGTCAAGGACCAATAGAACTGAGCACTGATCACTCTTGTTCTTAAATCTCTACTCTGGTTACCAGTAAACTACAGAATCAATTTAAAAGTACTTCTACTAGTTTATAAATCACCCAAGGGCATGGGGCCAGAATACATGTCAGATCTCCTTTAGGTATAAACACCAGCAGGGCTCTGAGATCCTTAAGAAACAGTCAGCTGGTAGAACTTCAGGTCAGAACCAAACAGGATGAAGCTGCTTTTAGCTCCTATGCTGCACACAGATATAATCAGCTTCCTCGTGATCTCAAATGTGCCCCAACCCTGGTAACTTTTAAATCAAAACAGAAAATCTTCATGTTTTCATCAGCCTTTGAATAAATGTTCTTGTGTTGCATCTTCTGCACTGTATTTGCTCACCCTTTAACTTTAACTTTCTTTCTTTTTAACTTTTAAATTTCATTTTCTGAAATGTGCTATATAAATTAAGCTGCCTTGCCTTCCCTCTATAGCCAGAATATTGTACTTGCAACTTCAAAGTGGTGGTCCAATCCTGTGCTGGCGCTGCAGTCTGCTTCCGGAACGTTTCCCGCATGGTTTAGGTCCTGAACACAGCTGAGTTAGTGATGAATTGCTCCAGTAGAGACCAATGAAGGATGAGGAGACATTTCAGCTGTTCGATTAAGGTGTTAAAATATACAAACACACAGAGATAAGTGTCACTTATGGTTCTAAACTGTGTGCCTTTCAACTTAAGCATAAAAAATTTTAATTATAAGAGCGCTGGCTCTCATTATAGACAAGATGATTTGGACCAGGATCAATATAAAAATCTGACAAGTTATGAATTACCTTGTGACGTAGAAGAGGAGTTAAGTGCCCGCCCTGTAACCAGAGGGTTGCAGCCTTGCCTCTGTCAGTGCACCCCAAAGCAGCTGTGGCTGCAATGTAGCTCATCACCACCAGGGTGTGAATGTATGTGGGTAAACGACCGTTTGTGTCATGTCCTGTGTGCCTTGTCTCCCCAGTTTATTCCACACTTCTCCCTCCTAGGTGTCCTTGTCCTCTCTGTCCCTTCCAGTGTGTTCAGTCTAGTTTAGTTCTGCTCCTTATGCATCCTTTCATCATTTGGTTATAGCCTCTTATCTTATCTGGTGTTGTACAGCCTTCTTGTGTGTTAGGCCTAGCCCACAAGTAGCCAGGTTTTTTTAAAAACGAATATCCGCCCCTCCAAAAACTTGCATCCACACCACCTTGTTAAAAAAAAAAAACTCTGTCCACACATACCCGGATAAATACGTTGTTAAGGACATGCCAGACCTGTAGGCGGCAGTACTTCCCCCGTTCTTAACCTCGTCCTTTGTCTGTGGTCTTCTGCAAGGAGCAGTAATTCCGCTTGCAAAGACAAACAAGCAAAAAGCGCTTGGACAATTGATAAAGCGAGCGCAGCTCTGAGGGCATCCATGCTGTCGGCTAGTGTAAACACAGGTCGCACATGTGATGTCAGCATTTTTTTGTCGCGGAAAGTGATGTTGCGGACCTTAAAACTCCGGTTTTGTCTGTCCACACGCAGACACCCAAAACGGAGAAAACGCAGATCTTCACTTTGGCCGGAGTTTTTAAAAAGATCCGTTTTTGTGTGAAAAAACTCAGTTTTCGTGTGGATGACAGGCCAAAACGTAGAAAAATATCTACGTTTTGGCAGATCCCCGGCTACGTGTGGACAGGGCCACAGTTTTGACTTCATTTGTAGTTCTGTTCTCTTGTCTTTGTGTTTCCCTGTTAACCAGTCACACCTGTAGGTCAATGTATCAGTAATCACCACACCTGTTCCCTGTCTTCACTCACCTCCTCAGCAGTGTTTAAACCCGGCATGTTCATAGCTCCTGGTCGGTTCCTTGTGTTTGTAAGTGTATCGTTTGTATTCGTTCCTGATCCTCACACACACACACCACAACCTTATAACAAACGTTTTGGTTTTAACCTACCTGGCTGTCTCCTGGATTACCTGCATTTTGGGTCCTGCTACAACCCCCAAATCATGACAGTTTGTGTTGTAAAGCACTTTGGGCTATATCTAATAATCCATTGATCATTCCCATAACTAATAACTTTTTTTGAAAGAACACATCATGTGGGGGTGAAGTCAATTTTATTGCATCTTCTAGCCACCCTATATATGTAAATGTGTGTATATATATATATATATATATATATATATATATATATATAGTATGGTGGTGTGGCCATAACTCAGACCGAGCTCAGCCATGGGGCCGAATCTCAGTTGTCTCCATACGCAGTTTGACAGCATTAGGATCAAAGCTACAAACAACAAGACATATTCTTCTCTACGGAAATCAGTCAACAGAGCAGTCTGCCATATGCCATCAAAGAGGAAGAAGCAAGTACATAATTTTTCTAAATAAAAGACTTAAGTACCTTGCAGCTCAGGTGCGAAGCCCACCCAACATTTCTCTACAAATGTAGAGCGTTGTGATTGGCCTGACCTAAAATTGTTCAAGCCAGTTATAGATTTGCATAGGCTTCAGTGGAATTCTGGCTAGACCGACCTGCGGAGCTAAATCTTTTTCTATTGCTGTCGTTCATCTGCATTTCTAGGCCACATCTGAGAAACACTAAAGTACAACCTCAGCTTTATTTCTTAACTCCTAGGCCATTTTTTAACCTCAAAATAAATACAATGAAATAAACTGGTTGGAATTTTTTTTCCTGCTCTTTTATCATTGTTTAGCCGTTTCAAACATAAATTTAAAATATTTTTTCTATTTCAGTAACTAAACTGAGTTTGTAGCAATAAAGCAACACTCTTCTGATTTATTTCCAACTAAAATATTTTGTACTTGTATTTGAGCTGCTGTTTCGTATGTGTGACACTCATTCACTCACTCCACCTTTAATCAAAAAGGTCAAGACCAAAGCTGCCAAGGCCGAGTCGCTCTGACTTTATCCTAAATCTGCAGACGTAAACTAAATTTCCCACAATGATAGAAGAAATTCTTCAGTTTTCACGGTCTGATAGTAAAGTGATTCTTTAACCTTACATTTGAGCCAACATTTATGTTTTTGATGGATACAGTATTAAAGACAGTCTTTAGGACTGATATTTTATTAAGTCCCCCCAGGTTTTAGTATTCTTTTTTCCTTTAAAAGCCACCCCCAACAATCCTTTTTTCAGATGAATATGCACATCTTAAAATATGAGAGAAGTTACTTCTGCATGTGCATCAAGAAAATCTCTTTCTGCAGAAAAATAGAGATGATTCCAATGGAAAAAAGATCCTACATACTTTTGATATCCATTTAAACGAACCTATGTATTCCTCTCAGTGTCTAGTAAAGTTATCTCTGCAACTGCAAAACACTGTGACTCTGACACCATCACTCACTCTGTATCAGGTACGCTTCATAAAAAATTCAAAACACTTTCCCAGGCGGTTGTTGCCTGCGGCTCTCAAGGTTTGTCTTTGTAACAATTTGATAATACTGGTCACACTGTATCGTGTGTCCTTGAGCACTAACAAGGGTGAGAGATTTGTTTCCTTAGTCTATACAGACGGAAAGGAGGAAAAAAAATTACATATCCTGGCACCAGAGTGTCTCGGCAACTGTTTTGAGTGACAAGGTTGACAATTCTCACAGTGCATTATTAAGTATTACCTCTGAGGGAAGTGGAAGCACAGTGGTGCATGGCGTTTGCTAAAGCAGAGGGTTGAAAGTGTATGTGAAGGCAACAATAAGCGCATTTAATAGAATCATCTGCTATCCAGAGAGCAGTTTGCACCACCTTTACACAATGCAGCTAAATGACATTGTGTTTAACATGCAACACATCCCACACTGCAGCCCACTCATTGTGTTTAGCTCCTTTTATTAATTCCACTCTTAAATCTTTCACTAACAAACCAATAATCATGACAAGGGATAAACACAAATGGTGAAAAGAAGCCCATCAGAAAATGATGGAGCGTTTTTCTTTGTCTCTCTGATCTTTTTTTTTACTTGAGCTTATTGTTGCTGAAAGATCAACCTTTTGGATTTCTTCCCCTCCTGACTTTTATTTCTTTATAAAAACTCTTATATTGGATTTAACAACTGATTCACTTTTTGTTCCCTAATGAGCTCAAGACATTCCTTTTATGATTGTATAGTTTAAAGTTATTTTAGAAAGGTCAGCCCTTTTTTATTGTAAATGTCAGTGAAGTCTAAGTTAAACTCTTGGCTGAGGAAACTATTTTAAAGGAACCTCTATATGAAAGCTACGTAGGTAGTTGTTTTAGTCATTAGTCATTTTTGAACACCTAAACACTTAATTCTTCTTCTATGGCACAAATATACCTACATTACTCAAATTGACTGATTTCTGCTCTATTAAATTATTTTACTGTTCATCCTTCCTAAAGATTGACCAACGTGATCAGAGGCAGCTTGTCTTTTGAAGCACAATTAAAACAAAATTTTCATTAAAATGGAAAAAAAAAATGCCCCTTTGATTCCAACGGTGCCAGGCACTTTTATTTTAGAGCTCACCACATAACCCCATAAAGAACAATCAGTGGTGAAGGACAATAACAGGCAGGAACTCAAAAGACTCAAGGCTCAGTTTTTAATCAGATCAGTGGGTTTCTGAGGGTCAGCAGAACCTTTGGTCCAGGTTTCCCCTCCCTGCTCTGGAACAAATCCATATATCCTTGTGACTTTATGTGAAAATAAGTTTTCGTTCATAATCAGAACTTTTGGTTCTCTCTACTCCAGGAGCCAGCAACACGTCGCTTGAAAGTCGCTCACCTGGAAGTGAGGGATGGCTTTTAAATTTGATGGAAAGCCTTCCCTGTTTTCTGTAATATCTAATCTTTGTTCAAATTAGATTTTTTCGTTATGTATTTCTTATTGTTTATATGTTTTCTTTGTTTTTATTTTGAATGAAATAAAACAAAGAAAAAATATATCTAAAATTAACATTTTGTGGAAGTAAAACAAAAATCACATTATTACACAAATCTTTCAACAAACACAATCTACTGGAAATACGTGGATTAATTGGTCAGGTTGCAGCACGGATCCCTGTTTCTGATCTCAGTGGCTGCAGCTGCAGGTGGATGAAGATGTGCTTCTAAAGAAGACGAGGTGACGTCAGTTATACAGACCGGGTCTGGGTTTAAGGAGTCTGATGTTGAGCTGAAAAACAACCTCAATAAAATATTCTGGGCGACAGTAAAGTCCTTTCTGCAGTAGTAGCTCATTAACGCAAATGAAATGCCGTTCGCTTATTAACACCTGATGAACGCAGCTTCAAACTTGGACTTAAAAAAATATATATATATATATATATAGATATATACATATATCTATATATCTATATATATATATATATATATATACATATATATGTATATATATATATATATATATATATATATATATATATATATATATATATATATATATATATATATATATATATATATAGAGGGGGCAATGATGATTCTGTTGGCAAATTTAAAGGAAGCGGCATCCTAAATGACATCACAAACTTGCGTTCTCTCTCATTCGACGGATGTTTAGAAAAGTGGGCTCTACTCCTTCCATCCTCGTGAGCCTGTTGGAGAGCCCTTCCAACAACAGATAATAGCGTTGCGTGTCTCCGTTCCTAGGCAGACGGAGATGCATAAATTAGGCTTAAGATTGCAAACAACCACACTTTGTGTCGGAGACAAAGTACAAGTAAACGTGTAGTAAGGGATCCCTGGTGTAAAACACCCAAGAGTGCTAACACCAAATATGACAATAGCTACATTTACATGGGCACAACTAATCAGAATGAATACCCTATCAGATCAAAATTTCTTAATGTAAACATGTCAGTGGAATATTCTGGTCCAATGCGACCCGATCGGAATGAAATTTCATTCCGATGGACGGGGTGGCTTTGTCCGATCATCAATTTGATTGATATCCATGCACACATCCATTCGGATTGCTGGAGTAAAATAACGCACACTGCACATGTATGAAACATAGTATCAGCCAGCAAGCCTCCCCGCCGTCATTTGGATGACCTGACTTAAAAAATGACGGCCTAATTAACGTGCGACAGCATTTGAATTTGATGGCAAGTCGTCCCTCGTTTCAGTAAAATAAAAATCTGACTATTCCACAAATGATTCAACAAATGTGTTCAAGCCTGTTTCGGCAGCAGGTGAATGGAGACGTGCTTATGAAGAGGACAGGGCAACATTGGTTATACACAACTGGTTTAAGCTTAAGGAGGCTGATGTTGAGTAGAAGAACACCCTCCGTTAAATATTCTGGGCGACAGTGAAGTCCTATCAGTATCAATAGCCCTTTATTGCTGATGTGATGCGGTTCTTTTATTAACACGATTAAAACAGGCTTCCAAACTTTCTGAACATCTCCTGTTTATTTAGTTTGAACACAATTTTCTCAACAGTTTCAGCTGATTGTCACATTTTATTAATAATGAGCCACAACAGAGCTCAGTAGTAAAACATGAGTCTGAAAGTAATATATTTAGCTTAAAAATGGACTGCAGTACCCACATTTGACCACAGGATATAATTCTCACAAATTGCACCTTTAAGTGTCTGCCCTTTAATGGGAAAGTTGCAGGTTTGAGCCCGGTCAGACTGTCCCTGTCCTTGTGTCTTTGAGCCAGGCACTTCACTCTTCTTGCCTGCTGGTGGTGGTTGGAGGGACTGGTGGCACCAGCCTCCCCTCCATCAGTGTGTCCCAGTGCAGCTGTGGCTACAATTTAGCTCATAACCATCAAAGTGTGTGCATGGGTGTATGATTCACTGTGTAAAGCACTTTGGAGTCCTCTGACTCAGAATAGTGATATACAAAATCAGGTGTTAATCATTAATCATTTATCACTTTTAAGTTGGGCAACTAAGTGGTGACATTGTGTGCTACTAATTAGGTCTATTTCCTCTTAGCACAAAGGCCACATGTTCAAATCCCAGTCAGGGCATCCTATCTAGAGTTTGCATGTTCTGTCTCTGCATATGCATGGGCTGCTCCAGGTGCTCCAGTTCCCTCCTTAATTCCCAAAACATCTACGTTAGGTTAAATGGAAATGCTAACTTGGCCTTAAGTTTCTGTGTGCTTGTGCATGCTAGTTTGTTTTGTGAGCCTTTGGTGTCATGAGGCTGAAGACTGGCACCAACTCCCCAACTTCCCTAGTGGGCTAAAGCAAGCACAGAAAATGAGTTGGTAAGAAAAACGTTTGCAACACTAATATAAATAAATTTTACCATCAATAATAATTTAAAAGTGGCAATTTGACAAAGAAAAGGGCAGGTCATCTGTAATTCTACATCTGTTTTATTTAGTTTTTTTCTGCTTTGCTTTTTGGAAACCTAATTTTGTGAACCACATTTCTCAGACCCCTTCCATTTCTGTAAAAGCGCATGCAGTCTTTTAGAGTCAACAGTCTGTACTTTGTATGCCGGTTTTCCACCTGCTAGCTTTAGCGAAAGCTGTTGCTCCGGGTCATAAATAAAGCAAAAATTAATTTAGCCCTCAACTCTAATTAATTAGAAAATTCTTGACTGCCCTTTTTTCAACAAAGTTATGTTCAGTTGTTTTTCTCTGGAATACTTTTTTTTTTCTTTCTATGGTAATTGTTTATTTTTGCAATGTGCATTTTATGGCCATACATGTTTATATTTGTTTAAAACATGCCAGCTGTGTGGTCTGAATTAACATAAAAAATTATCACATTATGCAGTAAAATATTGTCATATTGAACTGATTATATGTGCTTTACTGTTTAAGTCAGTGGCAAAAACACCAAAATTGTAAAGAAGGCAAATTTTTATTTTGAAAACCTTCCATCCTCATCTCCAGAGTCAGTTTGTCTTCACTGCAACCTATCTGGAAGTTGGCTTAAAAGTCCAGTAAGTGTGGGTGTTTTCTACTTCCTTTTATCGAACAATATCTATTTATTTGCTCGGAGTGCATTGCCAAAAAAAAAAATCAATGTGGTTGAGAACAGTTGTGAGGGGTTGATCACCTTACGTCGAGCCCTGCTCTCGATCAATGAGTTTGATGTTGGTTCGGTTGCTGGGAACGATTGACTGGTGGGAGATGTAATTGGTCTCATTTGACACTGTAGAAAGTTGAATTCAGAGAACCAGACTGAAGCAGGAGACTGCAGGATGTAGAATGGATCAAATGTTCATGTTTCTCTGGGAGAAGAACACAGTCTTCTACTCAAGTACAATCCAGAGCTGTAACACTTATAGGACCTCTTACTTTTTGTTCTTGCTTCCTTTTATTTCCTTGCTGCAAAAAATCTGAGTTTATATCCAATATGGTCCAATGAAAACAAAATATATGATATTTATCTGTTTTAATTGGATTTAATAACGGGACGTTTGCAGAGGTAAGTTAATCTTTTTTTACATTTGAAGTATTGCCCAAAGGCTGTGAGTTCTTTACTTTTAAAAAGGCAGCAATTTACAGCAGTTGTCATGTTTATTGGAAGATGTTTTACCCAAGACATGAAAGAATCACACTACAGAGACGGGGTAAGTAAAAGTAATATAATAATTTGTATTAAGAATCGTGAGTAAACTCAAGGGTGTCGCTCCAAACAGGAACAGGATGAACCGGAATCTAAAACGAGAAGCAGATAGATATAAGATAAACCCGGAACCAGAGAACCAAGAATATGATTTGTTTTTGGAGGTTATTCTTACGGTTGATGACCAGGACTGGTGAGGATGGACTGGGTCTTTGAGACCAGGTGGGAATGGACGAATGGCAGGAGTTCAGATCCAGGACAAGACTGGAAAGCGGGTTGGGAGGCAGGCTCGAAGGCTGGCAGTGAGGCAGGCAGGACGACAGGCAGACGGTGGAGAGTGGAGGCCAGGGGATCTTGAGCGACGTGACATTGGTAGACAACTCCAGGTGACAGTAGGTTTGTTCTGAGGACAGACGAGCAGGAACTTTCAGGACTCGACAACAGGAAGATCAAGACTGAGACTGGAAAAGGCAGACAAAAGATTAATGCTGGAGCAGGCAGACTAAGACTATGGCAGGCTAGTAGTCACCCAAGGTGAGAGTATCAATCGGCACTGGAGTTATGTCACACCGCTCCTTAAATACCCCTGGCCCTCTGATCAGGGAGCTCAGGCACAGCTGGCTCTCTGACACGCCCACCTGTGAACACAAACCTGGGACAATTGCAGCATATTGGTTGTTATTAAGAATGACCAGGGCAGACCTTGGCAGTGGAGTTGCGTGTTCTCCCCATGCATGCGTGGGATTCCTCCGGGTACTCCGGTTTGCCCCACAGATCACAGCATGCCCTATAGGTTATAAAGTGTAAGTCGCTTTGGATAAAAGCGTCTGCTAAATGAATAAACATAAACATAAAGGAATGATTTCATTTACATCCACTCCTGCCTCATGCCGTTCTGGGTGTCTGCATTTTGGGTCCAATGATTCGCAACGTGACATTCAGGATCTCGGAGACGCCAGTGATAACCTGCCGTGAACTGGAAGCATTCCAAGGCTAGTTTGGTCGGCACCACTGCTTTTCTACCGGCTTTGGTACCAAGGAGGGTCCTTGAGGACCTCGGCATTCTGGATCTAACGGAGGCTTCCCCTGGGTACGTAGACCGACAGATGGCGTTTCGTGTGTGTTATAAATCTCCTACTAAAGTTTAGAGCGAAACATTCACTCTCACTCAGAACTAATTGCTTCTCCGGATCCACTGGTTCTGAATAACATTCCACACACACCATCATCATTCATCACATCTCACACCACCTTTGTTCCATCAGTACACAGAGTGTTTAAGTTAGTCTTGTTTAAATTGTGTAGAAAGAAATTTCTTAACAGTTTTAAACTTGACTCTCTCTCTTACGAAGTGTCACTTAATCCCTGCAATAAAAAGCTTCGATCTTCTGGTTAAAATATTCAAAGATCCATCAGATTGATATTTCATATTTCTATGAAATCTCACATTTTATGATTCATAAGAAAGATGTAAACGACCCATTCTTTACAACGGAGATGGTGTAAGTAAATATAATATAACAATTTTTATTAAGAATGGTGAGTAAATTAAGGGGCTGGATTGGGGTTGGATGAACCGGAATCTAAAACGAGAAGCAGATAGATATAAGATAAACCCGGAACCAGAGAAACAAGAATATGATTTGTTTTTGGAGGTTATTCTTATGGTTGATGACCAGGACTGGCGAGGATGTCAAAGTCAAAGTCAGTTTTATTGTCAATTCTACCACATGTACAAGACATACAGAGAAATGAAATTACGTTACTCTCAAACTCTCGCTAAAGGAGAGAGAGAGAAGCCGCTGCGTGTGCACGCACCGCCAGCATTTCATTAGATCAGGGATTCCCAAAGTGTGGTGCAGGGGTGCGCGAGCTGCTGCTAGGGGATGCGCGAGGTGAAAAGTGTAATGGCTGTGGAGCTCAGAGAAGTCTGTCATATGTCACCATTAGCGTAGCCAGAAACTCATTTGTGGGTGGGCCTAAGAAAAAGTAAGTGGGCCCAATAAATGTAATTGAAAACAAATATATTTTTGCGCACGCGCATGTCCTCCACATGTGCCCTAGCTTCATAATAACAATGCGCCGAGCTTCAGCACTCTGGCCTGTGCACGCCGATATGTTCCGTTTTTGATCATTTTTAACGATCTTGGAGAAATCTGAAGGTGGTGAGTCATTCTGGCAGACTGCAATTAACACCCTGTCTCATGCAGGTGTTCTGACATTGTAAACCTCACACACAGAACATTGTGGATGTAACAAAATAAATCAAGAAATGATTCCCATTCAGGCTATTAACAGCACGCTGAAGATCTGAAGTTCAGAGTGTGTCTGTCAGAGGTCAGATGCGTTCCAGCGGAACCACGGCTCACGGGTGCACAAGTGAGCACATCTGGGCTGGGCATAAGTAATTTTACAACACTGGTTTAAATAGCACCAATAACGAGACGCGGTGACTTGAGCATCTGTCTGCATTTCTTCAGTGGGGGTTTGTTGTTGGCAACTTGAAGGCCGCCATGGCGTCATGTTCGGATAACAAGACTTTGCTTGGGTCAGGCAGAGATAATTTTCCTCTCTGCCTTCAAGTCTTTAAACTGATCATTCAAGTCCTCCAGTGAAGCCAATTTAGGTTTTAAACATCTCCACACCGTCCAGTGACCCTCTCCGAGATGATATCCATTTTGCACACTAATACCGGTAATGCAGCTAGAACATTGTCCAGCTTACAATTCACCTCGAGTAACGTCCCAGTTTGTAAGGTCTCCACACGGACGGTGCTTTCCGTGGGTGCGGGCCGCCCTCCAATCACTCCCGTCTTCCCAAATTTCCAGAAAAGGGTCTTTGAGACCAGGTGGGAATGGACGAATGGCAAGAGTTCAGATCCAGGACAAGACTGGGAAGCAGATTGGGAGGCAGACTGTGAGGCGGGCTGAGAGGCAGGCTCGAAGGCTGGCAGTGAGGCAGGCTGTGAAGCAGGCTCGAAGGCTGGCAGTGAGGCAGGCAGGATGACAGGCGGATGGTGGAGAGTGGAGGCCAGGGGATCTTGAGCGACGTGACATTGGTTGACAACTCCAGGCGACAGTAGGTTCGTTCTGAGGACAGACGAGCAGGAACTTTCAGGACTCGACAACAGGAAGATCAAAACTGAGACTGGAACAAGCAGACAAAAGATTAAAGCTGGAGCAGGCAGACTAAGACTATGGCTGGCTAGTAGTTACCCAAGGTGAGAGTATCAACCAGCACTGGAGTTGTGTCACACCGCTCCTTAACCGCTTTGCCTCTGTCAGTGCGCCCCAAGGCATCTTTGGCTACATCGTAGTTCATCCGCATCAGTGTGTGAATGTGTGTGTGAATGGATGAATGATACACTCTGGTGTAAAGCGCTTTGGAGTTCTTACTCTGAGAGGCGCTATACAAGTGCAGCTCATTTATCATTTAAATACCCCCTGGTCCTCTGATCAGGGAGCTCAGGCACAGCTGGCTCTCTGACACGCCCACCTGTGAACACAAACCTAACCTAAAGACCAATGAAAAAAATTGTTAAAAAAATCATGGTTGAAGATTTCATAATTCATGCATCAAAGGGTTAATATTCTTTATTACCAGCGTGTCACAATTTGTTCACATTTCTTTAATCAAATATTTAAAAAATACCAAACACAACGTAGTTCATCAGACATATTCTAGTAGGATGATTCTGAAGAGCAATTTGCTGAATGCATTTCCTCTCTCTGATACTGTTAAAGCAACACCAAAGAGTTTTTATCACTTTAAACTATTGCTTTTAAGCTGGTTTCAGTGATTCTTTAGAGATAAACTTGTTGCAACTTCATATTGGACTGCACTCTGTAGCCTTTTGCAATGCAGAAACTGCACTTAACAGCTTATGAGGTTTGGGTCGGCAGCAGTGGAGCGGTGTCTACCAGCTCTATAGCAGCAGCTGCTTGCTGTGCTGGTAGCGCATATAAAGGCCGGCATTTAGCTTTTTGCAATTCACCTACTGTCAACAAGAAAAAAAAAAATAAAAATTTGAAAAAGCAGAAGATGTTTGCCTTTTTTATATTGCTATCACAGTGGAGCCTGGAAGCACCAGCAGTGTGGAACAGCAGCAGAACGTTACAGCTTCTAATTAGGGTGACCAAATCCCAACTTGCCTAATGTGGGACAGAGACTCAATGTGGTACAACGTGAAGTTCCAATGTAATGAGAAAAAAAAAACAACGTATATTCTGCCTTTTAGCCCTAACATCACTCTATGTTTCTTGTATATATTTTATTTGAACTAACATGAACAAGCATACAGCAAAAGCTGTACTAGTTCGCAGTTCCTCTCACGTTATCACAACATAACTCAGGCTCTTTGGGCCTTCTGCAGTGGCTCTGATCATTTTAATAATACAGATAGGCCCACAATAATATAAAAAATAAAAGCAAGTTCAAGCAGCTTTTCCGAGTTTCCATTGAATGTTTTCCACAACAGAATGACAGCAAAAGTAGCAGTAATATTTTTAAGATGTATTTGTTTGTTTTTGATTAATTTCCACTAAAATCAGCATCTCATAGAAAAATTATCCATACTTTTTGGCAATTTTTTTTTTCACAATTCAGAAAAAAAGTTTTTTTTTAAACATGACAACACATCTCTTAGATTTTAGACGAGATAATCAGATTCTAGTCTCTAAAAAATTCGGATCTAATCTAATATTTGTTTCTTAGAGTTACTTTTTGCCTCAAATTTCTGAGAATAAGTGTTCAAAGTTTCTATTTATTCTCTCATTTCGTCACTGTGCTTTAAGGGGCTCAGCATGTAGCAGGTATCTGAAACCGCAGCACCTTGTCTGTGTTAGAGCCTCCATTGTGTTTATCATGGACCTGTCTAATTACTGGAAAACCTGCTTTTGACCCCTTCATATCAGACTCCACACTGAGACATGAACGAATGACTCAGAAACAGCAAAGACTGTCGAGTATCTCTGAACACGTTTAATTCACGAGTTTACAGCATTTTCTCCTCCATGATCGCTCACGCTTGTTTTGGTGGTCCGGGTGCACTCCACACACATCTGCGTTAAAGTCCCGCCTCCGTTTGATTGACAGCAACAGGCAGATTTTTTCCACAGTTTCTTTTATGAGATTGAAACTCTAAACAGGAAACTGTCATCAATGCGGGACATGAGTCTCAATTTGCGGGACACTTGAAAAGTAATGAAAATGCAGGACTGTCCCGCACAAAGCAGGGCATCTGGTCACCCTACTTCTAATAGAATTCATTATAGTCTGTGGAGGTGATTCAAACCAGCTGAGACACGGCAATTTTCAGACGTGTCCCAGAAGTGGCACGCCACACCATGCCACTATAGATAGGATTGGGTTCTATTTTTGCCACGAGCAGCTTTTTAGACACAGCAATTTCCGCAACATAGGCTAGACAGAAAATCCCACACGGTTTCAGTGTAAAACCCCTGGTGATTTTCTAAATAAAAGTCTATTGTAATTAATGTAATATTTTGTCCAACAGTGTGGATCTTTTTGATTTGTGGCGTATTTAGTATCAGTTGGCTCATGTTAGCATTAGCTTGTTGTTAGCGCTAGGCTGCAGGGTTGTTTTTGATGGTTGTAAATCCATTTTCAGCCAAAAGTGCTCCGGACATCACGTGACTCTCAGAGAGTAGACGTCATGTTGGCAGGCAACAAATGTAAACAAAATGAACGGGATCGGCTTGGATTTTACTTTGTCGGAGTTTACTTCACACTTTAAAACCGAAGAAATCGTTTTATATAGTCAGAAATTAAATAGACTAAACATCTCCGACCCTTACCGTGCTCCTGGGATACTTTTTAAAAACGCCAGAAGCTGTCGGAGCGGACTTCTTACCGGACTTGGCCGGGGAACCCCTTGGGATTTCCCCGGAGGAGCTGGCCCAAGTGGCTGGGGAGAGGGAAGTCTGGGCCTCTTGACGCTACTGCCCCCGCAACCCGACTCCAGATAAGTGGATGAAAATGGATGGATGGATGGACAAATAACAGATTTAATTGTAAGTAGTTTAAATAGAGCTGTGCTGCTTGAATGTATAAACTGAACGCCAAGAGAAATCACTAGTTTGATTTTTTTCCGTGAAAAAAATAATTATGTCAGGCAGGAGTGTCTCAGGATCTGTCTGAGATCTGTCTCGGTGAGACGGATAATAGCAACCCAAAGTGCTTTTTATGTGTGATCTGACAATTGATCAACTATTGCTTAAAGATTAAATACAGCTTAGCCAGTTAATTGCTGTGATCATAAAACACGTAAACGGCCGCACACAGAAATCACGAGGCAATGTTTTACGTGATGTTAACTTGCTGCTATGAGTAATAAGACAGAAAAAGCCATGCCAAAATAAGTTTAGGAAGGCCACTAAGAATCGTAATAAAAGCATTTAAAATAAATACTATACACAGTTGAGGAAACGTTTAAGTACCTGATATGAAGTGGTCCCTGCATAAGCGAAAACCTTTACTCCCGGGATCCCACAGCTTCATTTTAGCCCGGTCACTAGCGCGTTTTATTACAATGATCCAACGTTTGCGGCGCTCCAGATCTTGGGGAATCCTGTAGATGGCTCACTCCTTATGTCGTCCGCGTCTGTTCTGCATCCTGGGGCACAACAGGAATCTACCATATTTCCCGTTTGATTGAGTTTTCTGACAAAAACAAATGGTCCAGCTGCAGGCTTCTGCCTGCCAATATGGCGCCGTTTCGATTTGAACTGTTGCATGCTGGGAGAAGTGATGTCAACTCCCGGAGCTCTATAGGAAAAAAAGCAGAAAACGATCAACGTGTTATTTTAATGTAGGCTATTGTAGATTAAAGTCTACTTTTCTCATTTTGTAATGCACACATGTCATGGTGAAGAGCAAACAGGGGACAGAAAATCAGTAAAAGCTTTGAAGAAAGGTTTTTGGAAATCTCAATGAACTGACTGAGACCTTTTCGAATAACAAAAAAAAATCTGATTTGGAAGAAAAATAAATGGAAATTAAGAGTGTACAAACTAGTATTTCCATTGAAAGAATTAAGCAACATTTTTGTTATGAAGTACATTTTGTGCTGTTTTACAAAAGTCATGATTTTGTCCTTTGTTTTAATCCTTCTGAATGAATCTCTTAAGCCTAAATCTGTAAAGGTCAGAGTTGAACATTGTAGTCTAAGAGGACAAAGTAATTATTGTGTACACAGTAACTACCGGTGGAGAGATTCCAATTCCAACCCTTTTTCAAAAGATTGTGTTGGACTTTAAAAAGTCTGAATGATCTATTTTTCTCCTCGATGTTAAATTTATCAAACAAAGACAAAGAAGACCACAAAGTCATGGTGGATTATATTTAAACAAAAAGTTGAGAAGCAATTAACCTCTAGCAGCAATGTGACAGCTGGACTTTACAGCAATTACACACACAAATTAGTTAATAAATTATCTTTATATTGCCACATAGAAAAAGATAAACCAAAGCAACTCAGTTTATTTGCAAGCTACAGTTTATTTATAAAATGATTGTAGTTTCACACAGTTAAGCCTGTGGTGCAGTAATGGTGTCATGATGTCAACCATTTTAGTGTTGGGTATGTACTTTCCCAGTTAACACATTTTATTGTACCTCCTTCATTGCAAGAGTTGTCTTGAAATGTTTGTATTTTGTGCTTGGAGTGCAAGTTGTACAATGGCTTGGTAATTTTCTTTCTAATTCCCCGTGTCCTCAGGCAAAGGTTGTTTATATGTGCACAGCTACCTCTCTCGCTCTTTTGCCGTTGACTCTCAGAGTCTCTCACTCTGACAGAAAAACTCACTCTTTTACCTCCCTCTCTGTGCACATATCCAGCTAATTAAACAAAGCACACAATTTGATTAAAGAAGTAAATTGTGCTAGTCCGTGTTTGCGATAATTAGGATAACTCAGAGTTTCCCCAAGAACATTAACTGTGATGGATGTTTCATCCCCGACTCAGAATGGCTGCACCTCCCCAGCAGCAAAGATGTGACACAAAGAGACGTCCTGAAGATGGAGTTTGTTTAATAAACTCAGACTCGGGTGGCCCAGTGATGCCATTTGGTTTGACTTTGTAATACTAAACATAATCTGCATAAGATTCACAATCACTGGGTGTCATTTTAACTTTTAAAAGACCATATATGTGCTTAAATGTAATTTACAGATGTAACTAAATGTTGTTTCTTAATAAAAGGTCCACTGTCTATCCTGCAACTTTTAGTCTTCTGTCACCAGAATAAAATAACAATTAATTGATGTCTTCAGCGATGCCCCTGGAACATTTTCTCTCTATGTGTGTGTGTGTGTGTGTGTGTGTGTGTGTGTGTGTGTGTGTGTGTGTGTGTGTGTGTTTCTGTGTTTAGTTAAAAAACAATAGGCAGCTACCACATTTACTCCAAACTTCAAAGCAAACACAAATCAGATAAAGACATTTCAAGCTGTTTATTCAATTATTACAATGTTTATTTTTTGAATGTCAGAAAACAATAATGCATGCTGCGGTCTTCAAAAAAATTATGGTGATTTTTACGTTGGAAATGATGAGAAACAAGACCAGAGTGAATAGGGTGTGTATGGGGAGCATGAGTGGGTGTCTAGCGTGCATTTTTGTCAGTCTTAGGTTGTATGTGTATATGTGAGCATGAGGGAGGGTGTGTGCGACTGTGTCTGGGTATGACTGTATACGTCAGGTGGGGTCTTGGACTCCTCCCCTCTCCTGGGACTTCTTGTGCTGCTACACATCTTCACTTGCCCGCCCCTGCCACATTTGATGTGGAGTGTGGTGCCTCGGTCTGCCTGAGTGTTCGCAGCCCCCGTGTCAGGGCGCTTAAGATTTTGGCATCTGTCTGATCAATCCCGGTGGCTACCTGGTGGGATCTGAGTCCCTGGGCTCTGTTGGGTCCCCGGCAGGGCTGGTCGCCCCTGGGTCACTGGGTTCCAGGCTCGGCCGGCTTGAGGGTGGGAGGCTGCGGGCAGGCCTGTGGCCTTGCCGCTGATATCTCCCGGGACTCTGCCGGCTGCTGGTTGTGGTTCCCCGGGGCAATCTTCTGCCCCTCACGAGAGGAGGCTGAGGCTTTTCTGGTTACAGTCTCCCTGGGGTCCCTGCGCTCTGGGGCAACTCCTGGATCTCTGGAGCTTGGAGTTCCCTCGGTCTTCTACGCATCTTTCTGTGGCCCCTCACACTCACTATTGGATGCTCCTATAGAAAAACCTTACATATACAAGCACGTGCATGCACACAGGTGCTCACATGGTGCTCTCAAAAGTATCCTTTCATCAGAGATGTTCCTGCGGCTGGGTATGATCTTTTCGGGTGTTTCCAATTATTTCTTTTGCTGGGACATGGTCGACAGTTGGAGGCACACGAAGGGTTGGGGGTGGGGGTCTTTTCAACCCATGTTTATTAAGTTTGTTTGGAACAGTCTTCACAAAATGCTTGTAGCCCCAGAGCAAACCTGTTGCCCAAAACTGCGCCAGAGTATTAATTAATTAAATCTGATTTAAGACTTTGAACAAGTGGATTATGTAGGAAACTACTACTCAGGCATGCTTTTTCTGTCAGCTTATAACAAAGATTACTGTGCTGTCCAGCACAAAAAAGATAAGAAAAAACACTACAAAGATGAGTGTATTGAATGTTTGCCAAAAAATAAATAAATACATTAAACATATAAATTTGGAAAATTACCCATTATCCACCGTCAATCATTCTTTGCAATCAATAGTTTCTGATGAATGTGCCTGCTTTTGAGTACTTACAGGGACTTTACAGACTTTTCAATTTTTATGCTCGCGATTGCCCCCTCAGGCCAAAAGTGTAACGGCAGCTTCAATAGTAGGCTCGCGCACGAGGCGCGCATGCTGTACGTGCACACTCCTTAACGAAAATAACAGCTGAGACAGTCACGTGTGTTTGTGTGTGGCCCGGAGGACAGAGGACAGGAGAACGTGCAGCTAATTAATTAAATAATTTGTTTCTGTACCTTTCTCTTCAGCACAGTCGACAACAGTTTATGATGGGTCAGTCCTGCATGCTCAGATCATTCCCTTCCCTTGCTTGAAAAATTGTTCCAAAATGAAAGTTGAACCCACATCGTTTTTGTCTGTGAATTCAATGCCGTTTGGCGAGTCTCAAATAAAAATTTGGGCATCTTACTGTAAAAAAAATATACCATTAATGTAAAAGAGAAACTCTAAATAAACTATGTTTACATCAAGAATTGAACCCAGGTCTTCTGTATGGGAGTCACGTCATGATCTTGAGACGGTGGTCCATGCTTTTATTACGGTGCGATTGGACTACTGCAACTCTGTTCTATTCGGTGTGAGCAAGGGCTCAATAGCCAGGTTGCAAATGGTCCAGAATGCTGCTGCCAGATTTTTAGAGGGCAGGCGCAAGTTTGACCACATAACTCCTGTCCTGGCTGCGCTTCACTGGCTGCCCGTTGATGTTAGGATTCATTTTAAAATACTTTTACTAGTTTTTAAAACGTTAAATGGGTTAGCCCCTCCTTACTTGGTGTCACTACTTCAACCATACACCACTTCACGGTCACTCCGCTCGGAGAACTTCATGCTCCTCTCGGTCCCAAGAACGCGCCTAAAAACGCGTGGTGATAGGGCTTTTGCTGTGGCAGGTCCTAAGCTTTGGAATAAGATTCCTCTCAGCATAAGGGCCTCCACCTCTGTTGCGGTTTTTAAGGCAAGGCTAAAAACATATTTTTATGACCTGTCTTTTAACCTTTCTAACTAGTTTTATTGTTTTACTTATAGCGATTTTACTCACTGTAGTTTTATCTGTATCGTGTGATACAATGTTTTATTTTCTGGACTTACTGTTTTATGTTTTTATTTGATCAGTGTAGCGCCTTGGTGGCATCTTTTTGCCTGTAAGGCGCGATTTATAAATAAAGTTGAGTTGAGTTGAGTTGAGAGTCAGACATCTTCGAGGTGAGCTACACTCTAGTAACATTCATAATATCTGTAACTTTTATATCCTTGATGACACCTCAAACAACATCAAACCAAAGAATGGTTCGAAGCGAAAATGGCTATTTTGTTGCTAATTTGCAGGAAATATCTAGAAGAAAGTTCTACAGAAAGTTGCTAAGGGTCCTCAGAAATAAAGCTATGTTTGTCACTAGGCGTTAGGAACAGCGACAAAGTCGCTGAGTTGGCACTACCTCACTCTCTGCAGCTAAATCTACTGATAGCAAATGCTACGGGCTATGCCTGAGCGTGAATACGCATGAAGCAGCCTGCTCGACCCGAGCAGCTCTCTTTTTCTGTGATTTTACAGAAAAACAGGCAATCACAGTAAAAATGCCAGGGCTCATTTTACAGGACCAGGGCATTGCAGGAGAATGTATGAAGAAATGTATTATTTCTATATATGTTTTGGCTGTCAAACTTCCTTTAAAGACTGTTTTAAGTCTGCTTTGATTGCTTGTACATATGGTAAATGAGAACAATCCTTTGTCTTTATGTCTAATTGTTTTATCTTATTTTGATCTTGTATGCTTTTATCTTACCTGTTTTTCTTTGATGTAAAGCTAAGGGGCTCGACACACGGGAGGCGACAAATGACCGCGATCAGCGAAATTCGTCGCTGTCGCTTTTATTACCTGACACACGGGAGGCGATCCGCGGCTGCTGCCAGCGGCAAAGCCGTCTACGCGTTCTGTTCCATGGCGAAATCGAAACTTCTGTTGTTTTGTTTGGCTGTGTCGGGTTGGAGGGAACTAAAAAAGTGGTAGATATGATGTTTCACAAGGTGCTGCTAGAGTTATGTGAAATTTTACTTCTGATTTTACTATATAAAACATAATAATAATCAACTTCTCCTCCATGTTTGCTCGGAGATGTACGGAGCATCCTGTCCGCTCATTGGTCAGTGAATGAAACCTCCGTTGATTGGTCCTCGTCCGAGCGACAGCGATGAAAAGTTGAAAATATTTCAACTTTCTGGGATCACGTCGCTGGGTCGCCTGTAAACGACACATGCACGAGCTCTAAATTTCACACGCACGTTTTTCGCGTTTCGCCTAGTAGGAGGGAGACCTGCGATTATCGCTTTGTCTCATTGAAAATGAATGGAGGAGAGGCGATGTCGCCTCCCGTGTGTCGAGCCCATTACTATGTGTCTGTTGCTGCTGCCTCTTGGCCAGATCGCCATTATAAATGAGAATGAGTTTTCAATCGACTCATCTGGATAAATAACGGTTAAATGCATTTTATTTTTTAAAACTGGTCTTTAAACACCACATTCCTGACTTTACTAAATAACAAATCACTTGTAGCAAAACTGCAGACAGCAGAAAGCACCCCATGAAACAACTTCTGGTTTCAGTCCCAAATACACTGGATCTGTGGTAAAAGTCCATCTGTAACATCTGCTCATTACACCATGCCCACTAGGATGGAAAGTCATCACAACAAAAAGGAAAAGAGAATGTCTTATACATTTTCTCCAAATGTGCTGCACCCACATTTCCAGATTAACTACACGACAATGTCTTTGTGGAGATCAGATGGTTATTATTAAAGCATACCTTAAATATTGTATTAATAAATCATTAATTCATCAATAACTAATACATTTAAGCAATCATTATGGAAGTAAATGTTTAACTTATTTCATACATAGGCAGACTGGTGCTGCCTCTGCAGTGATGCGGCCGTCGTCGTGAAGAGAGAGCTGAGCCGGAAGGCAAAGCTCTCGATTCACCGGTATATCTTTGTTCCTTCCCTCACCTATGGTCATGAGCTTTGGGTAGTGACCAAAAGAATGAGATCACGAATACAAGTGGCCAAAATGAGTTTTCTCTTCAGGATGGCTGGACTCTCCCTTAGAGATGGGGTGAAAAGCTTTGTCATCTAGAGAATCGGAGTAGACCCGCTGCTCCTCCACGTTGAGAGGAGCCAGTTGAGGTGGCTCGGGTATCTGGTTAGGATGCCTCCTGGACGCATCCCTTGTGAGGTTTTCCAGGCACGTCCAACTGGGAAAAGACCTGAAGGAAGACCCAGGACATGCTAGAGGGACTATGTCTCTTTGCTCCCTGACCAGGGAATGCCTTGGGATTCCCCTGGAGGAGATAGAAGTCTGGTCCTCTCTATGCAGGCTGCTGCTCCAACGATATGACTGCGGATAAGCAGCTGAAAATGGATGGATGGATTACTTTATTGAAACGTGTAAATCAAATTTAATATATGAATTGTGTATGGGTGATAATTTTGTCTGCATCATTGCAAAGCAGGAGAGCATTGTTTAATTCAGTTCAGTTTTAACTCTTATTTTTGATTGTGTCACTTGAGTAGAAAGACTTCCAGTCGCTGCTTATGACCAGAGAAGAAGAAGAGTTATGGAGGACTTTAAAATGTGGAAAATAGAAAGCTGAAAGTGAATTACATTAAACAACCCAGATTTGTATTTTTAACAGTTTTCTTTGATGTTTTGAAGTCTCTGTTGGAACCAAAACCTCAACCCTACAAACCCCTTAAATGCACATGGAATAGTCATTTATATTTTAATATTGAAACAACTCAAGGACATTTCTACCTGCCTGTAACAAACTGGCTCTTAGCACATAATCTGAGTGCTCCAGCACGATTATAGCCTGTCCGCCTTTAGCAAGACTAACGCGTTTACATGCATTTAAAAAAATATAAACTACGTCAGACAATTTAGGGTTGCGGTTTGGTTTTCCAATACGCAGAGTGACTTTACAGCAATTCTCATTTAAGAAAGCATGTAGCAACAGTGGAGAGGAAAACTCTCCTTTAGCAGAAAGAAACCTCCAGAACCCAGCTCCGTATGAGCAGCCATGGCTCACTGGGGTTTGACAAGATGAAATGTTATCTTTTCAATTCAATTCAATTTAAGTTTATTTATATAGCGCCAAATCACGACAAGAGTCATTTCAAGGCACTTCACATAATAAGCATTCATTAAGCCAATCAGAAAAAGTTTCCTATATAAGGAACCCAGCAACTTGCATCAAGTCATTTACTAGTGACTTGACTAGTGTCAGTGACTTTATAGCAATCCTCATATTAAGCAAGCATTTAGTGACAGTGGAGAGGAAAACTCCCTTTTAACAGGAAGAAACCTCCAGAGGATCCTGGCTCAGTATAAGCAGCCATCCACCACGACTCACTGGGGATTGAGAACACACACACACACACACACACACACACACACACACACACGCACGCATGCACGCACGCACACAAACACACACACAAGTGCCCTTTTTCTATTGTAGAGTTGAAACACTACTACTTAAAACAAGTTATTACTGTCCTATTTTCATCTTTGTGCCTGTGTGATACGTACATTAATACATCCAAAATATGGAAGGCTCAGATAAGAACATAAGCGGTGCTTATTTGAGCAAGATAATGTACGGCAAAGCTGTACATGAACAAAAAGTTCTTTTTTTTATCCCACAAGTTCATTTGTAGACAGAAATATACATGCCGACTTTTCCTGTTTGAAGGCACTTAGACTGCAGCGAGACTCATTAAAGTGGCATTGTGCTACCAAACTGATATGTAAGTTGAATGCATTTTAACGCTGCAGTATATCAGACCCGAAGAAGAGGAAGAAGAAGAAGAGATCTTTTCTATAGCACCTCTCAAGATAAAAATCATGAGGCTCTTAAATGCACAGTTATTTATCAACCCTCATGTTTACTCATTATATTTACAGTAGAAATGTCAAAAGACAACTCAAAAAGTAGCAAATAATTACATCCCGTTATAAGCAGGAATACAGAAACAGTCATATCATATTCAGAACTTCCGTGCTTTATGGTCCAGATCACAAAGCTATGTGAGCTTTATCCTCTAAATGAATTTATGACTAAAATCCTTATGAACAGGTCAGAGGGCTATAACCATGATGGTGTGTGAACTTGAAATAGACCAACCACAGGCCCTTTATTTCCCTTTTTTAATCTATTTTCTTAGTTTGCTTGAAAATACAATCTGCAAAGGGGGAGGAGGGGAGACAGAGGATGGAAAAAGATTTGGGAGAAAGCTGATGGGGGTAGAGGCAGGACCTGATTAAAGACTGTCTTTGTTATGTAATTAGCTCCAAGAGAAGAAGGCCCCACTGCTGCAAGGATGTAGAGCAGCTGGCCTCAGGTTGTCTAATTGCCTGCTCGGATCCTTTCCAGGCCTCGTCCTCTGGAGCTCGCACTCGTAATGGCACAGATGTTTACAGCTGCTCACTGTGGCTAGGACGACATGGTAACCACTGACTCTTTCAGCTGTTGTGATCTGGTGGCACCTCCGCCTCCAGGGACTGACGCATATCCAGGAATGGGCATCTGCTACAGCAAGGGAAAAAACTTATACTTAGGTTTGACAGTGAACCTCAACATCACACATTTGTCTCAAGACAAAAAGTAAGTCTATGAATTATTTTTTCTGAACTTCCTCTTTTGTCAGCTTGTGTCACAGTTTTGGATTTTAATTTTGACCTCAAGTGTTATTGACTCTTGTTCTCCTTTGAAGTTGTATTGCAGGCTGAGGGTTTGGTATTAATGTTCTCAGCTGCTCGCCACTCTCGGGGAGAAGCTTTTGTTGCTTTGCCAAGCAGGAAGACCGACCTGATCAGCGTCTTCTTTATTATGGGATACTAAAGCACATCACCTCAGGGCTCCTAACTGCAGCCAGCATGTTCCTTTGTCATTTTATTTTGGGTAATGAGAGATTATTACTGTCATGAATGTACTGCATTTTTAACATTTGACTGTTTCTACCAGAGAAAATGTCATGGATTATTTTTCGAAATGAGAGTTGTTCAAGAATGTAGAAAACTATTCAAATATTATTTATATACTATAGAAATTTGTCTCAAAACATGCTGCAAAGGACAGTAACTGTAGACATAAATAATAAATAAACTGGTTTATATATATGTAATGTATCCATAACATGTATACTACAGGCCTTGGGTATGATGAGCTTCCATGTATAGATATACCTAACATAGACAGCTTGGGTTCTTTAATGTAACACCCCAAGAAGTCGTCTCCGACCTGTCTTCATATGGAAAATGGCCTGTATTTGTATAGCACCTTCTTAGGGTTCAACAACCCCCCAAAGTACTTCACAACACAATCAGTCATTCACCCATTCACACACTGGTGTGTGCCCTGGGGCGCACTGACAGAGGCGAGAATGTGGAGCACAGGCACCACCGGTCCATCTGGCCACCACTACTGGTCAGACACTGCAGCCTTTGACACTGTTGATCATCACCTGCTTCTGGAGAGGCTGAGAGACTGGGTAGGCCTATCAGAAACTGCTCTGGAGTGGTTCTCTTATCTTTCTGCGCGCTCCTTTTCTGTGGCCGTCTCCAAGTTTAGGTCCTCCACTGCCTCTCTTACCCATGGTGTCCCACAAGGTTCTGTGCTGGGGCCTCTGGTCTTCCTCATCTATCTGCTTCCTCTTCAGCACATCCTGAGCTCCTTCAAAGGAATCTCCTACCATCTTTATGTAGATGACATCCAACTGTACATCTCCTTTAAGCTCCACGAGATGTGCATAAGCTGCAGCTTAAATCTCTATTATAACCTGGATGGCTGGGAACTTTCTACAGCTGAATGAAATAAGACTGAGATCCTCATCTGTGCCCCAGACAAGCTGGTTCCCAAAGTCAGACTCCCTTGGTCAGCTTGCCTCTCACACCAAACCTTCTGTCAGGAATCTTGGCGTGACCTTTGACCCAGCTCTTACTCAGGATTCTCATGTCAGTTCTCTTGTTTGCTCTTCCTTCTTCCATCTCAGGAACATTGCTAAGCTGAGCCTCATTCTGTCCTGCTCTGAACTTGAGACAGTTATCCACACCTTCATCTCCTCATGCTTAGACTACTGCAACTCTCTTTTCACGTGTCTGAGCAGAACCTCCCTGAACTGTCTACAGGTGTTTCAGAGTGCCTGTGCTCAGCTTCTGACCAAGTCCTCCAAACACACCCACATCACCCCGCTTCTCCTCCAGCTTCATTGGTTGCCAGTCAACTTCAGGGTTCATTCCAAGATCCTGGTTCTGGTCTATAGGGCCTTACATGGACAAGCACCATCATACATTGGTGACCTTCTTAGTCCCTACACCCCAGCAGGTCCCTGAGGTCCAGTGACCAAAGCCTACTGGTTGTGCAGCACCAGGCTTAAGACCAAAGGTGACAGATTATTTGCTACTGTGGCCCCCAGACTCTGGAACTCTCTCCCCCTGAGCCTGAGATCAGTGGACTCAGTGGACTTCTTTAAAAAGCAGCTGAAAACTCACATGTTCAGGCTGGCTTTTGTGTGACCTTCATCACCCTCTCCTTGTTCTGCTCTCCCCACCTATTCCACCTTCCTCAGGATCCACGGATTTCCCTCTTTCCTATTCACTCTCTCTTTTTTTACATTTTTAATCACAATTGTCTATTTTTTGCTCATTTTAAATATATTTTGAATCATTTTCTAAATTCTTATTTAAAATTTTACATTTTTTGTTTTTGTGAAGCGCCTCGTGAGTTTTATCTTCTTCTACAAGCAGGCAATACGGGTTAGGTGTATTGCCCAAGGGCACAACAGTTGAATTATCCGGTCGGAGCCGGGATCAAACCTGCAACCTTCTGATTACTGGACAACCTGCTCTACCTCCTGAGCTACTGCTGTTCCATGTAAGTTGGTACAGTCATACAGGTAACAGAGAAACATTTATTTTTTTTCTGAGAAAAGCTGGTAACACACCTTGAGCTCAGAAATGCCACCTTAAATTATCATGACCAAACCCACTTCAGCATCACCAATATACAAATATTGGCCATAATCATGCTGACTGCAGAGCGCTTTGAAACATTGTTAAAATTAGGCTGAACTCCTGCTAATGCTAACCCAGGTTAAAGCTAATGTTAGCTCTAACTAATTTCTTTGTTGAGAACACTGAAGCCCTCATGTTCCAGGATGTACTGGAACACTCACTTCCTTGTTCGTTTTTGCAAACCCTGCCCTGCGGGACACTCACTTGCTGTTTTTAGCTTCAGGCTGTCATAAAGCCATAGAGCTCTGGATCCCATGTGACTCTCAGTTAGTAGACGCCATTTTGGCAGGTAAAAAGCTAAACAAACACGGATGTAAACATGAACGTGAACGGGATCAGCTTGGATTTTACTTCGTCGGAGTTTACTTCACACTTTAAAACCGAAGAAATCGTTTTATATAGTCAGAAATAAAATAGACTAAAGATCTCCGACCCTTACCATGCCCCTGGGATACTTTTTAAAAACGCTAGAAGCTGTCGGAGCGGACTTCTTACCGGACCTAGCCATGCCAAAATAGGTTTAGGAAGCCCACTAAGAATCGTAATAAAAGCATTTAAAATAAATACCATATACAGTTGAGGAAACGTTGGTTTAAGTACCTGATATGAAGTGGTCGCTGCATAAGCGAAAACCTTTACTCTCGGGATCCCACAGCTTCATTTCAGCCCGGTCACTAGCACATTTTATTACAATGATCCAACGTTTGCGGCGTTCCGGATCTTGAGGAATCCTGTAGATGGCTCATTCCTTATGTCGTCCGCGTCTGTTCTGCATCCTGGGGCACAAAAGGAATCTACCATATTTCCCGTTTGATTGAGTTTTCTGACAATAACAAATAGTCCAGCTGCCGGCTTCTACCTGCCAAGATGGCGCCGTTTCAATTTGAACTGTTGCATGCCGGGAGAAGTGACGTCAACTCCCGGAGCTCTATTGGGGTTTACCAGCCAATCAGCAGGTGGCTCATTTGATATTTGTGTTCTGGCTGAGTGGGTGGCGGAAACCTCTTTTATGATAAGCCCTTATTCTGGGGTTTTATTTGTCCATTAACTCATTCACTGCCAGCCGTTTCCTGATCACTAACGGCCTTCGCTGCCAGCGTTTCTCACCGTTTTTACTGTTTTTTTAAGAGTCACAGAACGTTGCGCGCTAGCATGATGTCGATGCCAAAACAACCTAAACAAAGAGGAGACTCACCTCTAACATCAGGAAGAAGCCGTGTGTTTCGAGCGTTATCCGTTCTTTCATAATCCGTTGTCGAATTGTGATCGGCAGATGCTTCTCCGGTTCGCGCCTCACCTTTTTTACAGGAATGGCCCAAAACGATCTCCAAACACATGGATGGTCTGCTTCCTGATCATGTGATCTGTGACGTATGCGGATGAAGATCGGCTTCAGGGCTGAGATGTTTGTTCTCTCAGCGCCGGGGCTCGTTCCAATGCTCAAACAGTAAAAAAATGCAAATGACGACTTTAGTCGTCATTGGCAGTGAACGGTTGGATCTAAAATGACGACTTTAGTCGTCAACTGCAGTGAATGAGTTAATCAGGGCTCCTGGGTCATCGTGAACCTCAACAGTGTCAGAAGTTCTATAAAGGCTCAAAGAACAGTTATTTTTATGGTGAAAGAATTGTTTTAGTGCCACTTCAAGAAAATGTACTCGTTTTTTAATATTTCGTAATTAGAGAAAAAACAATTTTTTTTTTATTTAAAGGAACACCCATAATGACCACAATATGCTAGGCATTATATTAATTAACCTAGTAGTTTGGTTTTATCCTTTTTGTCTTAAAGCGTGTTTTGTGTTTGTGTGGATGTGTGCGAGATTAAACACAAGAAAACAACAAAGAGAGTGGGTGGAGACGGCTACATCCATCTTATCTGTGGTTGATGTGGTTTACAAAGCTGGAGGTATATGCAGGTGTTCTTTTTGGGGAAACCGCATTAATGGTGTAATCACTTGTTCTCCCTTATCAAAATTACCCCTACCCCGTCTGAGATGTGTATGCCCCATTTCAATATTTTGCTGGCTAGCATGATTCTTGTGCTTCAGTGTACACACACACGCACACACACACACACATGCACACACACACACACACACACACACCTGGACTGAAGAAAGCAGCCAAGAAAGCAGCCAAGCACCTGCAACATCCTGGCTCCTGAGGTCTGTCCATGCTTCCCTGATGGCCGGCGTAATTCCTCTCCTTCCCTCTTTTCTCATTTCAATCTGACTCACAGCTTGTGGGACTCAAACACATTTTGATGACCAATACCCATCTCCTGCACACGCACACGTGCGCACACAAACACACACACACACGCACACACACACACGCACACACACACACACACACACACACACACACACACACACACACACACACACACACACACACACACACACACACACACCATCATCCAGGACTGAAGAAAGCAGCCAAGAAAGCAGCCAAGCACCTGCAACATCCTGGCTCCTGAGGTCTGTCCATGCTTCCCTGATGGCCGGCGTAATTCCTCTCCTTCCCTCTTTTCTCATTTCAATCTGACTCACAGCTTGTGGGACTCAAACACATTTTGATGACCAATACCCATCTCCTGCACACGCACACGTGCGCACACAAAAACACACACACACACACACACACACACACACACACACACACACACACACACACACACACACACACACACACACACACACACACCTGGACTGAAGAAAGCAGCCAAGAAAGCAGCCAAGCACCTGCAACATCCTGGCTCCTGAGGTCTGTCCATGCTTCCCTGATGGCCGGCGTAATTCCTCTCCTTCCCTCTTTTCTCATTTCAATCTGACTCACAGCTTGTGGGACTCAAACACATTTTGATGACCAATACCCATCTCCTGCACACGCACACGTGCGCACACAAACACACACACACACACACACACACACACGCTGTTTTGAACAAATAATGCGACTGATGAAAACAGCATGGTTAGCTAGTCTCTGTTGATCTGACACTGGACACCTCTTCAGTCAGGAAAAAAATGTTCACATTAAGAGAAAGACATACTTTGCATTTAATGGGACCTTCTCTAAATGTTTTAGAGGCAGATTTACAAGAAGGAATGCAGATGAATCGTGTAATTAAGATGACAGCTTTATGTGTTACCTTCAAGTAAACACATCATTTGATGTGTTGCAGGAAATAGCTTTTTGTTTTAAAAAGAATGGACTCATTAAATAAAGTATAAGGGAAGAGTTGGATTCAAATGGGGAAAAAAACAAGGTTGGATTTTTTAGCAATTTATAAAAAACGGCAAGAATGGCAGGTTAATAGGATAGGCATTTTTTATTCATGCCATCATAGATTAATTTCATTTGAAAAGGGATGAAACATACAATCAAGTTATTTTGTAAAAGTTTCAGAACACATATATAACTATTAAATAGCAGCAGAAAAATCACTGAATCAGAAAGTAAGAATACAGTAGCAGCTGGTCAGACTATGTGTAATGAACATACAGTGTTGTGAATAGGGATGGGTAGCTTAGACATTTGAATCAATACAGTACCAATTCCCAGTACCTACGAATTGATACTGGTACTTAACGGTACCAATTTTTGATACTTTTGAGTATCTAATAATTATTTAAATCACTTTTTTAAAATTAAATATATTTTATTTTCCCAATATATAACCTTATTTGATAAATATCATGAAAAATAACATACAACTGTTTGTATTTTATCATCAAAGTGTTGTACAAAATTCTTCAATATGAAAACTTTTAACAACTGTTTCTAGATGACGCAAAAACAAACCCAGCTCATGTATTCCTCTTCCTCTTCAATGCCCTCTGGAAGCAGACTCACGGTACCCTGGTATGAGTTGCTCCCGGCGGTCCGGAGGGTTGCGGTCAGAGTGGTGAGGTCACCGGATGTCGAAACCACAATACTCAGAGATTAGTAGCTTCCTCCAAGTTCAGCTTCCCCGGCCATGAGATGCAACCCGGGGTCTGCAGAAAAGGTGTCCAAGGTGGATGTCTGAGAGTTGAAGTAGCTCTGAAAAGAGCTGTTGTGTCTGTAATCAGTTGCAGCATCGCAGAAAGGTTTTTGACTTAAGGTCAAAGGAGGTGGTTTCAAAAGAGATGCTTCTTTCCCGATTTGGCCGATTCGAGGGTCAGCAGGAAACCGAATTAATCGGGAAGTAAATCCTGTTTTAATAACCTCATTATTTAAAATGTCTGGCATATTCTGGCAAATGAGAATGTGCCATGTCTGGAAGGCTTTACATTGCTCAGAGTGAATGTTTTGTCATCACGGAATGTCAACATGCGCTGAGCAGAACCTTGCTGTATGCTGTACGGTAAATGAAAGGTCACTATGTTGGTCAATGTAGAAGGTGAAAAATTGACCATTTTGGTACGTTACACATACAACAATTTGTATTTTAATATTGTGGTGTTTCACAAACTAAAACTCAGCTCCTTGTACTCCTTTTCCCCTCCTTTCCCCTCTGTACAAACCGTGCGGTGGTGGGTCCTCCTACGTTTATAAATTGAAAATTACACTGAAGCAAACTTTTTGGTGTGAACTAAATTCACTGTTTATCTTTCTTTTTCAAATTCTTCTTCAAAAGCTTCAAAGATATGGTATTCATGGCACAGCTTATGCTTGGGTGGCAAGCTACCTTAGTAAAAGAGACCAGTATGTGCATAACAATAATGTTGATTCAAGAAAGGATTTCATTACTCATGGAGTCCCACAAGGATCTATTTTGGGACCTAAATTATTCATAATGCTTATGAATGATGTGTGTGCGGTTCTAGAAAAAGTAAATTGTTTGTTGTATGCAGATGACACCAGCCTTTATTTTTCTGGTGACGACCTAAACAAGCTTGTTGACTCACCCCTCCTTTCTACCGGAGCCGTCAGCAGCACGTTACTGCAGCAGCACGTCTTGCTTGTGTAAGCTGCTGCTTGGCCCTTCCCACCAGAGACACATAGCAGCAGGGGAGCAGCTGTCATCGACCGAGCACGAAGTCACACGAGTGACTTCATCAGTAAACGCAACAACAAGCAGGAGAAAACAACAACATGGCTCCAAAAGGTTTGTGTTTTATGTTCTGTCCATTTTATAATCGCCAATACGGACCTGAAAAACAAAGGAGACCGCTAGCTAGGTGATAACTTCTCACGGGGCTGCACAGTTAGTACCTTTTTTTTTTAAAGTAAATCAACCGGATGGCAGTACGTTTCTTTATTCTGAAAATCTTGGGAAGCTTCGCTACGTTTCCTCGTCCGATTTCCTGTCTTTCCTTCCCCAAAAATATCGAACGTGACCCGTTTCAGAGGCGTAGCGCGTAGAAAATAGAACCGGCGCGTAAGGGCCGCGACATGCTGCTCCTGAGACGCGGCCGACTCGCGCTGCTGACGGCTCCAGTGGAAAAGGTTCTGTTGACCACAGTGGTTCCTATCTGCAGCTATGACGTGCTGCTGCGGTAACGTGCTGCTGACGGTTCCATCACGGCTCCGGTGGAAAGGAGGGGTTAGTTTAAAAAGAACTGGCAGTGTTAAAAGGATGGTTTGACGGGAATAAACTTTCTATGAATGTGACCAAAACAAAGTACATTAGATTTGGAAACAGGTAAATTAATAATGAAATTATTATAAAAATAAATGGTATTGAAATTGAACAAGTACAGACATATACATTTTTAGGAATTACTATAGATGGAAAACTGAGTTGGAAGCCTCAGTTAGATGATATAAAGTTAAAAATATCAAAAAAATATATAGAACTTATGAGCAGAATGAGATTTGTTTTAGATATTAAATCCCTTCAGATACTCTATAACTCATTTATTTTACCACATCTGAGCTATGGTGTTGAAATATGGGGAAACAATTACAGAGCAAATATTTATCCTGTATATTTACTTCAAAAAAAAGGTAGTTCAAATAATTTCCCATGCTAACTATTATGCACCAACAAACCCTATCTTTATCAATTTAAATATTCTAAAATTTTACGATAGTATTGACTTGCATACACTGGCAGTAGTATATCAGGCATATCAGGCTCATCTTCCACCTTATCTTCAAAGGATGTTTGAACAAAGGGAAGGAGGATATAATCTAAGAGGAACTGGGATAAAAAAAAAAGAATATTAGAACCAATTAAAAAAATGATGTATCTCAGTGAGAGGAGTGAGTTTATGAAAAAGCCTCAAGGACAGATTAAAAAATCCATGCTCATTGAAAATATTCAAAAAGAGTTTTAAAAATGACGCCTTACGTAATTACCAAGTACACCAAAATGTGTTTTGTCATACGTTTATACCTCTTGATTGTTTTGTTGAATTTAAAATGATGCAGGTTTTAAGTAATTACCAAGTACACCAAAATTAGTTTTGTCACACATTTAAACCTCTTGATTGATTTCAATTGATTTTGTTTTATTCATGTTTATACCTCTTGATTGATTTTGTTGAAATTAGGATGATGCATGTAATCACTGCATTGTTTACACATTTATTTACTTTTAATATTTATGTTATTGTTGATTTTTTGTAATGAATTAATGGGTTTTGTAATGAATTAATAGGTAGGCTTAAATAAATTTAACTTCAGCCTATACCTTTTCTTTCATAAATTATATCTAAAGAAACGGTTTAATGTATAAGAGGAAGTTGTACTTGTAATGATTATTATTATGATCTTTATTAGATAATTATTTTCCTTTTCATGTGTTTTATGTGTATTGTTGTGACGGAAAAAATAAATACAAATACAACACAAATACAAATTGTTTATTTTTCCTACTCGGAAGATGGAATTTCCGAGGAGAAAGCGAATGAACCATTAGCTATGTAAACAAAAACTAAACTATCAAGCTAACGTGATCTTAAACAGTTTATTTTGCTGCTGGAGCAGATTAAGATGCCTCATACTCAGAGCGTTCTTGCTGGTTTCATCATCACCCAATAGCCCATCGCATTTAGTAAAGTGAAACCAAACTGTGTGTTCGCTTTCGTCTCGTCGGAATTTCGGCACTCCAGGGCGAAAGCAAACGCACCATTAGCTTAAACATTTTATTTACCTGCCCAAGCAGATTAAGATGATGATGCCTCACTTAGATCATTGTTGCTGGTTTTCTCATCACCCAGTTACCCATCCCATTTAGTGAAGTGGACCCAAACTTCAGAACGCTTCCTCTCTGCCATGCTGCTTTGTTTACAGCTCGCCCACAGTGACTGACAACGTTACGCTCTTGCGCCAGAGCGCAGCACAATTACTGAAAAAAGGCACTGTTTCATATGAAGTGAATTGGTCACCCTAACCCAGTTTCTCGTTCTAAATTTCCTGTTATCTGTGCTTGAGAGGAACAATACAACTGGAAACTAAGTTTTGCATGTGCAAGTTGCAACCTTAACCCACTTGCGCATGCAAAACTTTGTTCCTTGTCCTTTGACCTGAACTAACTACTGCCGGAACGGCTTTAGATCATAGATATGTAGAACAGAGCATGTTATGTTTTCTTTTTAGAATATTTGAGCCTACATCATGTTGTCATGTTCTAGTGAAGGGTTTTCTTCATTCTGCAGATCTGGCTTGGGTGTGACTAGTGGGGCAGAACTCAGGTGTTTCTTACTTCTTCTTTTGCCCTTTTCTTTCAGGGGTCACCACAGCCAATCATCTGTCTTCATTTAGTCCTAAACCAATTAAGTGTTTATTTGCAGTTCACGTACATTATCACACAGGGCCAGGTTGGTTACAACACTCTTACTTATGTTTATGAATGAACTCCTTAGAAAACTTCCTTTTTGTGTTGATTCAGGTAATCGTTGTCTGATCAGGAACTTTGCTGAAAAGGAAAATGAAAAATTTGATAAAATTTTATAAATTAAGATGATTTTTTTAACATTCCCATTTCCTTTTCAAAAGTGCAAGTGTCAAAATTGTCCTTTTTGTGTGAATGTCCTTCACAATTACATGTTTTAGTAAAATCTTAACAGACCCACTGTGCTAAGATCTAGTTTGGACAACCTACAGACATGGTCTGGACCGACAGACTCAATATAAACATGATCTGCAAGTCTATGCAACACTGATTGCTTGCAGGGGAGGTTTTAATGATAAAATCATCCAATCTAATACATTTTAAAATGATAATTTGAAACTTTCTAATATTTTCAAATCATTTTATTGAGTCAGTATGTGCTAAAATTACCTTTGACAGTGTTAATGAAAGGCCACCCAGCCCTTATCACCCCCTGTGGCCAGAATATTCCACTTGCAACTTCAGAGTTGCGGGTCTGCTCTGTTGGAAGTAAGAAAAATGCAGCTGACATACATGACACTGCAGTCTGTCTCCAGCACATTTCCTGCACGTTTTTGATCATGAACACAGCTGATTTGTTTAATTTAGTGACAAATCACTCCTGTAGACACTAAGGAAGGCTTGGAGACGTTGCGACTGTTAGATTAAGGTGTTAAAAAGGTGAACGCAAAGCAAGGACAAAAGTTTTGCTTTTGGTTCTATCATGTTCTTCAAACAGACACTAGGGGGTGCTAAGCGCAAGCCACAACTGCCTAGTCTCTCTTTAATTTTCACACAGTGCCAAAATTTGCTACAGATTTTACTTTTGGTCATATTTATTAGTCTACAATGTCTTCACTTTATTTCCACTTGCCTGAAAGAAGACAGATAATGTAGGTAAAATAATCCAACGTTTCTAAGGAAATGAATAGTTTCTTCTGGAATAACCAGCTCTGTGCTTGTACAATGCTATGGATCACAATGGTTTAACTTGTAAACATTTAAACAAACCTTCCAATAGTTAAGGTCAAAATAACGTGGATCATAAAAGAGTAAGCCACAGTTGTTGAGATGCTCTTTAGTCATTTTATAGAATTGAATATATGAGCATTGTCAATCATTGCAACAATCAATGGCTTTAATGGTAAAATAAAAAGTCTGGGAACATATTTATTGATATACAATCAAAATATATTTTAAAATGTGTTCTTCTATTTTATATACTTATTTATTGACATTCGTGAACGTCTGAGAAACTGAAACTCGTTTTGAGCTGTGAAGCAGCACTTCTCGAGCTCCGACTTAAAAGCATCTCAGCAGTCCTGCAGAGTCCAAGAGATAATATAGTAAAGATAGCATATGTATAACAGTGTCCACCCACCACTTGTCATCCCACTGCAAAAATAAAGTCACTTCTCAGAGCCAAAGATTGAGCCAACAGCCTTTTAGTTGTCATACAGCCTTGCTGCCTATAGGCCAATCTGCCACCCAAAACTTGTTCCCTCATGAAGCTGATTCCGTCTGAATCGAGGGCATAATTTACCCTGTGCAGTAGCTGTGAATGCAATTGAATTCAAGGGATAGGTAGAGGCTGTCAAATCCATCCATGACATGATAAATAGCCATTTACTGTGGAATAGCAGCAGGATAGGGCAGATATATGCACTGAGACAATCACAATGTCTTCCTAGAAGTGTTTTCTCAGACACCTGGCGTGGTGAATCCCAGCTTCAGCCACACATGTCTTTGCTACACACTTGGCAATTGCCATAGAGCTTGACAGACTATCCCAGCCTTGGCAGGCGTCTCTGTAAATCACAATACCATGGTGACATGTGCAGAACTTTTTGCCATACACAGTGGCAATTATATGGCACATCCAAAAGCTTTCCTCTTTTAAAGCAGAAAAAACACGTCTAAATGACCACGCATGAGGTCACAAACATGTTTTTCTTTTTCAGGTTTGACTTGCTAACAGTTGGGGTAGTTCTGACTACATGGCTCTAGTGAGGGTCTAGAGAAGAAAATTGTTTCTGTTTGAGAGAGATACTGTGTTCAAAGGGCAATTTTTTTTAATATTCTGTAATCAGAAAACAATGAGCTGGTACTCAGAAATCAATATTAAGACAAATATTGATCTTTGCTGCAAATTGAGGGAAGAAATGAAGGGAAAACAACACAGATAAACAAGTAAAACCACAAAATATAAATTTCATTTCACCCATGGGCTCGTCGAGAGCTGCCGGTTTAATTTTTTTTTTTTTTTTTTACCGTGTCCTGTCTGGCTGTGAAGCAAGCAGAATTGATGTCTGAATGCTGGTGACAAGCCTTACAGATTTATTCTCAGGTGGAGCATCAAAGCGTTTGCTTTTAATGTCACGCCTGATACTTAAAACTTTATTGTTATTGTTGTTGAGTGCTTTGTAATTCCGACCAGACACGGAGACAGAGGTGAAAGAGAAAGGAAGAGAAAAGGTGGAGAGAGAGAGGGGG
>SSNQ01034578.1:764879-775595 GCA_006942095.1 Nothobranchius kuhntae | reverse complement strand
ATTAAGTGATGACTCAAAAGGGCTGACACACAAACGAATTGAGCTGGAATCCAGACTGAGTGAGCTTAAATTATGATTCCCTGGTCACTAGAGGCATCCTCTAATGTAAAATGACACATCGTGTTACTGGTTAGAGAGAAATTTGTTGGATTAGAGCCTCTTGTGCTGAAATAAACCTTGAAATATGGTTCAAAACACTCAGATTTGTTGTGTTTCCACCACTGTGAGAATGTCATGGCTGCAGAACAACATGAGTTCGAGAGGGTGGAGTGGTGCAGATGAGCTGTTGGGCCCATGTAACTAGGGATTTGACCCTGAAGGGGTACAACCTTAATATATATTTTTTATCATTTTTACAATTAGAGTCTGGATGCACTTGGGAAGTGTTCAAAATGAAAACAGTAATACAATTCAGAGGTCAACAGAGAAAAAGATGATATGCATTTGGTTGTCATTCATAAAACATGTAATGTGTGTTCTAAATGACATATGCTATAGATCAGATATTAAAATGATAACAATTATTATTGTTGTTGTTGTTGTTAATAATAATAATAATAATAATAATAATAATAATAATAATAATAATAATAATAATAATAATAATAATAATAATAATACACTTTTCTGGTATTGCACCTTCAAACAAAGTGCTGATATTGGCTCTATTCACTGTACACACTGCTGAAAAATATATAGGTATTTATCCTAATAGGTAAACATTGGATAGCCAATCAACAGTTTGCAGAGCTTCCATCCCTTCATTCACTCTCATCCACTTATCTGGGGTTGGGTCACAAAGGCAGCAGCCTAAGCAGAGAGGCTTAGACTTCCCTCTCCTCAGCCATTTGGGCTAGCAACTCCAGGGGAATCCCAAAGCGTTCACTGGTGAGCTGAGAAACATCGTCCCTCCAGTGTGTCCTGGGTCTTCCCTTAGGACTTCTCCAAGTTGGACATACCCATAAAACCTCACTAGGGAGTCGTCCAGGGGCATCCTAACCAGATGCTGTAGCCACCTCAACTGGCTCCTCTCAATGTGCAGGAACAGCAGATCTACTCAGAGCCCCTCCCACGTGATCAAGCTTCTCACCCTATCTCTAAGGGAGAGCCCAGACTCATTTTGTCCTCTTGTATCCGTGATCTTGTTCTTTCGGTCACTACCCAAAGCTCGTGACCATAGATCAGGGTAAATCAACCGGTAAATCCAGAGCTTGCATACCATGATAAAAGATAGATGACCTGCACCTGTATAGCGGCTTTCAGAGGATTCCAAAACATTTTACACTAAAGAAAAATTTTCATCTCTTCACACACAGATGGTGATGAGCTACAATGTAGCCACAGCTGCCCTGGGGTGTACTAACGCAGGCAAGGCTTCCAAGCACATGCGCCACCAGTCCCTTCAGTCACCAGGGTGAAGTGGCCAGTTTGGGCCACTAGAAATGACATAATACTCAATAAGCCTCACTCAACAAAACCACACAGACCTACACTACACATGATGATGAAAACACAGTAGTTTATAACATACAGTAGTATTACTTTTACAATATGAAGTTACATCAACCAAAGCTGCAGCTCTTTAACCACATATACAAACATTGGCTTCTTGCACTACAATATTTTATTCTTTTCAACTTAGACCTCTTTTCAACTTTTTTTTATTATTTAGACACATTTAATATTGAACTAATAATACATTTTCTTTCATTTTTTTCTAGGAAACGTGTTAATATTTTTATGTCATTTTATTTTCCATCACGCCAAATACAAACTCGGGTCTCAGGACGTTAAAGAAGGAACATTCATTTCTTCAGGATATTTGAATATGTGTAGCTATCAATCCACAACTGCAATAACTAAATATGTGTTCCGTTTGAAATTTGAGGAATATGCAGCATTTAATTGTTCCTCAGTCAAACACTGTGCATACTTTATTTCATTGATTTAATGTCCTAAGTCTGCAGCAGAATCCAACTGCATACACAACCTCCTGCGATTTTCTTTAAATATATAAAACAAACTCCCTACAGATTTCAGGGAAATATTGAAATAAAGCAAAACAGTTTTTCTGTGTAAAAAGTAAAACAAAAAGATATACATTTTTTTTTTACCGTTTGGAGTATATTTTCATAGGAATATCGACAAGTTCAGCCTTACTTAAAGGTGCATTATATAGAAATGAAGTAAAAATGAAATTCTGTGATAAAATTTGGTTACTGCACTGAAGGAGCTTTTTGCTGGCCATTGTCAAATTATAATTGTCAGCGCTGCAGTATTAGCTCACAGGAGACACGGCAACCCCACACTCACTGATGTAAACAGTAGTTACGCCCCTCCTTCCTTTGTTTTGAAAGGAGCCAGCTGGATATGAAATATGTTTCAGTATAACCTTCCTTCCAAAATGACTGAAACATTAGACTCTTTTGGGATTTTCTCACTGTAAAATTCTAAATATTCTTACATACTGGACCTTTTAACCCTGAAGGCTCTAAAAGTCCTATTTATCTGTTGCAGGTGTTATTCAGATTTGCAACTACGTAATGCAAACATGGCTCCTGGGATGTTTCACCCCTAAGTGCAAATTAGTCTGACGCCATAGTACTCAGGGTTAGATCAGTGGGGAATTGCCAGTTTTAACCAGACCTGTCATTCTTCTAAACTAAACGATGCCATTAGCTTTAGCTTAGCATAAACAATGTAAAAGAATGGTAACAACTAGCATTTGGATGTGTAATAACTTTATGACAAAGCACCACTGTAAAGGTACAAGAACACAACACAGCAGCATGAGGATTGGCAGACATTATCACTTCCAAGTTCACTGTACAATATTTACATCATTTCATCCTAATAATATTAAACAATTGGTTTTGGGGCCACTGCGTTATGTCCCTGCGCATTGCAGCGGTGGTCCACAGCGGTGCTTTATTGTATTGTAGTCCCAAGTCTAAATTGTAAATCCTTTGTGTTACTTATTATTTTCATTTGTAGTCCCCAAGAAAAATTAGGATAGCTTCTGAGTCATTTGTATCACTTTTTCACACTGAATGCTAGCTGTTACCATTCACTTACATTGTTTATGATAAGCTAAGCTATTGAAATTCTGACAGATTAGGAGAATGACTACGCTGGTTACAAAATGCTTTTTCCCACTTATCTGACTCTGGGGATTATGGAAAGAGACTAAATTTCACTTAGGGGTGTCCTTTAAAAAAAAAAGTCATTCGGGTGTTGTATTTTATTTTAAAAAATATCTGAAATTACACATGTCCTCCTGAGAGGTTAGATATCTTTCAGGACCATGGACCAAAGCAGAAATGTGCAGACTGTATAAATTAGGCTTACGTCTGTCAAACATTTATAAAATAAAGAGTGTCGTGGAGAATTTAATTAAGTATTTTAGCCTTTAGCTTCAGAATCACTACCTTTGAGAGTAGATGTATGAGAAATGAGAGCATGTCCATAATACTAAACTATTCCAATGCAGAGGTGCATCCACATGTGCAATTAAGAAAGCATGAATTGTATTGTATTGCAAACAGAATAGCTCAGGCTGTGAGCCAGTGCACCAGAGAAGTATGATAGAACTCACAAATTCCTGTACCTTTAATTGAATTTTTATCTAATTCTGAACAGATTTTATTTTCCTCTCTTTGTGTCTGTGTGTGGATTTGCAGCTGTTGTTTTCAGCTGAATAAAACTGCATTGCCAGTACAGGTGAATATTACAGTTTCATTTCAAAATGTTCATGTTGTTAAATCTGATCCGGAGTGTACTGGATGTAATGAAGACATTATTTTACGTATAACCAGTACACTTTTCTTTTATTTGGTTCCGCATTCAGGAGACTTTCAGTGTTTCTGCACCATATGAGATAATTTAACTCAGGATGTAGGAACTTATCAAACGGAGCATCAGAACTCATATGCTTTGAATTGTTGGGCTGTTTCCTGCTACTTATCTATAGGCAGGGTCCCCTGTGGTGCAGTTTTTTTTATAATAACAAATATGCCTACCAAATATCTGCAGTCTCCTGAGTGGAGAGAAAAACATTCATTTGGCAGATAGACGGGAGGATGCACATTATCACACGACACCAAATGGTAAAAAAAAAAAAAAAACTCATGTTAGGCAGTTTTTAAGACAACTGCTTTGTGCACTGTTGAAGCACAAACAGAAGAGACAGAATTTTGGGTTTGCTTAATGCTGTCTGTGGGTAAACGTCTTTTCATCGTGTCGCATGGACTGCTGACCAAATTAGCAGTCTTCATTTTACTATAGTAAAACCATGATGTAAAAATAAATGTAGTCAGTTGAAGTCTTGGGGATTTTTAGTATTTAATTAAAAATTGAAGTTAATATATAGAATTTCCTTTAACAGGTTTTATTTAAATATCTTGAAGGTTCAAAATTCTTTTCTAGGATCTATGACTTTTCTATCACAATATTTATAGAAGGAACACGTATTAGTCCGTAGATGCCATGCTGTAAATTCCTATTTGGCTCATTAGCACCACTAGTGTTTGCACTTGTAATTGCATCCACCCATAATCCGATCATTGCACAAATGACAGAAAAGGACAAGGGCACCTCAGCAGACCAATAAGATCTAAGCAGGGGCCAGAGCTCCTTGAACCACCACTGTCCTATTCCAGTTAGCTACTAAATTCAATGTACAGGTAAAACTTATGAGGTAGACTCATTACATGCAAAGCCTGATATCTCAATCCTTTACTGGTTATAATTGTGATGATGGCTGATAAAAACCCCACATTCAACATCTCAGACAATTTTAATATTGTGAGATGGTTCAATATTGCAGGCTCAGTGACACACCCAGCTCGGAGTTCCTGAGCCTTTAGATCAGGGCTATTCAAGCTCTGGCCTTGAGGGCTGTTATCCAGGACATTTTAGTGATTTCTCTGGTCCATCACACTAGATTAAGTGGTTGAGTCACCTGTGCAGCAGCTCATCAGGCTCTGCAGAAACCTGTTAATCACCTGATGATTGAAATCAGGTGTGTTGAAGCAGGGTTAAAAGTTAAACGTGCTGAATACCGTCTCTCGAGGCTCAAAATTGAATAGCCCTGCTTTAGATGGTCTTAAATAAAATACAGTTTTTATTCATGTTTGTGAGACACTTTGGACAAAAGTGTGTTAAATGGCCTGTATTTGATGTAGCACCTTCTAGAGTCCTGGAACCCCTAAGATTATTCACATAAATATTAAAAATAAAAATATTTTTAATAAATAATATATTAATATCAGGTTATCTGGTCAAAAACAGGGGCCCTGCAAACCAGTCAAATGAGACACAACCATTTTTTACACACTCAGAGATTGTGGCAACACTGTAGCTCATCACCACCAGCGTGTGGATGTGTGTGTGCATGGGTGAATGACTGATTGTGTTGTAAAGCGCCTTGGGGGGGTTAGGATTCTTGAAGGCACGTTATCAAATACATGCTGTTTGTTTACCATTTACCAAATTTCTGACCATGCCTCCCTGCAACCCTAAAAACCAATTATTTGGGGGAAAAAAGGAAAATAAAACAAATTTTATTTATTTATGAAGTTTTTATTCTGTCTGTGCAGCCACCAAACCCTCTGAGTGGTTCTCAACCTCTGAGATAAGTGTGATTGTGCTTTTGTGGAGCGTTATCTCTTGTCTACTGTCGACGTAACACTCTTGTTTTTGTTTTTCCACAGCCAATACAGCTATTTAGCAAAAACGATTATTTTATTATACATCTCAACATTTACGACAAATCGGTGAGTCAAAAGGGCTAAATTATAAGGAGGATCAGACAAAACAAAGAAATTAAGTGTAGTAAAACAATTTGACTCCCCAAAATCTATTGATTTTGTAAAAATTTATAGAATATTTGGAACTTTGGAATGCACACATTTCTATAGCTTCAGTTGGATCTTCAGTAAAACGCTCTCTTTGTAAACATTACCTTTACCCTGACCCCTATACAGACAGAGAAGCTAAAAGTGCACAACTCTGTGGGAAACTAGAGAAGGAATAGCACAGAACATGTGGGAAAGTCTTCCATATGGCAACTTTAGATATATCCCTTCATAAAGCTTACCACGAGCTTCCGCGCTGCCTCCACCCCTGTGTGGAAATGAGGAGATTCATGGACACATCACAGTGCTGTTAGTATGTCTCATTAAACGCCCCTTTAGAAGGCCACAGTTGGAACATCTTTAGGTGAATCAAGTCAATATTTATGGAAACTCTTTTAGAAGAAGGATGTTTTTCTCCTTGGGGTAAAACATCGGTTATCTTCCATCGCGCTGCAGACACAACCTGGTTGTAAAATACACAGCTCCTACAGAAGGCGGAGGAACAAGAGATACCCCTCGACTGCATGCAGTATTTTTCAGACATCCTAGAATTGCAAAATAGTCATTCCAGGAGTCTTTTCACATTGCAATCAAACTGAATTGTAGTTTGAGCCTCGCAGCACAGAAAAAAAGAATTGAACACTGCAGTCTGACGTTGGATTTGGGCAGAGGGAAGTGTATAATCTAACTCTAATTTGTGGCACATTTGAATTTGATATTCACAACTCTGTCCTGGTCAGCTCCAGGCCACCTGTTATGTCAGTGACAAATGCCAGTGTGAGCTTTGGGCTGGTGGCTGAAATGTACAGTATATGACTACTGTTCAGATTGTAAATGGTTTTGAGTGTGTGTCTTTGTCATGTCTCCTTATCATCACCTGCTGCGAGCCAGAGAGTACACACTCATTGTTCTCTCTCACACACTTGCTCACACCCCCACATGTAATTTGAGCCAATTTTAATCCACCAGTTTCTCACTAAACCCTCACGTCAAACCCTTTTATTTTTGATTTTCTTTAAAAAATAAAACAAGCTTGATAAACCATCTGTGCAGTGCACTGACACACATTTGGGAACACGTTTTACTGGCTGACTACCTTAATTATTGAAGCAAAACTATAGAGTTTTAAAGGTGTGGAACACTGAGAAAACATTATTTTAATGGTTGTTTCTGATTATAATCAGTCACTGAGTTTTTCATGCAGACTGAACATGAAAATAGTCTCCTACACCCATCTCTTTAATTCTGATAGAAAATAGAGAGTGAAAATGTAAGACTTGAAAAACCTGACAGATCTACATCATGCTATCATTTAACATTCATGGACTCGCCCCATTTTAATGGTGACAGGGAAGGCCTTTGTTTTCTTGGCATCCAATAAACGACAACGAGCATCTCGACAAATTAAAGCTAACCGTTAGCATTAGCAACTCCACCACATGGCAGAACTCCTCCAGGTTTGTGTTATTTGTGGATATAAAACAACAACGTTGTAAAGCAAACAGAGTCAGTGATAGCAGCGTTGCTGTTTGCTTGTCCAAGGCAAGATGTCCAAACATCACGAAATAAGACTCCAAATCCCGACATCTGAAGCTCAGCTGGGGCGTGGCTCACTTCTAGTTCCTAAAACTGGTGCACCAGTGTTGGTTCCCAGAGGCATTTATACTAGAGATACTGCAAATGTATTGATTAAAAAAAGAGTTCAGTACTTTAAGCTTTTCCTTTAAAACTGGTTTCACTGGTTCTTGAGCCAGAAATTTCAAATTGGACATCAACCCTGCTGATCAGAAACTACACTTAAAAGTGTAGTTCAGGTAGGAACACTAGTGGACGTTTTCTACCTGCTTTGGGGCAATAGCTGTTTACTGGGCCGGTAGCTATAGGCTAGCAGTTAGCTTTTTCAGTTTGCCGAGCATCAACAAACAGCACAAGAAACTAATTTAGATTTTTTTGTTGACATCGTGGCAGAGCAGGCAAGTCAAATTAGGAGAGTAATGTCTTTGCAGGCAAAGTAAAGAAAACCAGAGTGAACCTCAGTGTGGCCTACACCCATTTGGGGGAACTAAAGAAGCATATAAAAACACTGACTGATGGTGACCTGGCTTTGTTGCTACTGGACTTCTGAGTAACAATTTTTTTTTCCAACAGTTTACATTGTTTTTTACTTTATAGGTTATTTAATATCAGCTGGCTTGTGTTAGCGTTAGCTAATTGTTAGCACTGGTTAACAATTGTGTATTTCTGCAAATGAGAATCACTCCTAAACCTGAGAAGTTAAACTAACTTCTATGGGAGTTTTTGTTTTTTACATTGAGGATGCAGTCTTATAAAAGTCTGAGTCATTGCACAACATTTGATTTATTGCCCCCCACCTCCTGATTTTCTTTACAATCTATTCAAAATTGTGCTGATCAGGAGCCACTGGAAATCTAACTCATCAGCAGCTGATATTGAAGCCGTCACTGATACTGAAAGAACTGGACCGGTTTAGTGTGGAAACACTTCTAGCTCAGCACATGCCTTGTGGGAGGATGAATACACAGATTCACAAACACAGGTGTGCGCGTGTGCTCTTGCTCAAAAGCATGCGAGCACACTCGAAATAAACGCACACAGAGGGTGCTGTTTGTCGAGGAACCTGCTTGTTAGTTTTGTTCGCTGTTACTTCTCCAACATTCTGTCAAAACAAAGAGATTCACAGCAGACATGGTGTGTGTGTGTGTGTGTGCTTTCGTCTTTGGAAGAGAAAAATGTTTGATGATTGTATTATCTAGACAGCAAGGCTGGCAATGCAAAATCCACAGAATGCAACTTCCCTTGCATTCAAAAAGGACCACACTCCAATACTGACACCGTGTTTAAAATTTTATTAAACAAAATGCTCAAAATACATGTGTCCTTTAAAAGGAAGTGGGTGATTTTCCCTTTGCCTTAATGGTACACCTTGCATAAAGCCTATAGTCTGGGATGTAGTGAGTAACTTGAGGCATCATTGCATAATTTTTCTTCCAGCCAATCAATACCATCAGCTTTCTACAAGCATCCTGACTCCTCCTCCATTAGTTCTGCAATGTCATTTACTTCAGTGACCCGGTAATACCTCTAAGCTGTGTCAGGGTTCAGCGGTACTCGGTGACAGAGACGGACTGAGCTGTTAATCTCCCCCACCGATCTTCTCAGACACACTCACTCTGTCACAGATACCCCGAAGCAGAAGTCGCCTCTTTTCCTCCTTTCCTTCACCAACACTGACAGGTGAAAGGACCGTATACGTCTTATGCGTTAGCTATCTCTTTAGATCACTCTCCGCGAGGGGGGATGTTACTGTCACAAAGTCTGTCAAGGTCAGTTTAAACTTTGCTCACGATGAGAACTGGAAGCATCTTAACAGAAATGGCTCTCATCAAGGTCTTGCCACAGTTTCATGTGTATACACAGTATTTTTCTAAGAATGCTAAAATACTTATTCAGGAAATAAAGGAGGAAATATGTTTGTCTTCCATGTATAAAATACTTTGTATCAAATAAATAGGTAAATGTGTGTATTTTTACTAGAGGAAGATTGAATTGTTCTAATGTGAATGGAATCAAATGATTTTTTTAAATGAAATAATTTGACTTAAAAATAAAAGTTTAACAAAACCACATATGATAAAGATGCAATGGCCAAGGAAGGAAAATAAATAACAGCCAAACACTGATTGGATGCCAAACCTTTATAGCTCTTTAATTAAGCACTTTAATTCAGCTGCCAGACAACTTTGTCTCTGACCTTCTCCGGTGACCTCCTGCAATATATTGAGCAGTGTTTGAGGAGAGAGGGCAAGCACACCTCTTCAAGGGAAATTAATATTCACGGAGGATGCTGTCCTCCGCTGTACTAATCTGCATGAGATCTGACTTCCTTTCATTAATCAAGACAAGTATGCCCCAGTGCATCGATGCTGTTTACCTTCTGAGTTTTTTGTTTACCCAGCTTGGAAGCAAACAATATTAATCAAACACACAATGCATGGCCTGACTTATCTGCTCACGCTGGCTCCCATGGTGCTTTGTGCAGGAGAAATATAGTTTTTCATATAACTTTAATTATAGGTTCAGTAAGAGGAGTGGTTAAAAAAACGTCTGTGAAAATTTCATTAATTCTAAAATGACTCAGCAGCTATGGGTTAAACATAGTGTTCATGGGATGTCATGCTTATTATCAGTATTATAGAAAAATGTCTTTGGATCAGTTATGGGTATATTTAAATAACCATCTTTAAAACTGTTAATTTGTGAGTTTAAACATCACTGCACACATTTTCAACCACTATTAATAAAATAAATCAATCCATCCATCCATTTTCATCCGCTTATCCGGAGTTGGGTCGCGGTCTGATTAGCCTATGTTGAGACACCCAGACTTCCCTCTCCCCAGCCACTTGGGCCAGCTCCTCGGGGAAATCCTAAGGCGTTCCCTGGCCAGGTGAGAGACATAGTCCCTCTAATGTGTCCTGGGTCTACCTTTAGGCCTCCTCCCGGTTGGACGTGCCCGGAAAACCTCACCAGGGAGGCGTCCAGGAGGCATCCTGACCAGATGCCCGAGCCACCTCAACTGGCTCCTCTCGATGTGGAGGAGCAACGAATCTACTCCGAGCCCCTCCCGGATGACCAAACTTCTCACCCTATCTCTAAGGGAGAGCCCAGCCACTCTGCAGAGAATTCTCATTTTGGCCACTTGTATCCACGATCTCGTTCTTTCGGTCACTACCCAAAGCTCATGACCATAGGTGAGGGTAGGAACGTAGATCGACCGGTAAATCGAGAGCTTCGCTTTCTGAATCAGCTCTCTCTTCACCACGACGGACCGGTAAAACGT
>SSNQ01034578.1:709064-764828 GCA_006942095.1 Nothobranchius kuhntae | reverse complement strand
CCGCATCACTGCAGATGCAGCACCAATCCGCCTATCAATCTCACGCTCCAGTTTTCCCTCACTCGTGAGCAAGACCCCGAGATACTTAAACTCCTCCACTTGGGGCAGGACCTCATTCCTGACCCGGAGAAGGCATTCTACCCTTTTCCGAATCAAGACCATGGTCTCAGATTTAGAGGAGCCGATTCTCATCCCAGCTGCTTTGCACTCAGCTGCAAACCACTCCAGTGATAGCTGAAGATCACGTTCTGATGAAGCCAACAGGACCACATCATCTGAAAAAAGCAGAGACCTGATCTTTAGGCCACCAAAACAGATGCTCTCAACACCTTGGCTGCACCTACAAATCATGTCCATAAAGGATATGAACAGAATCTGTGACAAAGGGCAGCCTTGGTGGAGTCCAACTCACTGAGAACAAGCCCGACTTACTGCCAGTAATGCGGACCAAGGTCTGACACCAGTCATACATGGACCTAACCGCCCATATCAGAGGGCCTGGTACCCCATAATCCCAGACTACCCCCAATGGGCCCCCCAAGGGACGCGGTCAAACGCCTTCTCCAAATCCACAAAACACATGTAAACTGGTTGGACAAATTCCCACGCACTCTCCAGGATCTCCCTAAGGGTATTGAGCTGGCCCAGTGTTCCACGGCCGGGGCGAAAACCACATTGCTTCTCCCAAATCTGAGGTTCAACAATCCAATGGACCCTCCTCTCCAGAACCCCTGAATAGACTTGGCCAGGAAGGCTCAGGAGAGTGATCCCCCTGTAGTTGGAACACACCCTGCGGCCCCCCTTTTTAAATAAGAGAATCACCACCCCGGTCTGCCAGCCCAGTGTGACTGCTCCCGATGTCCACGCGATATTGCAGAGCTGCGTCAGCCAACACAGCCCCACAACATCCAGAGCCTTAAGGAACTCTGGGAGGATCTCATCTACCCCTGGAGCCTTGCCACAGAGGAGCTTTTTAACCACCTCAGTTACCTCAGCAACAGAGATTTGAGAGCCCTACTTAAAGTCACCAGACTCTGCTTCCTCACTGGAAGACGTGTCGGTGGGATTGAGTCTTTGAAGTATTCTGCCCACCGATCCACAACATCCTGAGTAGAGATCAGCAGCACACCGTCCCCACTATAGATAGTGTTGGTAGTGCAGTGCATTCCCCCCTGAAGCGCCGGATGGTGGACCAGAATGTCCTCGAAGCCGTACGGAAGTCTTGCTCCATGGTCTGACCGAACTCCTCCCATGCCCGGGTTTTTGCCTCGGCGACCACCCGAGCCACATTCCACTTGGACTGCTGGTACCCGTCAGCTGCCTCTGGAGTCCCACAGGCTAAAAAGACCTGATAGGACTCTTTCTTCAGCTTGACAGCATCCCTAACCGCCAGTGTCCACCAGCGGGTTCGGGGGTTGCCACCACGACAGGCACCGACGATCCTGCGACCACAGCTCCAGTCGGCCACCTCAAAAATGGAGGCACGGAACAGGGTCCATTCAGACTCGATGTCACCCGCCTCCCCCGGAGCATTTTGGAAGTTCTGTCAGAGGTGGGAGTTGAAGCTCCTTCTGACAGGAGACTCTGCCAGACGTTCCCAGCAGACCCTTGCGATACGTTTGGGCCTGCCTGGTCTGACCGGCATCCTCCCCCACAATCTGAGCAAACTCACCACCAGGTAGTGGTCAGTTGACAGCTCCGCTCAACTCTTCATCCGAGTGTCCAAGACATGCAGCTGCAGGTCAGACGAAACAACAACAAAGTTGATCTTCAAGCTGCGGCCTAAGGTATCCTGGTGCTAAGAGCACATATGGACACCTTTATGTGTGAACATGGTGTTCATTATGGACAATCCATAACTACAGAAGTCCAATAACAAAACACATAAATAAATAAATACATGTATTATTATTATTATTATTATTATTATTATTATTATTATTATTATTATTATTATTATTATTATTATTATTATTATTGTAGCATTTACTGTTCTGTCTGGATTTACAAATTACTTTAAGAGACACATTTAATTGGGTACCAGGGATGAACAACGGAGGACCATGCTGCTAGTTAACACTAAACTTTTGACTGTCATTTTCTTAAAAGGCTGATGAATATTTGATGACTGGTTAAGCATAAATAAATAACAACACTACAATTCCCATCATGGGGCAGTTTTGTAGATAATGACAGAGTAGAACTCTGACTGGCAAATCCTAACTAATGTTGAAGCATTAGTTTGAGAATTATTTAGTCAGTTAGTAAAACTGATATTATTTCTTCTCTTTGTTAGATTATTCAAATAAAGCAGCAGCTTAAGAAAAGCTGCTTTTCAATAAAACAAATTATTAACATGTGCCCCAAAAGCAGATGTTTATGGTTCCTAATCACTAGTTTTAATCATGTGTCACAAAATCTGTCAAGGTCAGTTTAAACTTTGCTCACGTCTTTAGAAGATGTTGAATGATTACCAAGAAAAATACTGGTTGAAAAAAGGACATTGTGATAAATTAATGGAAACACTTTACAATAAGGGTCCATTCATTAATGCTGCTTAGTGCATTATTAAGCATTAATAAACAAAAGTTCCCTTTATTAATGTTAGCGTTATTGTTAACTATCAAGTACTTATTTGATAGGGCTTATGGTTAAAATTTGATGTTAGCCTAGATCTGGACAAGTGGGGGAGTAGAGGGAGGTGGAGTGTACAGTCAGTAAAGATGGCTCTCCCTTGCCCTGCCTCCAACATGCCTCCATCTAAAAAGGCTAAGTTGTCCAGAGTTATCTCTGTAGCTATGCTGCTATAGGCTTAGACTGCTGGAGGATACACTGACCACTTTTCACACTCTACTACTTTCTTCTACAATGTGCTCTTTAACTGTATTATTTCCTGCTACTTCAGCTATTAACTTTATTTTTTCTCCAGGTGTTTTTCTCCACAGAAGAAGCTACAATGATGTTCTGCTGAGCTGTGGTGGCCTCTTGGAGGGAGCCATCGTCTAGCACACTGCTGCTAACCACTTAAACTTTCTCCCTCTCCTGATTGTTAGGTTTTAACTTATGCTTTACCCCTTACTTTAAGAAGCTAAGAGGACAGAGAAAAGATAAGAACAGATGAGAAAGAAACCTGGGTATAAAAATATTTTCCTTATTTAATTAAAACACACTTTCTTTTGTTACACAGCTTACACTTGTTCTTGGGGTGGAGGTTCTAACAAATGCCACTAGACACAGCCCAACAAAGAAAACTCCTGAGTCAAATAAAAAGGTACTAAAGAAAAATCACAGCTTTTAATTAAAAGCTGGAAAACAAACTAAAATCAACAGATCTCTGGTAGCTTTTCAAATGAAATATTTACTTAAGCTGGTACGAGTTTCAAAGAGCTTCTATAGGCAAAAGAGCTCTCTGCAGCCAAACAAAACCAGTCTTTTAAAGAACAGCAAATTATTAGTTTTCTGTCAAGGCAAAGATACCAGTATGAAGCGATTGGCACTAGATACTAGGAACCACTGACTCAGGCTTAAGTAGAATACCATGCAGAGGCATTCCTCTAACCACGCGCACGTAATCACAACCGTATTCTACAAAGTCAGGATGTCCAGAACGGAGCAGAAATGGAGACTACTCATGGGTTAGGAGTAGCTCCTCGGGCGTGTATCCAGCGTTCCTTTTATCCCCTCACGGGAACAAACACACTCAATCCAAGATGAGCTGCAGGTGTGGCTACAGCAATTCGGAGCGGGGACTTCCCAATGACGTCATCGGAGAGAACGTCCGCAGCGAGGGAATGCTGGCATGTCTCCACAGCAACGGGGACGCCACCCTCCAGCGATGTCTTGTACCGGTGTGTCCTTAACTGGTTAGAACTTAAATGCGCCATTTTAAACAAACACAATAATAAAAAAAAGAAAAACAGCACATTTACGGCCACACAATAGTGGGGAACGTAACACTGATAATAACTTTTTGTTTCCTTGACATTGGATGTGCTACTGCTAGTTTACCCGTTTAACAATAGATTCACTAGGATAAATACAATAAAGTTTATCTCTCGCCAAATAGAATATTTACTAAGCAATCACGGTGCAACCATAGAGACATTGCTGGGTGTGTGTGTGTGTGTGTGTGTGTGTGTGTGTGTGTGTGTGTGTGTGTGTGTGTGTGTGTGTGTGTGTGTGTGTGTGTGTGTGTGTGTGTGTGTGTGTGTGTGTGTGTGTGTGTGTGTGTGTGTGTGTGTGCTCTGTCTTCTCGATCCCCAGTGAGTCGTGGTGGATGGCTGCTTACACTGAGCCAGGATCCTCTGGAGGTTTCTTCCTGTTAAAAGGGAGTTTTCCTCTCCACTGTCACTTTATACTTGCTTAGTATGAGGATTGCATCAAGTCACTGACACTAGTCAGTGACTTGATGCAGTTTGCTGGGTTCNACTTTATTTTTTCTCTAAGTGTTTTTCTCCCCAGAAGAAGCTACAATGATGTTCTGCTGAGCTGTGGTGGCCTCTTGGAGGGAGCCATCGTCTAGCACACTGCTGCTAACCACTTAAACTTTCTCCCTCTCCTGATTGTTAGGTTTTAACTTATGCTTTACCCCTTACTTTAAGAAGCTAAGAGGACAGAGAAAAGATAAGAACAGATGAGAAAGAAACCTGGGTATAAAAATATTTTCCTTATTTAATTAAAACACACTTTCTTTTGTTACACAGCTTACACTTGTTCTTGGGGTGGAGGTTCTAACAAATGCCACTAGACACAGCCCAACAAAGAAAACTCCTGAGTCAAATAAAAAGGTACTAAAGAAAAATCACAGCTTTTAATTAAAAGCTGGAAAACAAACTAAAATCAACAGATCTCTGGTAGCTTTTCAAATGAAATATTTACTTAAGCTGGTACGAGTTTCAAAGAGCTTCTATAGGCAAAAGAGCTCTCTGCAGCCAAACACAGTCTTAATACAGATGTTATTTGTTTGACCTTATTATGTCAGTGTTAAGAGATTGAGAAGCAAAACGTAAAAGCTAAAACATTTGTTAACTGATAACGATTAAATAATAGTTAAAGTACAATGCAACAATTTTCTGCAAGCAGCACAAAAACAGGACTTCTTATAGAAAATCTGAACCAAAAAAACAAGAGATGAAATGATATAGCAAGCTGTTTTTAAGGATTAGTTAAATCGTTAATCAAACGTTTGTTGATTTTCTAAATTTAATGTTAAATCTTTGTAGCTGATCTCCAAAGACTTTACGCTCTTATTGGTAAAGGGTGTGATATTCTGATTATTTGTTTACAATTACTCGAGTATAACGTGATTCTACCTTGTTTTTCTTATTTATTCCTCCAAAATATATTGGAAAAGCCAAGACCGCTTTATTTATAAAGCACACTTTGTCACACCCTGTCCTGTCTCCCTGTTTGGTTCAGCCTTGTGTCTCGTTAATTACTCCCACCTGCCTCTCATTTTTCCAATCACCTTAGCTCCCGGTCCTCCTGTATTTAAACCCCTTCTGTTCTGTGCCTTGTGTCGGTTCATTGTTTGATTGTCCAGCATGCTCCATGATTAAAAGACTTTATGAAACGTTCCTACCTGTCTGCCTGTCTTCCTCCCATGTCTGGATCCTCGCCTCAGCTCCGCTCCACTCAGTAGCGTGTCTGACAGAATGAACCGACCTAGTAATGGATCCAGCGGGGAGATTCTCCCCGGTGGGTGCCTACTCCAGTTCCTCTCCTCCGACCACCGGCCGGCTTCTCCTTCTCCCTCTCCAGCTCCAGCACCGCCTCGCCACAGACGACGGCACCGACCTTCAGCCTCTGCGATCCTCGCCGCCCTTCCGGAACCGGATGGGAGTTTGGACCGGGAGACGCTTCTGGATCGCTCCGGCTACGAGGGCACGAGGCTGGCTGTCTGTTCCCCCAGAGTCGATCCACGGCATGGGTAAAGACACCGGACTCCACCACAATCCGGTGTTCCGGGACGGAGCTGTGAGCTTGCCGCTGTCCTTGCCCGACGCAGCAGCTTAGACACGCCCCCGCCAGTCCCGTCTCCTGCCGAATCGGTGCCTCCGTAGTCTGCAGGTGGAGGAGCAGCACCCGCAGCCCAGCTGATAGAGCTCCAGGCCGAGCTTGGCTGGATCCGTCAGCTCGTCAGCCTCCAGGAGTCTCACCTAGACGCTCTAACCTCCCCGAACCGCCAGGAGAAGGTCCCGGGCCAGTCTACAGCTCCCTCATCTCAGAGCCAGAGGAGCAAGCCCAAGGTCCACCCAGCGGAGCTTGCCGGTCTCCGGGCTGAGCTGGTCCAGCTCCATCGAACCCTCAGCCTTAAGGAGCTTCAGCTGAACGGTCTGTCCTCCCTGCTCACGCGGTACCCAGCACCACCAGTTCTGCCACATCCGGTTCCAGCGGTGGTCCCGGAGGTCGCGCCGCATCCGGTCCAGCCTGTCCAGGCGGCCCGTCCCGCAGCAGCTCCGCCTCCACTCCAGACGTCGATGGATCCGGCCCAGAAGCAGACGGTACTGGCCCAGAAGCAGACGGATCGGGCCCAGAAGCTGACGGTACCGGCCCAGAAGCAGACGGTTCCGGTCCAAAAGTCGGCGGTCCAGAAGTCGGCGGTCCAGAAGTCGACGCCCCTGGACCAGAAGCCGACGCCCCCGGACCAGAAGCTGACACCCCCGGACCTGAAGTCGACGCCCCCAGACCTGAAGTCGATGGTGGTCGACAGCCTGTCCTGTCCTGTGGTCAACGCCTCCTCCAGTTCTGAGGTCGACGCCTCCTCGTGTTCTGAAGTCGACGCCTCCTCGTGCTCTGAAGTCGACGCCCCCTTGTGTTCTGAGGTCGATGCCCCCTTGTGTTCTGAAGTCGACGCCCCCTCGTGTTCTGAAGTCGACGCCTCCTCATGTTCTGAAGTCGACGCCTCCTCTGAAGTCGACATCTCCTCTGAAGTCGACGTCTTCTCTGAAGTCGTCTCGTCTGAAGTTGCCTCTTAAGTCGTCTCGTCTGAAGTCGCCTCTGAAGTCATCTCGTCTGAAGTCGCCTCTGAAGTCATCTCGTCTGAAGTCGTCTCCTCTGAAGTCGCCTCTGAAGTCATCTCGTCTGAAGTCGTCTCGTCTAAAGTTGTCTCTGAAGTTGTCTCGTCTGAAGTTGTCTCGTCTGAAGTTGCCTCTGAAGTCGTCTCGTCTGAAGTCGTCTTGTCTGAAGTCGTCTCGTCTGAAGTCGTCTCGTCTGAAGTTGCCTCTGAAGTCGTCTTGTCTGAAGTTGCCTCTGAAGTCGTCTCATCTGATGTTGACGCCTCGTCTGATGTTGACGCCTCGTCTGATGTCGACGCTCGTTCCACTCCAGATGTCGACGCTCCCCTTGGTCCGACATCTCTGACGTCTCAAGTTCCAGTGGTTCTGGAGGTTGCACCGTATCTGGTCCAGCCCTTCCATGAGGCTCCGATCCAGCCTGCAGAGACTATGTCCCCGGCCCAGCCTGCAGAGCTCCTCTACCACAGACGCAGGCCTCCAAGGACCCGTCGTCGCGTCCTCCACTGCCGCAGATGCAGGCCTCCAAGGGCCCATCGTCACCTCCTCCACTGCCGCAGACACCGGCCTCCAAGAGCCCATCGCCTCCTCCTCTGACGCAGACGCTGGCCCCCAAGAGCCCGTCGCCTCCTCCTCTGCCGCAGACGCAGGCCTCCAAGAGCCCGTCGTCTCCTCCTCTGTCCCAGGCGCAGGCCCCCGGACTCTGCTGGTCCCTGCCTCCTCTCCATCGGTCCCTCGGTTCCGCTGGGCCCTCCCTCCTCCCGCCCAGCTCCTTGTTCCTGTGGGCGTCTGGGATCCGCCCTTGGGGGGGGTACTGTCACATCCTGCCCTGTCTCCCTGTTTGGTTCAGCCTTGTGTCTTGTTAAGTACTCCCACCTGCCTCTCGTTTTCCCAATCACCTTAGCTCCCGGTCCTCCTGTATTTAAACCCCTTCTGTTCTGTGCCTTGTGTCGGTTCATTGTTTCATTGTCCAGCGTGCTCCATGATTAAAAGACTTTATGAAACGTTCCTACCTGTCTGCCTGTCTTCCTCCCGTGTCTGGATCCTCGCCTTAGCTCCGCTCCACTCATTAGCGCGTCTGACACACTTCATACTCAGAAGCAATTCAATGTGCTTTTTGGGTGCAAGATAAAATCTAAGTGACAACTTCAAACAGGAGGTTTTAAAATCCTATTAAAAATAATTAGATGTAAGACATGAAATCAAAAAGCAAAGTTAAAGACAGAGCAGTTACAGCGCAGAGGGTGAAGAAACAATAACTGACAGGCAGATAAATACATAAAAGTTTCACTTTTAATTTCAAAGTTACAACACATTTTTGCCACCCAATAAGGTGTGGTGGCGAGTTAACCAGTAAATTGTTGTTAACTCATTTGTCTTCAAATTGTTTCTCACTAATTCCTCACAAGTAGACACCTTTTAGAAATGCTGTCTAAACTCATATGCCAATAAAGTTTAGCATTTTCAAAACAAAGAATTCATGTTATGGACCCATTAACCTTTAGCTTACATCTGATTCAAATTCAATTCAATTCAAAGATACTTTATTAATCCCAGAGGGAAATTAGAGTTTCAGTACACACAATTCTGAGATCAGACTTACATACATAGGCATAGAAACATGACTTGGTGACTGTGGTCATTCGCAACCCGAGTTGCGCTACCTTAATAGAGATCAGAGGGTTTATATATGAGGATTGGGTCAGGTGGAGGAAAAAAAGGCACTTCAGAGTTACCCTCCACAGGGAGGGCAGCTTTGCTAAGCAAAAAACACCTCAGACAGAAATGCAACAGACTTCAGACATTACACACATAAGTGTCCACTAGGTGGGGAGGTAGGGTTGGGGACTCTCCACACATCAGTGCATGCAGCCGCGATAAGCAGCGCTCGTCACCTCCGTTTGGACACGGGAAGGAGGTAGTTGGGTTTAGAAAGCACAGTGACTCCTGGAAACGATTCAACGGCCTTCACCGGTCGAAGTCCCGCCCAGGCTGGGATAGGGAGACAGAGTTGCCATGGCGACAGCAGCATTCCACATTTCTTCTGAGGGGGAGTAATCTCTTCAGCATCACAGGCTCAAGGGCACCAGATTCAGATAAGAACTTGTTTTGGGACCAGACAGAGATAATTTCCTCTCTGTCTTAAAGTTCCGTTCGTCCTCAAGCCCTCTAAATTCAATAATGGCGTACTTAATCTATTCCGATTCGTGCTGATCCGTCAGCTTTCTCCTTGATCGAATCTGCCTTCTGTGCCAGGGTCTAAATCTCAGCCAAAGTTCCAATTTTACAACTCATCTCGACAATTATATGAGTTTGTATGTTCACAGCGCGGTGTAATCCATCCCTGAGCTCCGGGATTGAGCCAATATTCCTCGACAGCTCATTAATTTTCCAGGAAGCAAGGTAACCACTCAGGCCAAAACAGCAAGAAACCTGACACCAACACCACAAATATCCAGACGTCTTCAGATGCATGCTTTCTCCCCCTCATGGTGCTTCTTCAGAATTAGGTCAAATATAATTCAGTGCACCATGATTCTACGTAATGTGTGAAAATAAAACATTATCGTTGGTATTGTTTCAGGAACATGTAGTTTTACATCAATGAACAAAATGCAGGAAGGTTCATTTAATTCCATTTTATAAACATATTTGACCTGAGTCATTGCCGATGTGACACTGAGAGCGTTTTGCTGTTGTGTTCAAGGTTTCCATAACAGAAGGAGCCAACGTGGCTTATCTCTTAGCAATCAGCAAATCCAGATTTTGATCACTGTGATGTAAATCCATTCAACCTTTTGCTTCGTTTTGTATAAAGCAGGGTCAGTTATGCAAAGCCGCTGAATTGAACAAGTAGATGGGAGAGTGTGTTTGCAGAAACCGTTTCCCCTTTGAAATACGGGCAACCACACACATGATTGATGCACTTCAAAAATACCGCCATGATAAACTCTGATGATAAACACTTTATTCAGAGCTAATTATTATTCTCACTTACACACTCTTGTTTTTATTTTATTAAAATATATTTAAATTGTTCAATGGAATAAGAGGAATTTTCTATTGATTAAAGCAATTTTCACACTTTTATGAAACAGTTTGCCTTTCAAGGCCTTGCTTCTCATACTCTCTCTTTTTGTGAAAAAAAAAAGTGCCATTTTGTACAAGAATTGTGTAAAAAATTGCATGATTGCATAGGTTAGAAATGTTGTAAAACAAAAGGCTTGGACTATTGTTTTGGCATTGTACTGCTGACATTTTCCTCTAACCAAACAGCAGTCAAGTGTGTTTTTGTGAACATTTTTGGCTATGCTAAGCACATGTTTTTTAGGGGGAGTTACCAAAATAATGTATACTAACTTTACTATAATGCTGAAATTATTTTATAGCCTTTCAGCTCCTTTGTCATTTTTTGTGCCATTGACTACCATGTAAATCCTTTTTTCTGATAAGCCTAAATATTATCATATTTTTATTACTATTATTCTGTTTGGGTTTCCAGACCAGTCACACAGTACATGTTTAGTTTTCACAGTTTTCCGCTGAATTTCTTATTTTCCACATATGTAGCAGGGCAATGACACTGCATTAAAAATAAAATAAAATAAAAATATTTGTATGCCCATATGTGATGCTCCCAAGTTTTGAAAATTCATCCACAAAACAAATCCTCTGGACATAACACGCAATAAAAGATTTATTTTTTCATTTGTTTACACTTCTAGTTTTGATCATAAACCTGCCAATAAAGGTGTTAAATCTTAAAAAAGCACAAATCTTTTATCATATTTTGTGAGACCTGAAGCAAATGATGAAATTCTTGTACAAAAATTGGGACTTTCAACATTTTTTTTAAAAGTGATCGATAATGTGCATCATTTTTTTATGCACAAAGACTAAAATTGTGACTTTTTTAGAAATTATGACATCACGCAAAATCTACTAAGTGAGCAATAAAAAAATAACCTAATGCCGATTTGTTACACTCCAAGGCAGCGACAGTTAAACCCCAAAACTAATTATCTAGACATTAGGTGCAAAAAAATATTTATCTTTTTAAGATATTATTTTATCTTACATTTTTTTTTACAGTTTTGGTTTTGATCATAAATATGGTAATGAAGGGGTTAATTCTCAGAAACACACAAATATTTTATTCTGTTTTGTCAGGGCTGAAGCTGATGAAAGTCATGTAAAAACAATTGGCATTTATGAAATGTTATAATGTTTCTATAAGACGTTTTGTTTCTGCATTTTTCATGCAAAAGGAATATAAAATTAAAGGATTATTTTAGGGTTAAAAGAGGAAACAACTATAAAAGCATAATATGTTCCCTTTTTTATGCAGACATCAACAAAAAAGTGGCTTCTTTTTCCACATGACACTGAATGAGGAGCCGGAGTTGTCCAAAGCAAAATTGTTGGATTTCTTCTGTTTTGACTGAAAACCACATTTACCTGTCAAGGATTTAGCACTGTCATGCTGAAAAAAGAGACTCAACATTACCTTGCTCCTCCAAAAAAAGCTACAAAAACCCAGTTCTGCATCAAACTAAAATGTAAAAATTCCCTCCGAGCAGTTTGTGTTATTAGTTTTTGATGTGCGGACTTTTCTGTGTGCACGAGATGATTCAATTTTATGTGAAAAATATGTCCCTCACAAAAAATAAGAGAAAAGAAACGAGAAGCTGCAGACCATTATCGTCACCTTATTAATTTATTACATCCCTGTGGAGAATCTGGGTTTTATAATTTAGACAAGAATGCCGGCACCTATGGAAGGATCAGTGAGACACAACAGAATTAAGACGAGTTTCACCTTTAATAAACTAATAAATTAGAAGCCCCGCATTTTATTGCCTCAGAAAAGGAATTAAAGTATAAATTCCTCCCTTTTACCTTTTGATATGTTCTCTCATTAAGAAGGGGCAGAAATTGCACCTCCTGCTGCTTGGTGTTCTCTGAGCAATTGTTCTTTTACAGTGTTGTGCTTCCAAGGCAGGAGTGTAATCAAAATCCCGAGCCTTGCAATTAGATACAATGGCTTTCCCCATCCCTGTGTGGGCATCTGCTGAACAGAGCACTGAGGGGGGAAAACGAAAAGAAAGGCAGAATGAATATATTGTGTCTGTAATCTGGTGAGTATTGTATGTGCACTGCGCACTCCACAGACCACTGGCTGTGAAGAGCCTTTGTTCTGTGAGCTGGCTTTAAACTTCTCCCAGTAATTTTTAAAATGGTTCTTAAACTTAATTATTTCCAGCCTTCAAAGTCAGAGGCAAGTCAGATGGAAAAGGGGAGGGGCTTCGGTTTGATTGACATGCAGAGTCAATGAATACCAGATAGAGACAAAACAATAATATCAGGCTCTGTTTAAAAGATCATATCGTGGGCTTTTTGGAAGGAAAAAAATCTCACATGGTTTAAATCTGTGCTCATATTCACTGACAGACACCCACTATATTATCTGACGATGTATTATTCAGTATATTAGAGCTCATGTTCCACCTCTGTAGCCCGCATTTTCACTGAGCTGGGATCTTTATACCATCACTTCGTGAAAATATCATCTCATACTGTACCGTGAATCAGAAATGTAACAGATTGTGCGTGTGTGTCCTCATTTCCTGCAGTAGAGCTCTGTTATGCGATGAGGATTTTTAGGACAGGACACGGCGCTCAGCGTTGACTTTTCCCCTTTGCTTGTTAAACTGAGCTGGAGGGATAAACCAACTCACATGTTTTCTGTGGTGAGGAAAAGTGGGCTACTGTAGGCACTGGATCTCAGCACAGCAGACCCCACTCAAATGGGAGGATTTGACAAGCAAAAACATTTTAAGTCACTAATTAGGCAGGGAGCAGATGGGAGACCAAAGCATTTAGCAAGTGAAACATCCTGAGATTTCTTTTTTAACTCTCAGATTGTGGGATATATTTTTCTAAGTACAATTCTGTCTTACAGAAAACTGGATATAATAATAAAAAGGCAAATGAGGTTACCACTAAAGCATTTTAGCTTAAAAGCTTATTTCTGAGAACAAATTTTTTTCAATAAATTTTTATTTCATTGCATTAGCCAGTTAATTGTGTGTGTGTGTGTGTGTGTGTGTGTGTGTGTGTGTGTGTGTGTGTGTGTGTGTGTGTGTGTGTGTGTGTGTGTGTGTGTGTGTGTGTGTGTGTGTGTGTGTGTGTGTGTCAGTGAACATGTTTGAGAAAGTGGGATTTTTTTTTCAACAGCCGTTACTCAACATCAATATCATTGTTTCCTAGAACAAGTTTGATTTGCAAAGAAAATTGTACATTTAAATTTGGAGGTGACACTTTACAATAAGGGTCCCTCATTAATGTTAATTAGTGCATTATAGACCATTAATAAACTATTAAATAAAGTATTATCAACTGCTTCATAGTAATGTTAATATTAAGTAATGTATTACTAACCAGACACCCCCTCTGGCCTCACGGTAAAGATACTTAATAGTTAAAAATATGATAATTAATAAATTAAGGGATTTTTGTAAAATAGTGCTTAATAATGCACTATGTCATGCAATTAAAGGGACCCTTAATGTAAGGTGGTACAAATTTAGAAAATCCCAAATTTTTTTAATTTAGTTTTGGTTCTACTTCGCCTTTTGACAGGTTGACTGGAGCATCAGATGCACAACAAATGTTTAATTTTATTTTCACAAAATAAATATCATGTGAAAAACTAAATATTTTATAAAGCTTAAATTAATAATGAATTCAATTTAGAGGACTTGCGTTGTTAAGTTTGATCTGACCCCCTTAGTCTTTCAAAGCCATCTGAAAACAGCTGTTCAGCTGAAAGTATAAGCTCTTCTCTGCACTCCAAATTTATGTTTTAACTCTTTACAGAGATGCTTTAATTACCAAAGCACTTGAGTACAGCACACAAGGAATGAAGACGTCTCAGGAATCCTCTTGAACAGGCGAGCTGGTGTAAAAATTTTCATTTGTTCCTACAATGACGGATGGAAAGCACAATTTTTTTTTTGATGGAATGCCAGAAAGAGAGCTCAGCAGTGACTAAATCTGCTGCAGGTTCTCACATTCTCACACTGGAATCTCTGCATCTGGAACTGGTGAGGCGGGGGTGGGGGCGACACCAGCACTCTGTCAGCTTATTACTGTAGAAGTAAACTTTGTGGTTCCTCTTCACAATGTAACAGCAAGGCTCAAACACGTTCTCCTGCAACAAAGCCACACAGCTACTGTGATTTCTTTTTCTGCTTTTTGGATTTCGTTTTCCTATCAGCCTATTTTTTTCTGAAATTCAAGGCCTCTGCAGATTCTGTGCTAGACTTTGAGAGCATGTCTCATCCTTGAGGAAAAACACTTCTTCTGAATCTCATTTAGGAGCTGCTTTTTTATTTTTTACACCAGCTCAGGGGCGGTTCTAGACCAAATTTTCTGGGGGGGCCACAGTGGGGCCAGTATTTTTTCATGGGGGCGCAAGACAAAAAAAGAGAAAAATTAGGGCAATATCAAAATTGTTTTTTGTCTCCGCCATATGACTAATTTTGTGCTTGTGCACAATTTTGCCAAAGGAAATTCCTAGTACTGTGAAACTACTCACTTTTTTGTTCTCTTCTTTTTCATTTCTATCTTTACTATATTTTGGGGATCAAATTTATCAAAAAATTTCCTTTACTTTTTTCATCTATGAACTTTTACAGCTGTATTTTACTAAAATAAGATTCAAATAAATTCATAAGTAAAGACAATGAACAAGTAAACTATTACAGCGAATGCAGTAATGGTTTACTTGTGAAAGTAAAACTGGCGTGTTTTTATGGTACTCGCATAATAATTCTGAATGCTTCACCACAACATGAAACTTGAGTAAAAAAAAAAATTCTAGTTGATTATTATAGTTTGTGACTTTATTTGAAGATTACATGTATTGTACAAATGAAAAATAAACATTCAAACAAATTAAATATGTGCACAACACAATTTCAGACAATTTTCAGACAATTTCAATTTTTGCCTTTCAGACTTTGCATGTACCAAAAAAAAAACCTCCTCTCTCAGTTGCTTTTTTCCAGTTCCTAAATCCACACGGTGAGTCAAACACACTTCCTGCGCTACTTGGTAGGCTAAAATGTCTGCATGCATGACAATAAGTAGAGTCCATACTAACAGAATATTCAACCCAAGGATGACTTTCATGCCAGCTTGGCTGAAAGCTGCATCTTCTGTCTCCTATTAATGTCACTGGAAATGTCCTCAAATGACGCTGAGTAGGTGGGTCATCCTTGCACTTGCTGATATCTGAAAGAAAATAAATGTTAGCATGAGGATAAAAGTCATAATTAGTTAATTCAGAGTCTTATTTTATCTATTTATTAAATATAAACAACAGAAATGTTGGTCCAGAGTCAGCATGCCTCAAATGCATTTTACACACAATATGAGCTGCAATCACAGAGGGTTTGTTCAACACCCACAAACCTGACGGTAGTGTACACGGTGCACATGACAGAAGATGTCCCTCTTGTTGCTCCTCACTCTCTCCCTCACAGCCTCCATCTTCCTCCTCACTCTCAGGGTGGACAGCCTCTGACCTCTCTGGTTCCTCTCCAACCAACTCCTCCTTCTCTCTTTCATCCTGCTTCTCAGCTCCCTCGTGACTTTCATCCTCTCTCTGTCCACGCTGTTCTTTATAAACAGCAGTAAAAAAGGACAAAATGTCCATTTTTCTTTTCATGGCCGCTGATGCTTCCAGTCAGTGCTGCGAGAAAGTCATAGATAGATGAATACTGTGATCTAATCTCAACGTGTCTAAGGCTTAAAATGCAGCAACTTCATTTTTATTTTACAGTTAATGTTACAAAGGAAAAACAAATCAGTATTAACTGTGGATGGACTCAGTTAGTAACTTAAAAGTAAATGACAGAAATGCGCGACTACGATCAAAACACTGATGTCAGGAAAATAAACTGTATTGCTTACCTTCGTCTCTTAGTGTCTTTTCCGTTAGTCGTGCTCAAGAATTTCTTCGGGTCCCATTTAAACTATTGTTAATCTTTTATTCAAAAATCCATCGGGTAAACAGTTCTGTCCACAGAGTGTGCTGCGCTCTAAAGGCTCCATGTGAAACGCTGCAGCGCATTAGTTCCCGTCTCTGAGGAAGCACAGAAAAAAAAAATCAGATATCTTCAGCACAGGGGCCATAACGGGGCCAGGGCCGTTTCTATAGGGGCCCCGACCCCTGTGGGCCCCTGTTTAAAACCGCCAATGCACCAGCTCTCTTTTTTGGCTGAAGAACTTTCGTGCTTTCATTTCTCAAGGAATTCGTGCCAGATTTAAAAAGTGAAAATTAAGCAAAAAAATAAATCATTAAAACTGATGAGACTTTTGTGAAAATGATTCTATGATGGCAGAAACTGACCTAACATTTAGTTCATGTGGTTAAAATTCTGTTTTTAAACAATTAACTTCCACATATTGCAGAAATAAATGTAAAATCCTCATAGAGTAAAATGCATTATCTGATGCCATTTGGCTGCAATATTTTCCATTCAATTCTGCGCTCCCATCTGCATCTCTGTGCAATTAGATGCACTGTATGTTTCACATTTCCCAGGTTTGTAATATTGGAAGGATGTGGGACCAGACGGGGCCAGTTACCGCGAGCTGAGACACACCGAGGTGCTCGAATCAGGCCGATGCGACTCGGATAGAATTAGGCTGCAATGAGGTGAAGCATGATTGAGTGTTGATTTAAAGCAGCTGGGTGCCTTGGACTGCGTCCATCCTAAAGCATGAAAGACAGGCTGCAGAACAGTCACAGACATATAAAACCACACACAACCGGCTTCAATCAGCGGATCACAAAAACACGCACCTCGCGTGCAAGCGTGAGTCAGGAAAAGAAGAATGTGAATGCACACACACACACACACGCACACATGTGCAAACATTTATGAGGACACATGATTTTAAATCCAAACTAAATCATTTGTGGAATCACACCTTTGCAGATTTTAGGAAGCATTTGTACACACAGAACGTCTCTTCTCGATGAACTGTGAGTGGCACATTCCTCCCACAGAAATATCTTTTCGAGTCGTGCTCTTTGCTCTGTAACAATGCTTCTTTATTCTAAAAGTGCAGCTCAATAGGTGGGCTTCACTCTCTGAAATCTTTCCTACACGCCTGTTGCATCTCTGAGAACAGTGGTCTCCTCGGCTCATCCGGCATGTGGATGCAGCTTCCTAGCGACCTTGAAAATCTAAACCGACAAGCCATACAAATGACAATTACGTCGCTGATGATGTTAATTAAACAGTGTGTCTTGGGCCGATGTAAGGCAACGGCTGATGAAGACCTTTTAGTTAATGAGATATACAACTTGATTACGGATGGAGACAAGGAGTCTTCTAGTCCGTGAAAGCCGTATTTATCTGCCCTGTTGTCATCAGCACTTTAAATCCCCCTGATGGTTGTTAGCGCTGATACCAGTATGGAGATTTATGGTCACCACGAGTGTGTAATGTTCCCTCTTTAGTTTATTCTTTTAGCTTATCAACCTGATCCGCTTGTTGTTAGGGGAATGATGCAGTAGTTGTGCAATTGCTGCGGTTTTACATGACAGCCCCCCTCAGAAGCCCCATTCTTTGAGTTTCTGTGGAGAATATGGATTTCCATTACTGTCTGCATCATGGCGGGATAGACGAATGGATGAATGTAATCAGTGCTGCCTTTTCCTTTTTGCCTACTAGGTAAAATACTGTTTTTGTTGAATTTATTCGGAGGGGTGCGATGGAGGTTTAGGGCCCGAAAAGCATCAGATGCTTCTGAGGATTGCCGAGACATTATCGAACCAATTATCTCCCCAAAATAACAAAGACAAATTGGCATGGTGCGCAAATAGTGGCACACAAATGGAAAGGAAAAAGTTTAAAAACCAGACGTGGAGTGGGTAATTTTACACGTGCACATCTCAAAGGACCACATTAGTTTGGAGCCAGACGATGTCCTAAGTCCACCGCTGGGTCCGGAAAAAAGTTAAATTTGCAAATGAGAGGGATTTTTTTATGGTTTCATAATGAGCGCATGTTTCAGAAGGGTACTTCAAGCAGAGGAGGGGAAGTCAGCTGTCATCCTTTGTGGACTCTAACTATGGAGGTAAGCAATACAAATGGGCTCTCTAATATAATGAGATGTTAGCCCAAGTATCACATAGAGCTTTTAATCGTCCGTAACATGCTCTGTGGGAAGATAAAGTGAGATAACAAGCTAAGTGTTGGAGTTCAAAGGAAGTCTTGCAGAGAGGATCACACTGTGATGTCGGGTGCAGATGTGTCAGCCCTTACGGAATTCATTTGCAATGCCACGGAGATGCGTTTGTAAACATATGAAACGTTTCTTTTGAATTAGGTTGCTGACGAATGTCTGAGAAAGTTTAAACTTTGTAGTGTTTCTGCTGATTCCCCGGCAGACGCTTTTAAAAGCGAACCAACAAACGAGAAGCTACCGCTTCGTTATTTGTAGAGTCAATAAAGATTTTTTCACCCTCCGACATTAGCATGGGGCTCCACTTAAAAATACTTTGGCCATCTTAGCACCAAATCCGACCCTGACATCCCTTAAAAGTTAGAAAGGTCAGCGCTGTGACTTGACTGTTTTGTGTACACCTCGAGGAGAGTTCAGCTTCCTCCTCCATGTATTAGCAATAAATTAATGGACTCGTGCAGCACTCAGCACTCAGGCAGTGAGTGGCACCCCATTGATTTCAAGGTGTACTCCTGTCCATATATGGCTTTCTGAATAACCCTTTAAGGTGCAGGAAGAGTGCTCAGACAGCCTACCGCAAGGATGAAGCTCTGTCTGAATAAATATTTCAACACTTGGACTTTGCTTATTGATTGGAGCAGTAATTTCCACACATTCCACCCTGGGGAGACAGGCACTAATGATGCTGGTTCCACCATGTCCAGCCGAGGCTTTCCCACAAAGACATATTCCCAGGCATTGAGCCTGTGAATTATAGGATAAAACATTAACAGCTTTGGTGAGTGTTGCAGATGTACTTTCTTTTTTCCTCCTCCGCAAACAACGTCTGGTGCATCTCAACGGTGATCTTTAACAAGGGTAATAGCATCTTTGGTTTGAAGCCAAACTGCCTAGTGAATAAAGACGTACAAAAGAAAAAGTTCTCCCAGACTTTTTAAAACCACCTCCTCTTGAGTTCCTGAAGCGTAAAGTGGGAATTCGTTAGACGAAGAAACTTCATCAGATGTTTCAGTTCTGGTCATTTAATACATTAAAGGCCAGTGTGGCGGAATAAACGTCTCTGCTCATCTGCAGTTGGATCCTTGAAAACGCCGGGACTTCAACCATGCACTAGCTCACATTAAGTAAATCCCTTCATTTTCTATTATCTCGGAGCCCGTAGCATTGCCATTGCTGATGCAATTGCCCAAAGCACTCCAATAGCTTGTCACTTTTCTTGCCTCTGGCAGAGGAACTACTCTAAATCCCAGTTGTTTGTATGCATATCTTCAGCCGTGCTCGTCTAAGAGGGAGCTGTATTGGACTTGTGTGTCCCCCATGGGCTCCATAAAGAGTAAAATATCTCATGAAGACACCAGTCGCCTGCTGTGAGGATAGCAGTTTAATATATGTTGCCATGTCTCGCATCCTCCAGGGTTATGAGGTGATGAGAGCTAGTTTCCCACCTGTGGGGCAACCGTAACAATTTGTGCTAACACTGGAGCAAGTCAGCCAGTCTGAAGCAGCAGGATAGCAGAGATGAAGAGCGCTGCTGTTACTCAGACGTGCTAATTACCTCTCCGGTAAAGTGTACGGCAACTCCCCCTTCCCCTTGGCCTGGCGCCTCACGCCATCAACATAATGAGAACATAGCTTTTTATTCTGAATACCTAAATATCTCCTTAAGTGATCGATAATGTGCATCATCATAAATCACATCAGGGAATGCCCGAAATTATTCCAGAAGTCAATACCGTGCGCCGCAGAAGACTTTTGAGAGCGACTAATTGTGAGATATAGCTGTCTTTGGGGACTTGTGAGAGGGATATTCATGCATGTGTACAGTGCAAAGTTTCTCACCCTGGAGCGGGACTGAGACCAGAGTTGGCACTCGGCAGGCACTTCCCAGCGAGCGCTGTGTGGCTCCGGGCCCAGCGGAAGAGCAGCGTAACCGGTGTCGGTGAGCTGCGGTGAAGCTGCCGGTAAAAGAGCACCACTGCATCCTAACAGGATTAACCAACCAGCAGAAAGTAGAATTGAGATGTAGAAAAAAACTGTTTTGTTTTTTCTTTTCATTTTTATCACATATTTTTGTCTTTATCTGAAAACAAGGGCTGCATTGAAAAAAATTGTTTTTATCAAAAGTTTTGACATTTTGGCTTTTGTCTCAGCAGCTGCTACGTCCTAAATTCTGACAAAGTAGGCAAAATAAATGTGATCAAATAATAAATGTCCTCCTCTTTGGGAGGATTTTCAGAGGATTTTAGTGAACGGAGCAAAAAAGGTCTTCAGTAACAGCAGATGTGATCATTTTTTTAGGTTAAGCAGGATTCGCCTCAAAGCAGCTACAGGGGTGAGTCTGGACTAAAAAAGATTTTTTTAAAATCTGAAACAGCTTGCTTAAATTTATTTAATTACTCTAAATGCTGACACCTTACAAATGTGTTTGTGTATTTAGAAGAGATGTGCACGCAGGAAACAGGAAGTAAATTACAGCATGTTTCTCAGGGGGCTTATGAAAATAAACAATTTGTTATTCTGGAGCTGCTAAACCATAATTATCATCTGTATATTTATTTTAAAAAACAACAACTAATAAATGTATTTAAAATGTTTGTGGGCCGCAAGTTTTAATGGGTTGACTGGGGAGACAAATCTGTTTTAAATGTGTTAAATATGTGAAATATGAGGCCGCTCTTAATGACACGCATGTTTAGTGAAATCTCTCACATAATTTCCTCATTTGTCTTTTTAACTGGTTGATTTATAAAAGAGAAAAGTATTTTCTGAAATTAAAAGACAGCATGCATTTTGATGTAAAACATGAAATCTTAGGGTCTTCTTTCTTTTATTACCTCATGCAAGAATTAGAATTTTACTAATAATGATCTTCACCCGCTGAACATCTTTGCCATAAAATAAAAAAAAAAACAGCAGGCTGTGCGATGAGCAATTTCTCCTCCTTAGTATGCGCGCGGTATTATGATGGACCCGGGAATACAGCTGTGGAGGCACCTGCAGGTTCATTTGCAAGCTAGCATTCAAAATCTCTAAGGAATCATTTCAAGCTTCTGATTGGACACCTGTCAGCTCTTCTGATTCACTGGGCATTATTAAATTGTAACTAATGATTGGTAAATTTCAGCCAATCACATGGATTGACAAGACAACTCCTTGAAAAAAGCAAAAAAAAAAGAAAAACCTAGAACTTGTGTCAGCGCTGCGGTGGAAAAGGCAAACTCAGTAAATTAGTGTCTGTATGGATAATATATTTGATCCTGATTAGTGCATGCAAAATGTCAGCAGATTCTGAGAAATGCTGACAACATGCAGAACGTTGTCTAAGAGCAGTCAAAAGTTTTTGTATGTGCGAGTGTTTTGTGTGCGGAGGAACAATATTTGTGTGTGTGTGTAGGAGGAGAGACAAAGTGCGTGGGTGTGAGTTGTGTACAAGGCTTTTGTGAAAGCGTGTTCTGCGTGTGTGTGCATGTCTGTGGATCTGTGTGTGTGTGCATGCATGTGTGAGTGTGTTTTCCTCATGTCCCAGAGGGAGGGTGCTGAATAACAGGCCCTTTTTGACAGGCTGGGACGCTGAGAGCTGTCAGCCCCCTTGCCAGGCCTGGGATGAGTAGTGAGAAAAATGGAGGGAGAGGAAGTGATAGAGAGAGAATGGGGAATAATGAAAGAGCAAGAGAGAGAGAGAGAGGTAAAAACCAGAGGAAGACAGGGGATTGGGGGGCTCCATGTGTTTAGACTAATAGGAGGCCAGCGTTCAGCTTCTCCTTCAGCAAGAACAGACATTTGAAATCTCTGGGCAGTTAGCACAGCGCTGCCTCTCAAAGATTTCCTGTCAGATCATGTCTATAAGAGGGGAAGAGGTTCTCAATAGCAAAAGGAGGGAAGAGATGAAGGATGGAGGTGGAAAAAAAGGGCACCTGGAAAAATGGTCTGCCTTCATGAGAACTGAGCAGCTAGAATGGAGTTCTGAAGTTTATCTTGACAGGAGACGTGAACTCTTCTTCTGATGATTAGTATCTAAAACCGTGGCAACTAAAGCAAACCGCATGTTTTACACGAGAGATTTTATTAGTAAAATTACTAAAACCATTTTCACAATGTTGCTTTTCTGTGGTCCAAATGTGTCATTGGAGCAACAATGTAAAACGATAATTATGTGATGATGAATCATGATTCTGCTGGTGACTCATCACATAAAAATCATGTCCTTTTTCTAGAATGTCTCTGTCACCACTCTGTTTCTTTTTCAGCGGGCTATCAGAGAAAACCAAAACTCCCCAAATGCATGGGTTTCTTATAGTAGCTGATTTATCTGAATTTGGTTGATTTTAGAATCTTTTTACCTGAGTTGGAATATATTGTTGGGTTCATTTTAATTTGGAAATTCACACACACACACACACACACACACACACACACACACACACACACACACACACACACACACATATATATATATATATATATATATATATATATATATATATATATATATATATATACATACATACTCTGCTTTATACATAATGACTTAAAAGTGCCAGAAATTAAATGCCAAAAAAATTTGTTTTTTGCATTAATAACAGTTTCATTTTTCTTTGCAGTTATTTATTTACTTATTCATTCATTTCAGTTCAAACAAGTCAAGAAACTATAGGATAACTGACCCACCCATCCATTTATTTTTCACACACCTTTTGCAGCAACTTTGCTTTTTCCTTTCTCTTCTCCTGATCCTCCTGACTGAATCCCTGAGTTGTGCTGCTGACCCTTTATGAAGGGGGATGGCCAGACAGGCTCCATCCATTTTAATTGATTTGAGAATAATAAAACACAGATGCATGAATTACAAATGGATTTTTAGGACCTGCTTGGAAAGTTCTTATTTAGTTCATAATTTTAGGCTCAGCATATAACGGATCAAACAGCAGCATGATACAATAATCTGAATGTATGCTTATTCTCTTTTTATTTAATAATTTTCAGCACTTTTTGGGTTAATTTTCTGCTTTCGTGAAGAAAATCATTTAAAATTTGAACTGCTTTGTTCCAGCAGATGCCAGTGTAAATAGTTAGAAAGCAAAATAAAACATTTCTTTTTCATTAACTTTTGCATTAGACATAAAACTCTGGTGAATATTTTAGTTGTTTTGCTCTGCTGTTAAACAACTCCAAGCAATACATTTTGTTTACGAAACGGTTTCATTTAGTTCGAGGAGTTGCTAACAACAATGACCAAACCCATTATAAAGTGCTTTTATACACTTCTAAAAGTTTAATTGCATCCTTTCAGGTTGATTAAGTACGACTGAAATATCAATTATAGAGCGCACTGTGTAAAATAAAACTGACCATAGGTGATTCTCAGTTTTTAATCTGTGGGCGTCTGAGGTGCTGTGCCGACACAAAGCACAGAAAGAGTTTAGCAAGCTAAGAAATTACAGAACTGCAGGTTAACAATACTTTGTCAGCATCACCATAGATTGCTAATTGGATACTCTATCTCCACTTTTAAATCTGAGGTTGTCAATGTATAAATGTTTTAGTAAGAACTTCTGTGTTGATGCACAATGCTGAATGCATTTGTCAACAATGTGCATTTTAAATGGATGCAGGCATTCCGATTTGTGGCCAGTTTTCCATCAAGGCTGCACAGACAGATGGATGATGTTTAATTTGTACAATAGGTAAAATTTGAAAATACCTCAAACAGTTTAACTCAAAATGAAGACCTGCAGATTAATCTGAGCCAAACTGAATCAGATCAGGAGATTACAATGAGCCAAAGTAATGGAGTATTTTACCCTTGCCCTATCTGGTTTCCTCAGAAATTCAGAGTCATTTAGTTTAAAGGTATGGCTCACTGAAAACCCACTTTTAATGATCATTTCTCACAAGAATTGGTCACTTTGAGTTTTTCATGCAGGCTGAACATGAAAATAGTCTCCTACTACACCCACCTCCTGCATTAGCTTCTGATAGAAAATAGACGGTGAAGCTCTAGGATTAGAAAGGCCTGACAGATCTATGTCCCACTGTCACTTAACATTCATGAACTTATCCCACTTGACTCATGACGGGGAAGGTTGTTATTGGTTTAACGTCCAGGAATCAGCAGCGGGCATCTCAGCTAGTAGAAGCTAACGCCATCATTAACAACTTCAGCATACAGCAGGTGGTCCTCCAGGCTTGTGTTATTTGTGGAGATAAAAAATTCACGTTAAAAGTCAGTGGCAGAGTCACGTTGCTGATATCCAGTCTGGGGAGAGGTGTCCAAATATCATGAAATAAGACTCCACAACATGCCGGCTGAAGCTCAGCTGTGATGTAGTGGTGCATCAGTAAATTTTTCTCCCCCGAGAACCAGTGTTGCCAACTGTTTTTGACTGAAAGTAGCTGCAGTTGCCCCCAAAAGTCGTCAGATGTCGCCAGATGATATCACGTGCTAATTTGCATACAATGAGATGACGTCATCTGGTTTGCGTGATGATGTCATCGGTCTTGTAGAGTAAATAAAATAAAACCTGTATGATTTTATTTTAAAAAAATATTTAATTCATATTTTAATATTTTATTAAAATAAAAACCCCATAGAATGCAAAACAGCAGCCTTTAAAACATCAAGGAAAAATGGCACACAAAAAATGGAAGGAATATTTTTATTTTGTCTGAAGAGAATGGAACTCTTAAACACAAACATATTAAATTGATAGGAATGTATGTATGATTGAATTAAAATGAATTTTCTCTTGTAGTTTTCAAGTGCCTTGAGATGTCTTCTGTTGTGATTCAGTGCTATATATTGACCTAATAGATTATATATATATATATATATATATATATATATATATATATATATATATATATATATATATTTTTTTTTTTTTTGTTTGTTTGTTTGTTTTGTTGCTTTTAGTACTTTTGTGTAAAAAGAAGCAAGCCGTATTCAGTATTCAGAAACGTAACATGCAAACTGCCAATGACCTGAGGTGTTTGTCTTACAGTATTATTCTGTTTTTATAAAAGTTTTAAATGTGCTACGTAATAGAACTCATCATAGAGTTCCAATGTTCCTTGAATGCACCAAAGGTGGTGCGAGAAGCCAGCAGCCATGTGCGAGTGCGACGCTGCCTGGCGTGATCATGCTGCACGCACATCCGCATATCATTTTCTTNAAACAAACTAAAGAAAAAAAACACATTTTAAAAGCAAACTTCATCGTGTTTTCCAAAACTGAGTGCAGGTTTTGGTTGCGATGCTATCAGAGCTATTCATGTTTCCAGCTGACATATTTATGTTCTGAATTTTGTTCTCAAGCCTCTGCTGTCTATGAAACTCTGATGGTGGAGGGAATAATGAGGTTTATATTTAACTTTTTTTCTGTGCTCTAAGTTAGACGGCAAGCTGCAGTCTGTCAAAACAAAGACGGCCCCTTTTTTCAAATGCACCTGCTCAGTACAAATTATCCTCTCCCTGTGGATTCTTTGGGGTTGTCGATGTCAGAGAGGGTCATTAGCATTCAGCAGAATTTGGCCTGCTTGTCCTAATGCTGCCAAGCTCCAGTTCTAGATTGGATTTTACTGCAATGTTGTCTCAGTGATTGACAAATTAAAACTGAACAAAATCTAATGCAATTCCCTCAACTTGGGCAGGACCAAACTCCATCCATCATTAAATTATTAAAGAAATAAACTTCTCCATGCAGGTTCAGACCCTCAACATCATGGTGCGTCTCATTTTGGCTTCATGAGTGGTAAAAATGATCCAGAACTCTCTGTGAGCAACCCTGGTACACATCAGAATAACAAAATGCTGTTTGATAATGAGGTCCAATGAATGCTGCCAGCATCTGCTGCTGGAGAACGAAAGTGTGCCCATCTTCTGTGATGGCATAAGAACAAGGTCCACTCCACACACAATGTGCGGTTCATCTGAAGAGACCATACAGCTGCTCTTTTTGCCAAATACAATCTTGCAGGTGGGCATACTCCTCTTCAATTTAAACTTTCACTTTCATCAGAACAACCCACCGTTTTACTGTCGACTCCTCAAACAGACGCTGCAAGAAAAGACAACAAAAAGAAAAAGCAGTGGAGATGGATGTCAGATGGCAGGTACGATTGTTCCCAGACACAATGTTATCAGTCAGACACAGTTTTGTTGAACATTTGGAGAAAATCACTTTGCTCGAACTTTGACTGTCTGCTGGGCTGTGAGGCAGCTGTTGGGCAGACTCACCACCTGGTGAGCAGCTTTGAAGTATACTTGGAGAATTAAATTATTCATTCAGGACGGTGACATGTATCCAGCTTGGCTGTGGCGAAGATTTGGTCTCCTGCTGCTCATCGGACACATTTAGCACATGCAAGTTGTGAGAATATAGAGATTTTACAGCCGCACACAGGTTTTATCTGTTCTACAGAGTCAGGACTATGCGCTAGAGTACCAGGAAAGGAAATCATATTTCACACATGGACTGTTCTGTTGTTTTTTGACGATGTATGTGGGATGCAGAAGATCAATAAAGGTTTTTAGTAGAAATTGTTGGGATTCATATTAAAATCAAGGATCAGAAAATTCTTATTTGGTGTATTTTTTATTCCTTTACCTGCTACATAACTTTTTGAGTGAAATCACAAAGATGGAAATGTAAAAGATGTGCAAATATCATTAATGAAGTGGTTTATAGGAATTTTAAAATAGTACACAGATGCAAAGAAAAGTCTAATTTCTTTATAAAAAAACACTGTTATATCCCAGCCAGCATAGGTGAGCCCCAAATGGATATTTATGGGCAAAATGTATGAGTGCCAACAGGGTTTGTCCATGGTTTCCACAGTGGTCCCACACGGTTTCCCCACACGGTTTTTCAGATGGACCCAGTTGGTTGGTCTCGTACATGAGCTTGTTAAAATCTATGTGGGCAAATCCACAGTGGCCCTGATGATTCTTCTTTTGTTTTTGTGACTCTTAATTTATTTTTGTAATTCTTCCTTTGTTTTTATGTTTAGTGATTTGTTGGTGTGGTTTGCACTACAGGGCCACTGTACAAATCCCTTTGGGGCCACTATGGAAACAGTGAAAAGTCCTTTTAGTCACCAATATGGTTTGCCCGTCTATAACCATTTGGGGCCAAACAATGCATGCTGGCTGGACTTTAGTAAAGGCACACTTAGAATAATTTCTTAATAATAATTAAAATTAACATCATCCGGGTACATATTTTAATTAGTTTAAAACACTTTTTTAGTTGTTTCTTTTTACCAGCCGTTTCAGAAAACGAGTCCCACATCTTATGAAAGTTGGACTCATCCAGGCTTTTTGTAATATTTAGCAGCTCAAAATTTAATTGCAATGTGTTTCTGCACATTTGCAAAAAATGAGAAGATAGTAATGATGAAAACAAAAAGAAAACAACATATTTTGGATGGATGTTTTACTGCATTGTTTGTTAGATTGTTATGACAACATTTCTTTATAGTTTATTTTGTGAAATTAAACAAAAATAGGCTAAGAGAAAGACCACTGATTACTGTGATCAAGTCCAAACTTATTATATTATACACCCAGAACTTAGACACTATTCATGTTACAATATTTTTTCAAGCTTAAAAATGACAACATATTATTTTCTCTTCCCAAAGCTTTAAAGTACAGATTTGTTGTGATTTTTAAAAAGATAAGCTCTACTTACCCGACTCTTAATACTCTGAAATTAACTTGAGCAATATTTCTGCATTATTAGGCCTTTATTATAAGAAGGCCTTCAAGGTCTGCATGCTACAGAAAATAGTGACCCACCCTTGTGGAAGTGTAACAATTGACTAACCTGGCTTAATGTGCTGCACATTTATTCTAAGATCAAGCAATTGGAAGACATTTTAAAGTTTAACTTGACCGCCAGAACAAAGCATCCATACCATGTTAGCCTCAGTGGTTTCTCAGACTGGGTTTAGTGCCTGCTGACTGGTTTCATCCTCATGGGAAACATTAGCCTGTGAATGCTCTGTATAGGGTAAAGTCTGTATTACAGTTTTAACTTTCCTCCCATTTGCTAGATTTCTGAATTCATCCCTGGAAAGGAAGAACAAGAGTCTGTCTGATTCACATCTAGCCGGACTGGGTTAACTTGTACTTTTTTGTGACTTGTCATGTTAATGATCAAACTGTGCACTGCAGATGTTGTACTTGTGCTACTGCAACTAAAATTGTACTAACCAGTGCTGCAGCCATCACATTCACAGTGCCCCAGATCTCTCATTTATCCTATAGTCTCTCAGGTATTATAGCTCGAGGCTACTTCCATGTGGCACGGATTTAATTATGTGCCATATTTAGACGTATATTGAATGGATTTGAGGGACAAAATGAGATGATGAAGTCCCAGTATTCCTAGATAAATTAAAGCACTTTGAAAATCTGGCTTGGGAAGTCTAGAAGTCTCTGGTTCTTTTGACAGGTTTCTACTTTTAATAATTAAACTTGATCATCATGGTAGACTTATGACTTTTTGGTGATTGGGCACAAATGTAGGTGGGATTCCAGAATCATAAAAGGCAGTCAGAAGCCTTGTTGCCAAAATTAGAGACATTTTGAGGAGGGCTCTTCCAGGAACGTTTAAATTCAGAGTCAGAGGCGTAAGGAGTCATATGCACCAAGATCTCTGCAAAGCTTCACGGTAAAGAGAGGAATAATTCATCTTGTCACATCTGCTCACAATCCAATCCAAAAGGATTTATCACTAATTCAAGTGGTTTCCAAACTGTTTGAATTGCAACCACGATGGATGTACTTCTACCATAATCGTCTTACGTGTTGCCATCTGCACAGCAGAGGACTTAACGGAGGAAGTGGCCAGCGGGAGCTATGATCCTTGTTAATGGAGAGGTGCGGACTTTTTAAGTGAACTTGGTAGGAATTAGACTAGGAAAGAGATAAGGAATTAGTTTATACTCAGGTCTTGATAACACAAACGTGAAAATAAAAGTGCACACACACTTAGGACTTGCTAAAACCTTCTTGTCATGAGTTTTTGGGTCAAGTCTGACAAATCTGACGAAATGCTTTTAACACGTTCCAATGAGACTTTATTCAAAACTCATCTGTGCGTTATGTCTTTGAAGGAATCACAAAACAAAGCAAATAATTTCTGACACTTATAGATTCTAAAATTCCCATTTACTTTATTCAAAATTTATTAAAATAGAAGGCATAAAAAAAGAAATCCGAAATAATTAAGTATGAATGCAAATTTTTAAAAAGAGTATTAAATTATTCTAAATACTTATTAAGAGGCTGCATGATGGTGCATTCAGTAGCCCTGTTGTGTTGCAGCGAGAAGGTTGTAGGTTAAAGTCCTGGCTCCATCCTTCCTGCATGGGGTTTGCATGTTCTCCACATGCATGTATGTGTTTAGGTACTCTGGCTTCCTCCCAAAGACCAAAAACATGTAAGTGCAACCCTAAATTGTCCCTAAATGTGAATGAGTACTGTCATTGCTTGGGCCAGCAGGACTGGTGACTTGTTCAGGGTGCCCCCGGCATCTCATCCAATGATCCATCCATCTTCCTCCACTTATCCGGGCTCAGTTCGCGGGGGCAACAGCCTAAGCAGAAAGACCCAGACTTCCTTCTCCCCAGCCACTTAGGCCAGCTTCTCCAGAGCAATCCCAAAGCATTCCCTGGTGAGTCATGAAACACAGTCCCTCCAGTGTGTCGTGGGTCTTCCCTTGGGTCTCCTCCTGGTTGAAAGTGCTTGGTAAACCTCACCAGGTTGGTGTCCTGGAGGCAGCATTAGTCAGAGGCCCTCCAGGATGACCGAGCTTCTCACCATATCTCCAAGGGAAAGCCCAGGCACCCTGCAGAATAAACTCATTTTGACTACTTGTATCCGTTATCTTGTTCTTTTGGTCACTACCCAAAGCCCGTGACCATAGGTGAGGGTAGGAATGTAGGTCGACCATTTATCGAGAACTTTACCTTCCGGCTCAGCTCTCTCTTCACCACGACAGACCAGTACAACGCTTGTATCACTGCAGATGCAGCACCAATCTGCCTATCGATCTTGCGCTCCATTTTTACCTCACTCGTGAATAAGACCCAGAGATGCTTAAACTCCTCCACTTGAGGCGCGACCTCATCCATGACCTGGAGAAGGCATTTTGCCCTTTTCCAACTACCCAATGATTTCTCCCAGAGTGAGTGACTTTCTTGTTTAAGGTTTGGGCTTTTCAGAAATAAGTTGTCTTTATTATTATTATTATTATTATTAATAATAATAATAATAATAATAATAATAATAATAATGATAATAAATTTACTTTTATAGTAGTTGCTGTTGCTTGAAATTATAAATTGTAACAACTTATGGGCTTAAGGCGGTTGAGAATAATAACTACAGTTGTGGTTATGGATGTTTTTCCTGCCAGAGGGCTTCAGCAGCCACCTTCGATCAGGTGCAGCCAGTTGGCTCCTAGCCTCTCTCTGCCAGCTCTACTAACATCTCATCTTTGAGGATTCGTGAACTGGACCAAACTGCACAAAGAAAGTTTCCATGAACAGGGCAAACTCCTTAGAGCTGGGCCAGTCGCTGGATGTTATTTTGTAGCAAGCGAGTCGTCTTTTCTGAACTTTGCCCCGTGGAGGTGCCGTGCCTCACACATGGAGGGACGAGGCAGCACAGTTGGCTCTCAGAGGTGTTCTCTGCTGGTGGAGCCACACTGGACACCTGCAGTTGCTGTGAGGTGGCTAAATGTTTTTCTTTTTGGATACATATATTCATATTTAATCTCTGGCCGCATTTTTCATCTGTTGTGGAATATTTTAGTCTGCTTTGCCACTTTTTATCACGACTTTTGCTGTCTGAGATGGTAAATAATAAACATATCAAACATGCACTACTTTATCATGCAAAGCATTTGCTTTTTCCTTTGTACAATTTTTGGAGTTGTGATTTATTTTCTTCTGTGAATTAATTTAATGTCATTTCAAGATGTCATTATTATTTATGTTATATATAATGGTTTTTGCACTCCAACATCGTACTTAGGAATCTCCATTCTTCATAATGTCTTCTCTGTAGGTTTTCTGATAAAAATTTACTGAATATCTTAAACATCATTGGCTGCAGTTTTAATGCATAATGATGCCAGGAATTTTGCATTCACCAGCTTTGTTGTGGTTAATTTGACAACATTTTTGGGTTTTAAAACAATTCAGTCAATTGATTTCATTTAAAGTTGCAGAAAATCTTTAAAAGTTCCCGTCTATTAGACACTCTGTTGAGTTTTGAGCTTTTATTTACTCCGTTTTCTCTGTGCACTTATCCTTCGGCTGCTCTTATTTTAGTTCACAGTTGGTAAGCTGGCACAGATTAGTTGACTTATTCATTACAGAGGGTGTCTGTTGTCTATTGCTGAGCTTATCCAGTGTGATTAATGTTTGGTTTCTGGAGCCCACCCAAAGCAAAGACAGACGGGTCTTTTAAGGGATCCCTTCTGTCAAGGGTGCATTGGGGAGATAGACTTACAATATGTCGCAAGCTGTGTATGAACCTTTTTCTGTTGATATTCTGTCTATGACCAGATAAAGACAACAGGGTCCCGTATTTTGTTGGATGTCTGAGTTACTTTGGCTTTATTTCGGTTTAGCTTTATGACAAACAGAATTATTTCTGCTGTTATCACAGCTACTACTAATATTTCTGCACATGTAAAATAAATTTATTTGGTCAAGAATTATCCACCTACACAACCAGCAAACTATTCCAAACACCACTCCATAAAGAACATGTATAAACAATGCAGAAGGTTTTGCTCCATGAAGATTTTAGTATTTTTTGCCTAAGGTTGTTTTTTTCCCCTTGCAAATACAAGTTTGATGTATTCATTGTTGGTACAAAATATTATACAGCTGAGCTCTGCTGATTCTCCACTATGTTTAAATTTGTAGACAAACTGGGATTCACCGCTTACCCTTCTTCTCTATGGCATGGTTGTATCACTTCTAATTCTCTTCTACATTGTGCACGAGTGTGTTTACGGTTGCCTACATATACAGGCTCGCTGGTGCGAGCGTACTCATGAATACGCACATATGTATGGGCATGGAGCCTCAACACTGTTTCAGCTCAGTGTAAGTATTGGACATGGGTAATTCCCCAAGGCAAGGATCTGCTCTCCACCCAAACAATGAGGTGCAGCTTTTGCTCTTTCTGTGAACGAGGAGAAGCAAGCCTGTTCAGGAGGTCAGCTTCGAGCTGTTGACATTGCTCCCTGGTTGCCTGTAGTTCTGGGCAGAGCCTCATTATCACAGGGTCTGCTTGGATGAGAGTGGGCTTCGTTAGGAAGCAGCTGTCAGTGCTAAGGGGGCGAAGGCAAAAGGAAAGAGCAGATAAAGTAGAGTCTACACCGTGGTCCATTCGCAGTGGTGCTGAAGGGCCAGTTGGCTGTGGGATTATTACCTTGTTTGTGTGTGTGGTTGTGTGCATGTGTTCTTAAATGTTATGTTAACCCTGCAACATGTTTGTGGTACCTCAACTTCTTACAAGGCTTTTTAGTCAGTGGTTCCCTCGTCACGGGCCTTGTGCATGCACAAATAAGAATTCTGTGCAAATATCGGGTTTTTTAGAATATGCACTCAACAAAAATATAAATGCAACACCTTTGTTTCTGCTCCGATTTTTCATGAGATGGACTTAAAGATCTAAAATTCATTCCAGATACACAATATTATCATTTCTCTGAAACATTGTTCACAAATCAGTCTAAATGTGTGATAGTGAGCACCTGTGCTTTGCTGAGATAATCCATCCCACCTCACAGGTGTGCCACATCAAGATGCTGATCTGACATCATGAGTAGTGCACAGGTGTACCTTATACTGCCCACAAAAAAAGGCCACTCTGGAATGTGCAGCTTTTTGCTTTATTGGGGGTCTGGGGACTCAGAACCGGTCAGTATCTGGTGTGACCACCATTTGCCTCATGCAGTGCAACACATCTTCTTCGCATAGAGTTTATCAGATTGTCAATTGTGGCCTGTGGAATGTTGGTCCACTCTTCTTCAATGGCTGTGTGAAATTGTTGGATATTAGTGGGAACTGGTACCCACTGTCGTATTCGCCGGTCAAGCACATCCCGAACATGCCCAATGGGTGACATGTCCAGTGAGTATGCTGGCCATGCAAGAACTGGGAAATTTTCAGATTCCAAGAATTGTGTACAGATCCTTGCAACATGGGGCCATGCATTATCTTGCTGAAACATGGGGTGATGTTCATGGATGTATGGCATCTCATCACAGTATCTCTGTGCATTCCAAATACCATCAATAAAATGCACCTGTGTTCTTCGTCCATAACAGATGCCTGTCCATACCATAACCCCACCACCACCATGGGCCACTCGATCCACAACATTGACATTAGCAAAGCACTCACCCACATGACGCCACACACGCTGTCTGCTATCTGCCCTGAACAATGTAAACCGAGATTCATCCGTGAAGAGAACACCTCTCCAACGTGCCAGATGCCATCAAATGTGAGGATTTGCCCACTCAAGTCTGTTACAGCGACCTTGATGAGGATGACAAGCATGCAGTTGAGCTTCCCTGAGACGGTTTCTGACAGTTTGTGCAGAAATTGTTTGGTTATGCAAACCAATAGTTTCAGCAGCTGTCTGAGTGGCTGGTCTCAGACGATCTTGGAAGTGAACCTGCTGGATGTGGAGGTCCTGGGCTGTTGTGGTTACACGTGGTCTGCGGTTGTGAGGCCGGTTGGATGTACTGCCATATTCTCTGAAACGCCTTTGGAGACGGCTTATGGTGGAGAAATGAACATTCAATGCACAAGCAACAGATCTGGTTGACATTCCTGCTGTCAGCATGCCAATTGCACACTCCCTCAATACTTGTGGCATCTGTGGCATTTTGCTGTGAGACAAAACTGCACATTCCAGGGTGGCCTTTTATTGTGGGCTGTATAAGGTACACCTGTGCACTACTCATGATGTCGGATCAGCATCTTGATGTGGCACACCTGTGAGGTGGGACGGATTATCTCAGCAAAGCCAAAGTGCTCACTATCACACATTTAGACTGATTTGTGAACAATGTTTGAGAGAAATGGTAATATTGTGTATCTGGAATGAATTTTAGATCTTTAAGTCCATCTCATGAAATATCGGAGCAGAAACAAAGGTGTTGCGTTTATATTTTTGTTGAGTGCATAACATAGGTTATTTATTCTTTGTATATTTATACAGACAGCATTTGATGCATTCAATATGATCATCACTTATACATGAATAAAGATGAAGCAAAGGAGTTAGGACTCACTTTTGTCCCCAAAGGACAAAACATAAAATCAGAGCCAACACCAGGCTTATATTACACTTCTGTTAATAATGTGAGAAGCTTTTAAATGACAATTTCAAAGATACTGAAGAATTTTAACTAACGTCAGTGATTTAAGAGCAGAGAAGGTTAAAATAGTCCAACAGAAAGACATTTTTAGGGAATATGGGAAACAAACTAAATTCTATTTTGTAGTTTTGCAGCTTGTGTCAGGTTTCATGTCTGTCACACTCGATCAGTGACCGGAGCTAATGAGATGCTACAAGCTGCCTGAGAACCGAGCTAAAAGGGGGGAAAAAAAATAAAACTGAAAAATCCTGCTGTTGGGATCCGAGCTGTAAAACTGCTTTTCTGGTGCATATTAGCATCTGGGGAATTTAAAAAATCTAGCATCTGGTGAAAAGCAGAACAACCCTCTGTGGCACAGTGGTCATTAACTTCTGGGAATTACTGAGATACGATATTAAGAAAAAGTTTACACACTGATGAGAACAGTTTATAATGACTTTATGAATTTGCTGCCTCTTAAAAGCAGCACAATATAGAAAAGAAAGAATTCATCGTCTTTGACTTTTCTTCTTTCTCTAATGAAATGGAAATTAAGTGATGACTTACAGATGTTGTTAAAAAGCCATGTACTCTGCAGCAAAGTACAAATAAAGTTAGAGAAGTGAGACTGTTGCAGGAGTAAAGATAGACCTTTACCTAAGCTACACATTACAATCTGAAGCAAATTTTGTTCACAGGCACTTCAGCAATTTTATGTAATTAATTGAATTCAAACTTTCCTGCTAACCAACAAATTAAGATCATATCTCATTAAGGAACCACTAGAAAGTTAGAATGTGTGGCTTGATGGCACCTGGATCAAAAATCGGAAAGAAATATAGAATGGCATCACATTTATGGGCTGGGTAAAGTCACATAACTTATTCCGTAATTCTAAGAACTTTCTCTTAGGAAAAACAATTTAAGAATAGAAAATAATATTTTTTAGAGAAAGTTTTCATTTTTCAAGATATCTGATGATCATTTTATGACTGAAAAACCAAAAAAAAAAATCTACTTTAGACATTATGTATGTAAAGCTAAATGACTGCAAGACGGAAAACTAAAGATGACTGAAGGCTATGCATAACTTTCTTTCATGAAAGCAATTTTTTCATTATTTATTTTTTACTTTAATTTGAAGGTCATTGAGAAAAAATGGAAGTTCTTTTTGAAATACGATGGGTCACTGAATGCGGAACCCCAATTTCCTGCATTAGTTGGTGAAAGGATAAAGACGTGGAAATGCTCGGGTCAGAAAAAGGAACTGATCTATGTCACACTGTAAATTAGCATTCATAGACTCACCCATGTTGGCTCTTGTCCCAACACGTTCTCACTCTCAGCGCATCAAAAACAAACGCTTGGTCAGCCACCCTCCACGTCAGACCCCTGACGCCAAAAGTGCCCTTTTTCGTTACTTATGTGCGAAAAGGGTTTTTCCCTTTTGTAACTGCAGATCCCAATGCAGCGTAAAACTGACATGATTAGATATCCGCTGATGCGGCACCAAACCAGCTCATTTAACCGCATCTAAACCTTAACGTTTCACTATTTATAGCCTTCCCCTCTCCATCATCCTAACCTTAACCCTCATTTAACCGATGCGGCACCGAACCAGCTCGTTTAACCGCACCTAAACCTTAAATGCGGCACCGAACCAGCTCATTTAACCGATGCGGCACCGAACCACCTCATTTAACCACACCTAAACCTTAACGTTTCACTATTATAACCTTCCCCTCTCCCTCATCCTAACCTTAACCCTCTTGCTACCTAAAACGTTACTCTCACTGCGATCAAGCGTTTGTTTCCCGTGCATTCTGACTCTGACAGTCAGAGTCTGACTGTGAATTTTCGTATTTGCCGCCCAAGGGGAACGTTAGAACATACCATCTGGCGAGGGGGAGGTTACACATACCCTCTACTTTTAACCTCCACCGTGGTAGTTGAAACCTCCCCCTCGCGTTGGCTCGGTCCAAACTCGACCAATCACGAGGCGGCTCCCTCCGTTCACTTCACAGAGCCGGCTTTTAGAGCGATCGACACATCACTAACGTGTTCGCTGGCAAGATGGTTAAGGTTAGGATAGGGGCGAGGGGAAGGTTAAATAAGAGGATATGGTTAAGGTGAGGTACAATGAGCTTGTTTGGTGCCCTGGCTGCGGACATTCCATCGTGTCAGTGTAACGCTGCATTGGGATGCAACGGTAGCAGACATCCCATGGCTTCAGTTTTACACTGCATTGGGATCTGCAGTCAAATAAGGGAAAAACCCCTTTTCGCACATAAGTAACGAAAAAGGGCACTTTTGGCGTCAGGGTTCTGACATGGAGGGTGGCTGACCAAGCGTTTGTTTCCGACGCTTAGGGTGTGAGAATGTGTTGCTTGTCCGGGTAAGGATATTTTCGTTTAGTAACCATGAGAGAGCAGAGCAGGTCGTGGCTAGTAGAAACTAAACATTACCATTAGCCAGTGGCTTGCAGTCAGTGCCTGCATGGCCTTGTCTGCTGGCCTATGCATGGTCAGAATTGCTAAGTAATATCTATAACTTAAAATATATTTGTTCAGTTAACTTGTATTTATTTACTTCCTATAGTTTTTCTTTTCTCAATTTGGGGACTTTTCTTCTTTAGTCTGTGTTGCTTCTTTACATGTCTGTGAATTTTCAATGAGATTTCAGCCTATGTTTTTGCCAGGGAGTGAATAATCTGCCCATGGCCTTCAGATTGAGTAGAACAGGCCTCTGTTAGTTATAATAAATTATATATTAGCCATTTTCTTTTACCACCGAGCTCTCAGATTCACCTAGCTGGGTAAGCAAGCTGACAGACAGGAATAAACAGACGCCCAACTGGGCATATGAGAGTGTAACAGCGTTGCCACCACACTGAGTGGGTTTCCTCACTCTCCAAACCCAACTGGAGTCAATGCATTGGGGGCAACCAGGCCCGTTTTTGTACAGCCTACAGCTGCAGCAGCCAGCACACAGATCACATGTGACTTTTTTTAGCCTACCTGTTGGGATTATATATTTATTTTTTTATTTGATTTTATATAGTTATATTTAAATTTTAACTATGCCATACCACATGTCTGATTTTGTGAAAAAAGCATATTAAAATGTATTTTTTAGTTGACTAAACACAATCGTCAGTAGAAATAAATGCACTCAATGGAGACCCATCCAAGATGGCGACCTGCCACTACATGTCCATGGGGCATCTACGTTAATGATATCTGTGAAAAGGTCGAACTCTGGGAACCAGTAATGGTTGTACCCCGTATGCAGCAGTACCGGGACCAGAGTGAATAGGGTGTGCATGTTCTTCATCAAGTTGACGCAGTGATAGCTTGCTCCTGTTGTATTGTTGTGTGTCCCTTTTCTGCAGGTCTAGAAGCAGACTTGTTCATCATTGATTGTTTATTTTTGTGAAATTTTTATTAATTGATATATTAACAGCAATGCCTCTTGTACAAATTACGCCTGTCGCTCGCTCCATCCCCTCTCTCTGTGTGCTCCATAAACATCCTGCTGCCATAAAATGATAAAAATGACCAATCCATGTCATACGATATAACGTTTTGTGTAAGATTGGTGGCTTGTTACAACATAGGGGTAAGTTTAGTTGGTAAACCCCCAGTGAAGGCCCGGGTACCAAACTTAGTGCTTGCTACTGGCATTAATAACTCTACAACATGGTGGAACATGTTATGGCTTGTGGTCTACACATCAAAGTTGAAAATTTTACCTAAAAAAGAAGAGCAAATGAACGTACTATAAGAGTTGCATTGCTGTAAGCCAATCGGAAGAGAGATGTGCAAATATCATTGCCATTAATGAGTAATTGTAGGTTCCAAATGCTGCCATTTTCCACCCCCATTCCTCTGGTTAAATAAACAGGAGCACCAGAGCTTTTTTTCCACAGAAAGCAACTCACGAAGCATTCATACATACCAGAGAACACAGCAAATGTATTGCAATAACGATTGTAGGCCTGCTTTAATAATTACAGTGAAAATATGAGGGCAATTAAACAGAACAAAATGCTGAATTATTTCAATAAGTTTAGAGGGGACTTAGGCAATTACATAAAATCAATAATGAATTTTGGGCACTTTAGCCAAAATTCCCATTTTTACAAACAAGAGGTCTGTTGTCCTGGGTCTAAGGTTGGAGGGGGGCTCTAGAGAAACAGGGTCCAGGCAAGGCTGTCAGCTGGCCTGGACATACAGCGTAGCATATTAACTCAACAATGGTCTTTCTAAACCAGGGCATGTAGCAGTTTAAATTTTAGTCATGTAACGTTATGTGTGCTCATGATTCAAATGCTGGCAGGTTACAAGTCACCAAGGGCCTCATCCAGTAACTGAAACACACTTCTGACTTGATTACATTTCAGCCAAGGTAATCCCTCAGAAGATAACAACTAGCCTCGAAAACATGCACCGATGTAAGTCTGCAAGACCACTTGCTCAGTCACTGAACTGCTGCCCAATCGATTGGGATATTTAATAGCAATTTCCAGGCACTCCGATGCTATTGATTTCAGTCGACAAACATTTCACTTTGATCATTATGATCCTGGGCGTGCAGCACACTTCCTGGGGCTTCTCCTTGTGAGAGGCTTAAAATTGGTCTTCAAATGGCAATCATGTGATGGCTGCCACATTGACTTTGGTCATCTGCAGTGAAAGGAAAATTTGAATTTTATTTGAAGAAATGAAGTACACAAACAAGTTAAGATTTATGAAAAAAAAATCCAGAATACCGAGGCTACTTATCTTTGAATGCATTTCCAAAGAAGATGGGCCAAAACTTGTTGCCAGCTTGTTACGTTTTCTCTTCGCCTTTCTTAAAACGTTCATTAATTTCCCGTGCACCCATTGGTAAGCCTTATTGTTCAGCAAACCAATATTATATGACAAGAGGACGAACACAGAAAGAACTCTGGAGACTAATTAGAAGTCCTCAAACTTTTAAAATCTGTTCAAAGTCTTGTTGTTGCCAGCACATGCAAGCGATGACCTGGGGTCTCATTTAATATTTCTAAGTATCTATTAATGTTGCTCGGGTTGTGTTTAGAGCTGGGGAAACACGGGAGCAGAAGCTGATGGATGAGAAACATTAGATGCCCGGCAGGCACTGAACTCTAATACAAAGCAGTAATATGGCTATTTTTTTCCTTCAGTGTACTTCATTACATTTCTCTTTGGTAGAATAGGTTTGGTTTCTGTTTGAATAATTTATTGTTCCCCCTTTTTTTCCAGGTTCCTCTCCTAAAATCAATCGGTGGCTGTCTTCCCAGAGATAAGCATGTCTTATTAATGTAAGATCTTTATCGTGCCAGGAGGTCCCCCAGCACGGCTGCTGAGTCTGCTGATAACTGACATTTCCTCTAGATGAGCATATTTATCATTCTATCAGTGTCCATAGTAGGGCCTACAGTTGACCGTACAATATTCTAAAAAAAAGAAGCAGGAACTTTGCTCTGTGTCCAGGATGTCTTACACTATTCCTGTTTTCTCATGAGAGGAAAACACATTGTTCCTTGAGGGAAGGGTGTCCATTGCAAAGCAAAGCACTGAGCTGAATAATACCGGATGAATGAGAGTTTTTTGAAAAGCTAAAATGCACAAAATGACCTTTGAAATTCCTATTTTTTCTGGGTGACTTGGGAGTTTGGGATGCTCTTTAGTACACAGACTTTTGTGACCAAAATATCCTTCATCACCTGTTGTGATGACAATACAAAGCTCCTGCAGCAGTTCCTCTTTAGTCTTGATCATCCGTATGATTATGGCCTTAAACCACATCATCCATCCATTCGTCAGCCGCTTATCTAGAGTCGAGTTATGGGGCAGTAGCCTAAGCAGAGATGCCCAGACATCCCTCTCCCCAGCCACTTGGGCCAACTCCTCCGGGGGAATCACAAGGCAATCCCTGGGCAGCTGAGATAGATAGTGCCTCCATTGTGTCCTGTGTCTTTCTATCGGTCTCCTACTGGTTGGAGGTGCCCAGAAAACCTCACCAGGGAGTCATCCTAACCAGATGCCCGAGACACCTCGACTGGCTCATATTGAGGTGGAGGAGCAGCAGGTCTTCTCTTACTCCTTCCTAGATGACCGAGCTTCTCACTTTATCTCTAAGGGAGGTTCCAGACACCCTGCGGAGAAAACTAATTGAATCTTGCATCTGCGATCTCATTCTTTCGGTCACCACCCAAAGCTCGTGACCATAGGTACTGTGGACACATCACCAATCCGCCTGTCGATCACGTTTCATTATATATGAATGTAAATTTGGAATGACACCAAAACTAATCCTTGTTCTAATAAAAAGACTAAAGTGAAAAGTTTGCCTACTGAAAATCATAAACTTTGGAATCTATCATCACTTCAAACAAATCAGTGAAAGCTGATGATTTAAAATTATGATCGTGTTTATGTTGTCTGAACAGAACAAAATATGTTTGAGTGGCCCACAAACTAGATTGAATACAAAGTTAAAGAAAAAAATAAAAAAACTGTGCATAATATTGCTAATCAAATTCAAATATGTCATTAATTTTGCAGTGTTTGTCTGCCATTGTCAGCCACACATGTTATTAGATGCAACGCATCCAAATGAAAAGCTAAAAGAATTAGATTTGATGTATTACTGAAATAAATCCTATCGGGGAAATGCATTTTGAATGAGATCACTTTAACTGCATTTGATACACTTCATTTCATCCTCATCTGTCAAGTTCTGCATCACACGATGGCAAATGTGCACCGCTTAATGGAGGGGATGTGACAACTTTTGAAGTCTGACTGCAATCTGAGTGAGAACAGGTCACTGTTTTAGAGAGGGAATATGCAAGAGTGGTGTTCTTCCTTTAGTGAATCAAAACAAATGCAGCTGAAGTCAAACTGATGGGACCCAGCATAAGGAATTGGTCAAACCCAGTCGTCAGCAAACGTGAACCAGTGACTTGGTGTTGTTCCATGCTCTGTTTTCCACTTCTTCCATGTCAGTGTTGGAAACAAGGAGTGATACTGGATCCAGTTCTTTTGATTTTGAACTTTCCTAGCAAAATCCACAGAGTTTTGTATGTGACATTGGGGTTTTCCAACCAACAGGACCGGGATGGTGGAGCAATACTTTACAATGTTGTAATTGCTCATTTCCATTGACCGTTTTGACATGAAATGGGAAGGACCGACACCGACACTTTCCAGTATGTGTCTGCAATTTTCAGGTGAGCGTTTCTATCGCAGTTTGGGCCCTCATGTCAGCAGGCAGGGTTAAATGAACCACCATGTACGATTTTATAAATACATTGTAAAATTATTCAGTATGTTTGTGCTGTGATGAATAGTTTGCAGAGCTAAAGACAAAAACTAAATGCTTACCACAGGCTCCACAAGTGACTCCAGCTCGCTGTCACTTGAGTTCAGAGGCCTGCCTCAGTCTGTGGCTAGAAATAGCATCCAGTGCATTAGTACCTCCATGTATTTCTCCCCTTTTTAATCTGAAAAAATAAATTTAAAAGTCCACTCCAGCTGTTTCTGTCCTTAACTTTTCTATTGGGCTATTTTTTTCACCTTGGCCTGACATTGTTCCAATGGGATCCTTCATATGTCATCCACTGAGAAAAAGAACTTCCTTACCGATCCGTCTAGCTCCTCCTGAATGTGGACTCTCACTATGTGGACTCAACTGTTCCATCTTTACTGTCTTCAGCCTCTCAGAGGAACATAGCAGAGGGCAATATTTTCATTTCTAGCCCTTCACAAATTGATGCTTTAGTTCACAATGTCCTATTTACGTGTGGCATTAGATGATGTTGCCCCTTTTAAAAAGAAGGTAATTAGGCACAGGAAGTTGGCTCCCTGGTTTAATTCTCATTTACAAGCTTTAAAACAAAACTCTAGAAATTTGGAGAGAACATGGCACTCTACACACCAGGAGGAGTCCTACTTATCCTGGAAAAATAGTCTTGTGCTTTATAAAAATAAGCTTCAACAAGCTAGAACTGCTTATTTTTCATTGCTAATTGAGGAGAATGAGAATAATCCAAAATTTCTTTTCAGTACAGTTGCCAAACATACACAGAATCATAGCTCTGAGCCATCTATTCCCTCAGCAGCAACAACTTTATGGGATTTTTCACGAGTAAAATTAATTCTATTAGAAACAAAATCATTAGCATCCTCCATGATTTGATTTCTTCTTCCTCAGTAAGTGAGGCAGCATCTGAGGTAACTGTAGAATCTCATCTGTGTTTGAACTGTTTTGATCCAGTTGAGCTTTCAGAGTTATCAAACATATTAGCGTCATCTAAACCTTCAACTTGCATTTTGGATCCAATCCCAACCAAATTATTTAAAGATGCATTTCCTTTGGTTACTGGCCCCATTCTAGATATAATCAATCTATCCTGAGTAAATGAATATGTACCACAGGATTTTAAGGTTGCTGTAATCAATCCTTCACATAAGAAGCCTTCTCTGGATCCAGATGACCCAATAAATTCTAGACCAATATCTAACCTTCCATTTTTATCCAAAGTCCTTGAGAAAATAGTGGCCATCCGAGTATGTGAGCATTTAAACACAAATTATCTGTTTGAGGATTTTCAGTCTGGTTTTAGAGAGTATCACAGCACTGAAACTGCATTAGTGAGAGTTACAAATGCTATTCTCATGGCCTCAGATAAGAATCTTGTGTCTGTTCTAGTCTTGTTAGATCTCAGTGCTGCTTTAGACACAGTTGATCATAATGTTCTTTTAGAAAGGATGGACATGTTGTAGGGATCAAAGGAACAGCGCTAGGCTGGTTTAAATCATACCTGTCAGATAGATTTCATTTTGTAAACGTATATGACAAATCTTCTTCATACTCCAGGGTTACCTGTGGAGTACCACAGGGTTCAGTGCTTGGACAAATTATTTTTGCTATATATATGCTCCCAATTGGTAAAATCATTAGACAGCACTGGATAAACTTCCACTGTTATGCTGACGATACTCAGTTATATCTATCCATTGACCCTGATGAACCTAATTGGTTAGTTAGATCACAGGCTTGTCTTGAAGACATAAAAAATTGGATGACTCAAAAATGTTTGCTTTTAAATCAAGACAAGATGGAAGTTCTCATCTTTGGACCTGAAATTCAGAAAATGAAATTGCTTAGTAAATCACCTGACCTGAATGGCGTTAAATTAGTCTCCGAGAACAAAGTAAGGAACCTTGGTGTAATCTTTGACCAGGACATGTCATTCAAATCCCAAGTTAAACAGGTTTGTAGGATTTTCTATTTCCACCTTCGGAATGTTGCTAAGATTAGATGCATCCTTTCCTGGAGTGATGCTGAAAAACTAGTTCATGCATTTATTACATCAAGACTGGATTACTGTAATTCATTACTCTCAGGAAGTCCACAGAATGTAGTTAAAAGTCTTTAGCTTGTCCAAAATGCTGCAGCTAGAGTTCTGATGAGAATTAAAAATAGAGGTCATATCTGTCCTGACTTAGCTGCCTGTTAAATTCAGAATAGATTTTAAGATCCTCCTTCTCACATATAAAGCTCTTAACAATCAAGCTCCATCAGAATAGAATAGGCTTTATTGTAATTGCTCATGGCAATTAAATTACAGATGGTCCGCCATCAACAGTGCACAAGACAATAAATGTCAATAAATGTCAAAAACCATAAAGGACTAAAACAATTTAAAAACATTTAGCAAACAACAAGAAAGTACAACCAGTGATTCAGATCTGCTAAAACAACAATTTAAAAGGATTTAAAATAGATTAGTCCACATTACTGATGGGGATGTGGGGGGTTGAATGGTGCTGTTGTGTTGAATGTTCTGATGGCCCAAGGGAAGAAGCTGTTGGAAAGTCTGGTGGTATGTGATTTAACTGACCTGAAGCGGCGCCCTGAGGGCAACAGTTCAAACAGGCAGTGGGCAGGGCGGGTGGGGTCACGGAGGATAGCAGTGGTTCTCTTCAGGCAGCGGGTTCTGGAGATGGCCTCCAGGGATGGCAGGGTGCAGCCAGTAATCTTCTGGGCAGTGTTTATTGTCCTCTGAACAACCTTCCTGTCCTCAGCAGTGGAGCCTGCATACCACACACTCAGAGAGTAGGTGAAGGTGCTCTCCACGGAGCAGTGGTAGATATCCAGCAGCAGTTTCTGATCCAGGCCACACCTTCTCAAGACCCGGAGAAAGTGCAGCCACTGCTGAGCCTTTTTAACCAGAGCTCTGGTGTTGGCAGACCAGGACATGTCAGCAGGAACCTGATGGAGGGGACACGGTCCACACACTCTCCATTTATGAGGAGAGGGGCATGTGTGTGACTGTGTCTTCTGAAATCCAGAATAAGCTCTTTTGTTTTTTGTATATTCAGAGTGAGGTTGTTATCTGAAGACCACCTTGACAGATTACTGACCTCTGCCCGGTAAGCTGCCTCATCTCCGTCTGTGATGAGGCCGACCACAGTGGTGTCATCTGCAAACTTAAAGATGGCAGTGGATGGGTGGGATGCGGTACAGTCCGATGTGTACAGAGTGTACAGTAGGGGGCTCAGCACACAGCCCTAAGGAGAGCCAGTACTGAGCAGGATGGAGGAGGAGAGATGGGATCATACATCAGTGGCCTGATTGTTTCATATGTTCCTAACCAAGCACTTTGCTCTCAGACTGCAGGTTTCCTGGTGGTTCCCAGAATATCTAAAAATAGGATGGGAGGCAGATCTTTTAGCTATCAGGCTCCTCTCCGGTGGAACCAACTCCCAGCTTTAGTCTTTGAGGCAGACACCTTGTCTACCATTAAGACTAGGCTTAAAACATTTTTATTTGATGGAGCCTATGGTTAAAATATGATGTTAGTCTAGATCTGGACAAGTGGGGGAGTAGAGGGAGGTGGAGTGTACAGTCGGTAAAGACGGCTCTCCCTTGCCCTGCATCCAACATGCCTCCATCTAAAAGACTAGGTCGTCCAGAGTTAGTTATGCTGCTATAGGTTTAGACTGCTGGAGGATATACTGACCGCTTTCCACACTCAACTACTTTCTTCTACAATTTGCTCATTAACAGTATTATTTCCTGCTATTTCAGCTGTTAACTTTATTTTTTCTCTGTTTTTCTCCCCAGAAGAAGCTACAAGGGTGTTCTGCTGAGCTGTGGTAGCCTCATGGAGGGGGCCATTGTCTTGAACACTGCTGCTAACCATTTGATCATTCTCCCTCTCCTGATAATAACATTTTACATTCCTTGACATTGAATGTCCTACTACTAGTTTACCCATTTGATTATAGATTTACTAGGATAAATACAATAAAGTTTATCCCTCACCAAATAGAATATTTACTAAGAAATCACAATGTAACCATAGACACATTTTTTGGTGTGTGTGTGTGTGTGTGTGTGTGTGTGTGTGTGTGTGTGTGTGTGTGTGTGTGTGTGTGTGTGTGTGTGTGTGTGTGTGTGCTCTGTCTTCTTGATCCCCAGTGAGTCGTGGTGGATGGCTGCTTATACTGAGCCAGGATCCTCTGCAGGTTTCTTCCTGTTAAAGGGGAGTTTTCCTCTCCACTGTCGCTGCATGCTTACTTAGTATGAGGATTGCTGTAAATTCACTGACACTAGTCAGTGACTCAATGCAATTTGCTGGGTTCTTCATATAGGGAACTTTTTTCTGACTGGCTTAATGAACTGACCTGAATTGGAATGTTTATTATGTGAAGTGCCTTGAGACGATTCTTGTCGTGATTTGGCGCTATAAAAATAAATTTGAATTGAATTGAATTGTATGATGGTGAGGAATGTATGGAGCTCTGAAGATGACCAAAACTTGCTGCTACTTTCTAGTATTTTTTCACATTCATGGACAACTAATGAAAATAAAAACAACGGACCTCAGTTTGTTTTGTTTGTTGCAAGTAGTGACCTATCTCTCTCAACCAATTAGTGGACTGTGTTTTTGCTCCGCCCTTTTGCACCTTTCCAGAAATTTTTGGACCTACAATAGAAGAAGGCCAAAAAGTCCAATGACTGGCGTGGTCCGGGTAGGTTGTCTTGACCTAAACATTTAGCTATGCGATCTTTCCCATTCCATGCCAAAATGGTTGATGGAAATTAGCTATAAGTGACTGAGTTGATGCTGCTCAGACCTATTGGCAGCAGCAAAACCCACATTAAACAGAGAGGGGGGGGTCTCGGGTTTCACCTTTCCAGCATCTACAATGCAGCTCTAAATCTGATTCCAAAACAGATTCAGTCTATGTGACACCCTCTTACATCCAATCAGAATAACCAGCCCAACACAATAGGACCTAACAACATAAACGGCTGCTCTGGGGGTAAGGAGGAGGGATATTCAAAGGTAGTGTCAGCACATTCAGTAAAAACAGCGAACTACAGTTTATAATCTTGACTCTCCCATATTCCAGTTAGAATTAACAAAGCTCCTCAGAAGAGAAGTGAAACGTCTTCAAGAAACCGAAGAAGTCCAGGCCTTCATTTGGACTTTTTTGAATAATCAGCATTTTTTTTTTGTGGTTTTGTTTTTTTTATTTGTTTTCTTGCTTTCCAGTCATTCCCACATATATAGCACATGTTTTGGAGGTTCTGTGCCTTGGATTTGCTGTAGATTCTTAAAAGAGAAAAAAGATTCTGTATATGTCAGTAATTTGCTTCTCCTTATATGATCCTCATCAGCATATCCAACAGCCATGAACATCAACACCATCATTATCATGCATTCACATATCCAACCCTCATTCATGTGTCAGGGCTTGAAAATATTTTTCTCTGAATGCAGAATCAGATTATGGATTCCTGATATAAGACTTCATTAGCCATGAACTCATTTAGCTCGGCGTGTACAACGCTGCAGAGTCAACGATGTGAGTGCTCTTGTTGTGCCTCGTTTAGAGACTCAGCAATTTATGCTGACAGTAAAACTTTATCATATATTATTAATTGTTTATAATAAAAATAGCTACCCCTTTTTTAGATTACACATGGATCACATTCTTCCATTTGGCCTTCATTGGCCTAATTATTGCAAGTAATTAGATGCTCATGTTGACAGTCATACTCCATGCATGAGCAGTCAACTTCATGTGAAACAATTTTATGACAAGCTAATAAATAAAGCATTTTCCTGATAATAAATATAAAGAAACTGATGGGGAACACAAAGGCAAAAAACAAAGTTATCATTAAAATGGGTCTCAATGATAAACAGATCCTTTTACATAATCATGATTGAAGCATAGTTTTTATAGCCCTCTCTTTATTAGTTTATGATGAGTGTGATGGACCATTTCATTAGCTCTGTAGTAATTAATGCACAAACATAAGCTGCCTTTGATCAATTATAGAGGCCAGCCATTCTTAGATGCTTAATTATTTAAATATGACAATTAACTATGGAATAGGAGTGCTAAAAACTGTGTGTGTGTGTGTGTGTGTGTGTGTGTGTGTGTGTGTGTGTGTGTGTGTGTGTGTGTGTGTGTGTGTGTGTGTGTGTGTGTGTGTGTGTGTGTGTAATTATTAGTAGCTGTAAAATGCCGACTCACTAAAGTATGTTTAAGGTACACCACTCAAAAGAATAAAACACTTAAACAACAATGTAACTCCAGGTCAATCACACCTCTGTAAAATCAGTCTGTCCACTTATGAAGCAACAATGATTGACAATCAATTCCACCTGCTGAAAATGGAATAGACAACAGGTGTAACTTATAGACAATTAGCAAGACATCCCCAATAAAAGAGTGGTTCTGTACATGGTGACCACAGATCACTTCTCAGTTTCTTTGCATTCTGTCTGATGTTTTGGTGACTTTTGAATGCTGGCAGTGTGTCCTCTCTAGCTGCTCAGGTAGTGCAGCTCATCCATGATGGCACTTTTACTGTGTCTGTCAGCGTATTGTCCAGAGCATGAAGGCCTTACCAGGAGACAGGCCAGTGCATCAAGAGATGTGGAGGAGCCCACATGAGGTTAACAATCTAGCAGCTGGACCTCTACCTCCACCTTTGTGCAATGAAGAACAGAAGGAGCACTGCCAGAGTGGTGCAAAATAACCTTCAGTGGGCTACAAATGTGCATGTGTCTGCTCAAACAGTCTGAAACAGGCTCCATGAGTGTGGTACAAGCCCATCTTCCACAGGTGGAGGTTGTGCTTACAGCCCAACACTGTGCAGGTTGTTTGGCATTTGCCAGAGAACACCAAGGTTGGCCCAAGGTTGTGCTAGGGCCTCTATCTGTTTCCTCTGCAGCACATCTTGAGCTCCTTTAAGGGAATATCCTACCATCTTTACGCAAATGATATCCAACTGTACATCTCCTTTAAGCCCCATGAGATGTCTAACCTGCAGCTGTTACACACCTGCTTAGACTCTATTAAAACCTGGATGGCTGGGAACTTTCTACAGCTGAATGAAGATAAGACTGATATCCTCATCTGTGCCCCAGACAAGCTGGTTCCCACAGTCAGAGACTCTCTTGGTCAGCTTGCTTCTCACACCAAACCCTCTGTCAGGAATCTTGGTGTGACCTTTGACCCAGCTCTCACCCTGGATTCTCATGCCAGTTCTCTTGTTTGCTCTTCCTTCTTCCATCTCAGGAACATTACTAAGCTGAGTCCCATTCTGTCCCGCTCTGAACTTGAGACTGTTATCCACACCTTCATCTCCTCATGCTTACACTACTGTAACTCTCTTTTCACGCGTCTGAGCAAAACCTCCCTGAATCGTCTACAGGTGGTTCAGAATACCTGTCTTCTTCTGACCAAAACCTCCAAATACACCCACATCACCCCGCTTCTCCTCCAGCTTCACTGGCTGCCAGTCAACTTCAGGGTTCATTTCAAGATCCTGGTTCTGGCCTTTAGGGCCTTACATGGACAAGCGCCATCATATATTGGAAATCTTGTCAGTCCCTACACCTCCAGCAGGTCCCTGAGGTCCAGTTCAATTAAATTAAATTCAAGTTTATTAATATAGTGCTAAATCACCACAAGAGTCATCTCAAGGCACTTCACATAGTAAAACATACCAATACAGGTCAGTTCATTAAGCCAATCCGAAAAAAGTTTCCTATATGAGAAACCTAGCAAATTGCAAAGTGCATCAAGTCACTGACTAGTGTCAGTGACTTTACAGCAATCCTCATACTAAGCAAGCATTTAGCAACAGTAGAGATGAAAACTCCCTTTTAACAGGAAGAAACCTCCAGAGGATCCTGGCTCAGTATAAGCAGCCGTCCACCATGATTCGCTGGGGATGGAGAAGACAGAGCAGACACACGCACTGACCAACACCAACCCACCCACACGCACACAAACACACAGCCACACACACACAACACATATACCAAGTAATCTTTCTACGGTTACATTGTGATTTCTTAGTAAATATTCCATTTGGTGAGAGATAAACCTTATTGTATTTATCCTAGTGAATCCATAATTAAACGGGTAAACTAGTAGTAGGACATTCAAAGTCAAGGAAAGTAAAATGTTATCAGGAGAGGGAGAATGATTAAATGGTTAGCAACAGTGTGCTAGCCGATGGCCCCCTCCATGAGGCCACCACAGCTCAGCAGAACATCATTGTAGCTTCTTCTGGGGAGAAAAACACTTGGAGAAAAAAATAAAGTTAACAGCTGAAATTGCAGAAAATAATACAGTTAAAGAGCAGATCGTAGAAGAAAGTGGTCGAGTGTGGAAAGTGGTCAGTATGTCCTCCAGTAGTCTAAGCCTATAGCAGCATAGCTACAGAGATAACTCTGGATGACCTAGCCTTTTAGATGGAGGCATGTTGGAGGCAGGGCAAGGGAGAGCCGTCTTTACTGACTGTACACTCCAGCTCCCTCTACTCCCCCACTTGTCCAGATCTAGGCTAACATCAGATTTTAACCATAGGCCCTATCAAATAAAAATGTTTTAAGCCTAGTCTTAAAAGTAGACAAGGTATCTGCCTCACGGACTAAAGCTGGGATTTGGTTCCACAAGAGAGGAGCCTGAAAACTAAAAGAAGGAAGGAGAAGGAGGATCTTAAAATCTATTTTGAATTTAACAGGTAGCCAGTATAGGGAAGCTAAGACAGGAGAAATATGATCTCTCTTTTTAATTCTCATCAGAACTCTGGCTGCAGCATTTTGGACAAGCTGAAAATTTTTAACTACATTCTGTGGACTTCCTGAGAGTAATGAATTACAGTAATCCAGTCTTGATGTAATAAATGCATGAACTAGTTTTTCAGCATCACTCCTGGAAAGTATGCTTCGAATCTTAGCAATATTCCAAAGGTGGAAAAAGCAAATCCTACAAACCTGTTTAATGTGAGATTTGAATGACATGTCCTGGTCAAAGATAACACCAAGGTTCCTTACTTTGTTCTCGGAGACTAATTTAACGCCATTCAGGTCAGGTGATTGACTAAGCAATTTTCCTTTCTGAATTTCAGGTCAAAAGATGAGAACTTCAGTGTTGTCTTGATTTAAAAGCAAAAAGTTGTGAGTCATTTAATTTTTTATGTCTTCAAGACAAGCCTGTAATCTACCTAACTGATTAGGTTCATCAGGGTTAATGGATAGATATAACTGAGTATCTTCAGCATAACAGTAGAAGTTTATCCCATGCTGTCTAATGATTTTACCAATTGGGAGCGCATATATAGTAAAAAATAAATAAATAAATAAATTGGTCCAAGCACTGAACCCTGTGGTACTCCAAAAGTAACCCTGGAGTATGAAGAAGATTTGTCATGTGCATTTACAAAATGAAATCTGTCAGAGAGGTGACCAAAGCCTACTGGTAGTGCAGCACACCAGGACGAAAAGTCACCTGTTCAAGCTGGCTTTTGCGTGACCTTCATCACCCTCTTTATTCCGCTCTTTCTACCTAACCCGCCTTTCCCGGGATCCACTGACTTCCCTCTTTCTTATTCATTTTCTCTCTCCCTTTTCTTAAATTTTTTTGATCATAATTTTTAATTTTTGTCATTTTAAACATATTTCTAAATCATTTAAAAAAATTCTTTTTTATATTTAACTCATTCACTGCCAGCTGTTTCCTGTTCAGAAAAGCCCTTCACTGCCAGCGTTTTTTTAAGTGTCACAGAACGTTTTGCGCGAGGATGATGTCAATGCCAAAACTAACAAAACAAAGAGTAGACTCACCTCTTACATCAGGAAGAATCTACGCGTTTCAAGCGTTATCCGTTGTTTCATAATCCGTTGTCGAATTGTGATTTGCAGACGATTTTCCGGTTCGCGCCTCACTTTTTTTTACAGCAGCGACCCAAAACGATCTCCTAACACATGGATTTTCTGCTTCCTGTTCATGTGACGTGTGAAGTACGCGGATGATCAGATTTTAGAGCTGTGATATTTGTTCTCACGGTGCGGGGGCTTGTTCCGACGCCCACACAGTAAAAACAATAAAAAATGCAAATGACGACTTTAATCATCATTGGCAGTGAACAGTTGGATTTAAAATGACAACTTTTGGCAGTTAATGAGTTAAAATGTTTTATTTTTGTGAAGTGCCAGGTCATTTTTATTCTTTCTTTTTCTTTACAAATTTGTCTCTGGTGCCCTGTGCTCTTCACAAAGATGAACAGGTTCACACTGAGCGCATGTGAAAGACATGACAGTCTGGAAATGCTGTGGAGAATGCTCTGCAGTGTTACACCTGTTTAGGCTGTAGTTTGTCAGCAGTTCCTGCAAGATGAAGACATTGATGGCCCGCCTGTTACCCAGACTTGAATCCAATTGAGCACATATGGGACATCATGTATCGCTCCATCCACTAACGCCACACTGCACCACAGGCTGTCCAGGAGTTGGTGGATGCTTTAGTTCAGGTGTGGGAGGTGATTCCTCAGGAGATCCTCTGCAACATCATCAGGAGCATGCCTAGGCTGTCATGGTCTGTGTCTGTGTCTTCCTTCATGTGTCTCCTGATGTTTCTCCATCCCTCTCTAGATTTCCTTCTGTGTCTAATAGTGCCCTCATGTGTCTTTTGTCTGCATCTCAGTTAAAGTGTCTTATTTTGTTACCCTTTTAAGATCATTCCTCCCAGGTCAGCTCCAGCCTCTTTGTCCTCAGCTCAGTGTGTGTGTGTGTGTGTGTGTGTGTGTGTGTGTGTGTGTGTGTGTGTGTGTGTGTGTGTGTGTGTGTGTGTGTGTGTATGCATGCCCCTTCCCCAGTTCAGTGTATGTAGGTGTGAGTTTATGTGTGTCAGTGTGTGTATGTGTGAGTCCTTCCCTCAGTCTTTAGGTTTACCTTTCCTCCTTGGTCCTGTTTTCCCCATTTAGATACATTATTGTCACCTGTCTTCCCTCCAGCCCTCACCCCGCACACCTGCTGCCATTTTCCCTAATTACTCCTCCCTGTGTATTTAAGCTCTGTCTTGTCTCTGTCTTGTGTCAGTCCATTGTTTGTAATTCTGTCAGTCTCGTCTTGGATTACTAGTGTTCTTGGTCTTCTTGTGTCTCAAGTGTTTTTGGATCTCCAGATCGTTATCTGGACTTTTGGATTTTGGCTTCCAGCCTTTGGACTTATTTTTGTTCTCCTTAAAATAAAGGATTTTTCTTATTCATCATCTCGTGTCATCCTGGGTACTGCATTTTGGGTCCTACCAACACTGAATCATGACAGAATGGACCGACCACCCCAGGACCCAGCAGAACCCCTGGATACACCAACGGACCAGTCGATGAACTTTTACAATGGTGACCCGGATACCTGTTGGGGTTTCGTTCTGGACTGTGCCCGTTGCTTGGACCTGGAATCCCCGGAGCTCAGCAAGATCACCTTCATGGTTTGGTGTTTGAGAGGCGAAGCCTTGCGGTGGGTCGCAGGCCATTACGACGTTGAATCCCTCAAGACAGTGTCGTTCTGGGAATTTGCCTCAGTACTGCTCCACGCTTTTGGCCGTGGTCCTCCTCCATCTGCTCCTGTTCTCCAGTCCCGCCCTACGTTGTCTCAGACAATCAGATCCGGTTTCATCTCCATCCCTCCTGTACATGTTGATGCCGTTTCAGCACCTCAGATGAGTCCACCCTCCACGTCACAGCAGCAAAGAGCCCGGGTTTTATCTCCTGATCAGCGTTGCTGGCGAGGCATGGTTCCTCCTGACGCCACCTCCAGTCTTCTGGTGGGTTAGGTAGCTAAGGGAGCTGAATCCTCACCTCAAGGTCTGCGCTCTTGGTCAGCAGATGTCACAGAAACCTCCTCTTCTCCCTCCGTTTCTGCCGACGCCATCCCCGCACCTCCGAGGAGACACACTCATCACAAACGTCACCACCATCACCAGGAGTCTCCTGAAGCCAGAACTGTGCCGCCTGTCCAAGAGGCCCCTGCTCTGCCACCCACGTCTGAGTTCCATCTGCCATCACCACATCCAGCTTCAGCGGTGGTCCCGGAGGACGCATCGCATCCAGCTTCAGCGGTGGTCCTGGAGGACGCATTGCATCCAGCTTCAGCGGTGGGCCCGGAGGATGCATCGCATCCTGCTTCGGCGGTGGTCCAAGAGGACGCATCGCATCCTGCTTCGGCGGTGGTCCAGCCCGTCCAAGAGGCTCCCTTCCAGCCCATCCAAAAGGCTCCGGTCCAGCCCGTCCATGAGGCTCCGGTCCAGCTTGTTCAAGAGGCTCTGGTCCAGAAGTCGACGCCTCCAGTCCAAGGGTCGACGCCTCCAGTCTCGAAGTCGACGCCTCCTGTCTCGAAGTTGACAGAAGTCGACGTCTCCAGCTCCAGCTCTGAAGTCGACGTCTCCAGCTCCAGCTCTGAAGTCGACGTCTCCAGCTCCAGCTCTGAGGTCGACATCTCCCTGTCTCAAAGTCGACGTCCCCGTCTCAAGGCTCGACGTCCTCGTCCCAAGTCTCCCCACAAGTGTTCCAGTCTCNGAGCACATATGGGACATCATGTATCGCTCCATCCACTAACGCCACACTGCACCACAGGCTGTCCAGGAGTTGGTGGATGCTTTAGTTCAGGTGTGGGAGGTGATTCCTCAGGAGATCCTCTGCAACATCATCAGGAGCATGCCTAGGCTGTCATGGTCTGTGTCTGTGTCTTCCTTCATGTGTCTCCTGATGTTTCTCCATCCCTCTCTAGATTTCCTTCTGTGTCTAATAGTGCCCTCATGTGTCTTTTGTCTGCATCTCAGTTAAAGTGTCTTATTTTGTTACCCTTTTAAGATCATTCCTCCCAGGTCAGCTCCAGCCTCTTTGTCCTCAGCTCAGTGTGTGTGTGTGTGTGTGTGTGTGTGTGTGTGTGTGTGTGTGTGTGTGTGTGTGTGTGTGTGTGTGTGTGTGTGTGTGTGTGTGTGTGTGTGTGTGTGTGTCCTGCCCCTGTTGGGTGTGTGTGTGTGTGTGTGTGTGTGTGTGTGTGTGTGTGTGTGTGTGTGTGTGTGTGTGTGTGTGTGTGTGTGTGTGTGTGTGTGTGTGTGTGTGCGTGCATGTCCTGCCCCTGTTCGGTGTGTGTGTGTGTGTGTGTGTGTGTGTGTGTGTGTGTGTGTGTGTGCGTGCATGTCCTGCCCCTGTTCGGTGTGTGTGTGTGTTTGTGTGTGTGTGTGTTTGTGTTCGGTGTGTGTGTGTGTGTGTGTGTGTGTGTGTGTGTGTGTGTGTGAGTGTGTGTGTGTGTGCGTGCATGTCCTGCCCCTGTTCGGTGTGTCGGAGGACGCATCGCATCCTGCTTCGGCGGTGGTCCAAGAGGACGCATCGCATCCTGCTTCGGCGGTGGTCCAGCCCATCCAAGAGGCTCCCTTCCAGCCCATCCAAAAGGCTCCGGTCCAGCCCGTCCATGAGGCTCCGGTCCAGCTTGTTCAAGAGGCTCTGGTCCAGAAGTTGACGCCTCCAGTCCAAGGGTCGACGCCTCCAGTCTCGAAGTCGACGCCTCCTGTCTCGAAGTTGACAGAAGTCGACGTCTCCAGCTCCAGCTCTGAAGTCGACGTCTCCAGCTCCAGCTCTGAGGTCTACGTCTCCCTGTCTCGAAGTCGACGTCCCCGTCTCAAGGCTCGACGTCCTCGTCCCAAGTCTCCCCACAAGTGTTCCAGTCTCCCGAGTCCCAGGCTCAAG
>SSNQ01034578.1:659008-708454 GCA_006942095.1 Nothobranchius kuhntae | reverse complement strand
CACACACACACACACAGACACGGGAATAACTGGGACCTGCGAAACAAACTCGTTCTGGGTGATTTCTGCCTAAAATGTAATTTAAAAAACAAATATACAAACGAAAAATGTGTATAAACTGAACCGCTTTAAGCTTTTTAGGTTTCTACGGCTAGTTTTTAACAAACTTACGCTTAAAACTTCGTAGCTCTCCCCATTTTCTCTTCCTGTTGAAAATCCACAGCCGGTGCGCAAAGCATGCTGGGATGTAGGACTGGGCGGATCGATCTAAAATATCGATAGTATCGATCTAACGTTGGTATTGAGTATTTACTAGATACCTGCGTGATGGTATCGGTTCCGTTTCTTCTAGCCTGGCAAGCCATGACATACTCATCGCTACAGATGTCGGTCAACGAGGCAGTCCACCAAACTCAGTCAAAGAAGATGCAAAACACATCCTTTGCCTAAACAAACTTTAGTACTTCTATCTGATCTTGGCTTAAACAAAAGCCAAAGTCATAATAGTCCAAACTTGATGCCAAAGCCGTTTCAAACGAGTGGCTGACCGCCGATTAGTCAATTTTTTCTTTTTTTCCAATAACATCCCGCCTACTTTGGTGTTGCAATTGGTCCATGAAATTGGACCACTACAGAATGGCAGCCATCTTGATGTGTAGTTTACCTGGCTGATACCTGTGATCGGACCGTTTCGAGCGGCAGCCATGTTTGTTTGCAGGAGCATCCCGCCTACCTCGCTAAAAGAGCGCTGTGATTGGCCCAACAAACCAGTAAAGGACTGTGATTGGAACGCCACTGATGTCAGTCAACGGGGCAGTCCGCCGTTATATTAAAAAAAAGTAAAACAGCGCGCCAGCATGAGACAAGCACAGAACAGCAGAGAGCACTGTTGTGGCTGCGTGATGGTAGACCGAAAAAGGAGCGCCGTTTGGAATTTTTTTACACAGCTTTATAGATTTCAAATAGAAAAAAAAATGTTTGAGCTTGTTAACATTTTAAACCATTTTGAGTTTCCTAATGAAAACTTTATTTGCCTGAAAATGTTCCCTGTATTTTATAATCATCGTACACATGATTAATTAAAAGCAAAATTACAAAATATTTAAGTAATCAATAAAATTTGAGTATTCAGACAAGATTCTCATACTGATGATACATCACCAATATGAGAATCTTGTCTGAAAACTCAAGTTTTATTTATCCTATTTATCTTAAGAAATCCCACAACTAGATGTTCTAGACTAGTAGTAAAAAGTGTCGGTATTGGTATCGGTATCGGCAATACTAGCCCCTGTATTTACTTGGCATCGGATCGATACCAAATTTTGCAGTATCGTACAGCATTACTGGGATAGCCTTGTTCTGTGAGGATACAACAGACTCGTCCTCGAAATGTGGGCGGAGCGTTGACGCGTTTGAGGACCCGAGAATGAGTATTCTTGGAATTCGGACAGTACTCGTCGCTGCGCTGTGACGTCATCGACCTCAAAATGCACTCTTACAAGCATCCTTCCCATGGATTCGCAACGTGTGGATCACTGGTAATGTTCACGTTTGTAAAAATGCGTTACGCAGAACAACTTCCTGTTCAAAAGGCTAACGGATCCATCATCCAATCAGTGATGCCTGTTGTTGCAGCATTGGTACCTACCTCTTCCAGTTTGTTTTTTGTTTTTGCGTTTTTCAATTTGTTGCGTGATTTGTGATTTGTTTTTGCATTGAGTGAATTCGTTGTTGTGCTTTGTGATTTGTTCTTGCGCTTTTTGATTTGTTTTTGCCTTTAGTGAATTTGTTTTTGCATTAAGTGAATATGTTTTTGCGTTAAGTACCTACCTTTTCTGGTTTGTTTTTTGTTTTTGTGGTTTTTAATTTGGTTTTGCATTTAGTGAATTCGTTGTTGCGCTTTGTGATTTGTTTTTGCACTTTATGATTTGTTTTTGCGTTTAGTGATTTTGTTTTTGCGTTAAGTGAAGATGTTTTTGCGTTTAGTGCCTACCTTTTCCGGTTTGTTTCTTGTTTTTGTGGTTTTCAATTTGGTTTTGCGTTTAGTGAATTTGTTGTTGCGCTTTTCAATTTGTTGTGCGTTTAGTGATTTGTTGTTAGGCTTTTCAATTAGTTGTTGTGCTTTTCAATTTGTTGTGCATTCAGTGATTTGTTTTTGTGTTTAGTGAATTTGTTGTTGCGCTTTTCAATTTGTTGTGCGTTTAGTGATTTGTTTTTGCGCTTAGTGATTTTTTGTTGCATTTAGTGAATTTGTTTTTGCGCTTTTCAGTTTGTTGTGCGTTTAGTGATTTGTTGTTAGGCTTTTCAATTTGTTGTTGCGCTTTTCAATTTGTTGTGCATTTAGTGATTTGTTGTTGCGCTTTTCAATTTGTTGTGCGTTTTGTGATTTGTTTTTGCATTAAGTGATTTGTTGTTGCGTGTTTCAATTTGTTGTTGCGTTAAGCGATTTGTTTTTGTGGTTTGCACTTCAGGGCCACCGTAGGCCACAGCATATGCTGGCAGCACAAGCCTTTGGCCTATCTTTATTTCCAAGCTGAGATGGTATAGAAAACAAAAGTATGGTTTAAAAATTTAAATGTGATTCTGAAGAATAAAATGTAATCTGTCCATAAACCATTGTGCAGCTGTAACTGTATCAGATATTGAAGTTTTGAAACAACTGTGTTCTGTTCTGGTTCATTTGTGCAGCAGGGTTGAAGGCTTGTTTGAAGGCTTTTGAATCTGTTGCATCTTTGCAGCTGCATCCATATATCTGCTAGTCATTTATTTGTGATAAGGTTGTTTTTTTCTTCCCACAGAAAATAAATAAGTGAATAAAGTCATGTGAGATTTTACAGACATGAACACCAACTTCAGTGTTTGGTTGAGTCTCAAGGTGAAAACTAGCTGCTTCATGAAATTGTTCTCGACAAGGCAATACCTTACTTACACGAGCAGCTGTAAAACATTTTCTTTTTCAAATCAAAGTAGTCCTTTGACTCATGAATTATTTCCCTGGGTTACTGAAGTCTTTGGCACTTGATCTCCTGCTCTATCGAGAGAAGAGATTTGAATTGATGTGACTAATGTTGAACAAGGCCAACTGTCAGATGTAAGCCAGTCACTGCTAGTGCACTTTTGCACCATCCATTTCCAAGGAATAATGATGCATAGCCATCACAGTTAAGCCCAGTCTAGTGCCTACATATGGAAAAGGTGTCAGTTGCAGTGAAGGAAATTATGCAGTCCACTAGTTCCCTGTCTGGCATGGTATCTCAGCTGCCCGACTCTTGCCCCTGAAGAAGAGATGACATGTTTATGAGTTATTCCCCTGATAGGAACCTACAACTAGAAATGAAGGCTAGCCCAAGGAGAATTTTTTTTTCTGTTTTAAAGACATAAAAATGATGAATAGCCTGTATTTGGTACAGCACTCACAACCCCCCAAGGTGCTTTACCAACCCACGCACACACACATTTACACACTAAAAATGAAGCAACATATTCAACTGATTATCTAAGCAACAAAGGGATTTATTAGACATTATCACCCACTCATATTCATACAAAGGAAACCGACCTTTGAGATTTGATCATTTTCAGTATTTTTCTACATTATGGACTTAATAACAATTGTAGCCAGTGTTAAACATCAAACCACTCACATCTAAATTACATTTTTTTATCATTTTAAAATGAGTGTCACCTATTTTTCTCTCATAAAACTCTTGTTCCAAATTTTCCCGACTTGTTTTTGGCTGTCTTTTCCAATCCTTAAAAGCTCTTCTCACACAAGAGGTATGATGTTGAAATGTTAAGCGGTACGTGTACTAACAACGTGTTCATATCCACAATTATAAGGACTTTGGATCATCTGTAGTCCTTCATGAATAAGCATGGCTTTTGGAAAGAAGAGAAAAATAACCTGTAATAATTTGTCCCTCCAGATGTTGGGGGGATACTGCCGTGGTGTTCCTCTATTTGTCACTGTCAACCTCCAGACTGAGGATATGAGAAGGCGGCAGAAAGAATGGGAACGGCGTGGAGGGGGGCGAGGGTGGTTGTGGTGAGAGGAAGGGGAGTGTGAAGAAAATGCTGAAGTATGTGATTAAGAATAATGAGTAAAAAATTGCATAAAGCTTTCTCCCAAATCACATATCAACTCCACGCTTGGCATTATCCCTGAAGCATCTCATCAGTCCTGGACCTAGTCCCCATCGTTTCTGCTAGCACACGTGCGCCCACCCACGCACTACCGTACACAACCATCACAGTCCATTAGCGGCTAACGCATAAGCAAACATCTCTGTTTTCTTCTCTTTTTTCCCCTTTCGTTCTGCTTTCTCCATAACCACATTTTTCCTTGGATCGGCATTGTCTCAGGTAGTGAAAGCAGCGGCAGGAACCAGATTTCTCAAGTCTCATATCAATAAGGTGACCCTCTGTCCTCTGCCGCCGTTTCACCACTCCTGCAAACACAGCCGGGCCTGCCAGTTATCTTCAAGCTACTGTTTGGAGAGGCATCTCTATCAGAACAGTGGGGAAACATCCAATGCATATCAAGTGAAGGACTTAGAATTTTATTTGTTCTGCATTTGCTATAGCACACAGAGATGGCATAAGGGTTCGCTGTATAAACTGTCAAACCACTTCAACTTTGTTAGACTTTAATCTGCAAATGTGGAATAAAGGGGTTAGTAGTATTTTTCTTTCCCAAGCACCATCACAATTATTTCACTTGTCCACTTTTTATTATTCTAATAAAATGTCAGGGGTGATAGATTAATTTTACACACTAAAAATGAATTTTTCTTGCTTTGCTCTGTTTTGTCGCTGGAATCCTGAGTAGTTACGGGATGGGCGATGGGGACTAAGGAGTGGGACATTTGTCCAGTAACTGGTAGGTTTACAGTCTGATCTCTGCCTCTGTCCGTCTCAGTCGTTGCATTCTTGGACCTTTCACTCACCCCGCCTGCTGGTGGTGCACAGGGCCCTGATGCTGCTCATCAACTTCAGTGTTTGAATGCATGTTTGTGTGAGTGTGAATGACTGAGTGTATTATAAAGTGCTTTGNAGTCCTTGGACTAGATAAAGCGCCCTTAAGTACAGGCCATTTACAGAATAGTTTTGGACATCAAGAACCCATCAGAACCCCTTTCAATTTTTCTGTTGACAATTAACAAACAAAAAAAATGCATAAATGTTGCCTTAAATTACATTTTAACAATTTTAATTCATGTAATAATGGAAAATTAAGTGTAATTTCAACTAAAATCTTGCTTTCTTTCTGTTATGAGAGAGCTGGTGCCTTTTGGGTTAACTTGGCATAGTTTCAGGCCAAACTGTCTCTGTAAAGATGATAATGTGGGGGAGGATGTGTGCCATGCCTTATCAATGTAATATGGTGAATCTACTTGGAAACCTGTTGTAACAATGGGACCGTTTCCAAGTGCGTCCAGGTTAGGATTCTTACCAACATGTGTTCTGCCTCTGACAGCAGATTGACAGTTGGATTGTTCGTCTGAAGCTTCAATTTTTGAGGTAAGCTCAAATCTTTTATGACAATGCAGAATGTGAGGAAAAATGGAATCCAGTTGGAATGCAAGTTTATCTTCCTGCAGCATTAGGGTAGCTTCTCTGTTGATTTGAATTAAACCAAAGGGACACCTAACAATCAAACGGGTGTATACAACTGCATATGTGCAGTTCATAGTGCATGGTCAGTATGTCATACTAACTCTCTGCCTTTACACATGCAACAAATGCAAACATCTTAAATTGTCAGCTGCACCCAAAAGCTTCTTTTTAATATTCGACACTGAACACACTTGACACCTGAATACCCCCTCATTAGAATTTGGGGCAGCAGAAAAGAATATTTGAAAGTTTGAACCTCACTCCGGTGCATTACTGACATTATAATAGCGTACTCCCAGGCTTCTGTATAATATTATGAAGAGACTGAATATGGTTCATCGTTAATCGGTTCGCTCAGCAAGGAAGCACAAATCTTCCTCCCCCCAGCTACCTCTACCATTTCCTCCAGTGGGAACCTAAAGGTATTCCCAGGCCAACCCTAAAATATTATCATTTCAGCATGTTCTGGGTCAACTGGGACCTTCTGCTGGCAGGGCATGTCCAAAGCATCTCCTCTAGGAACTGTCCAGGGGGCATCCTGCCCAAATGCCTAAAACATCTCAGCTGGTATCTTCCCTTGCTGATAATCAGAGCTACTACTTGTTTTTTCAGACAATACCTAAAGCTCCTCATCATAGATGAGGGTTGGAGAGGAGATTGACTGAAATCTAAATGTAGACCGTCATCCCACCCTTTGCGTGCTTGGCTGCATACCTGCACAGTTAGAGGATCATCGGCAAAAGGCAGAAATGAGATCCTCCTACCACCAAACTAAACACCCTCTACTTCATGACTGTGCCTATAATTCTGTCCATTAAAGAGATGAGCAGAGCATGTACAAAGAAGAGCCTGGCAGAATCCAACCCTCACCTGGAACAGTTCTGACCGACTGCCAGCTTCGTGGATCAGACCTGCACTGCTTTGGGATGGAATGGTCCTTAAAGAGCTATCAACTTCTACCACCCCTTCCAGTGTGGCCACACAATATTGCATAGGCTTGTCAACCAACACAGTCTGTTTGTTATTGCTAAACTGCCCAAACTGGCTCAAAAGTTTAGCAGCACACACCAAATGCACTCAGGTTCAGCCAGACTGTACCCGAACAAAAATGCTCTTCTAGTTAATGATGTCATAATCCGAATTAGCATTTAAGTCTCTCGCTTTGAAGTCCCTGTTGGTGCATCCCCTAGAACAGGGGTAGGAAACTCTGTCCCTCAAGGACCGGTATCTAGCATGTCTGCAAAACTAATGAGCTGCTGAACAGGTGAATTGAGTATTTTAGAGCAGGGAAGCAACTAAAACATGCTGGGTGCTGACCCCTGTCCTGCTTGTCATAGCTCCTCCAAACCGAGTGGGTCCTATGATCTGTTATTTGGCACACTAGTTCATACAGCAATCAGGACCTGCTTCCTGACCTAAAGCTGTGGGAATGCCATCCTTTCCTCCCCAGAGTGAATCCCAACATACAGGCAGAGATTCTGAGGATTTCCAAGTCGGCCTTCTCCTCAGACCCAAAGTAACTCAGCAGTAAAAGGGGAGATTCCACCCCTCACAAGGCAAAAGGACAAACTGCAGTTTTCACTTCAAATGTTAAAGGGATCATGGTGTCATCATCAGAGAGCTGCAAAAGAGGCCAAAATAAACCACCTCTCTGATATTGTTCTGTTAAACCGTCGAAATGCTAGTGTTTTATTCAGAACTATTGATCCTGTTCTCAAAGCCCCTCAGACTGATTGTATTGAGCTCTCTCCTGCTGTCTGTGGAAATGTTCCACGCTTTTTAACTGAGAAGGTTTCTGACACCAGGGCTTAAATTTCTCCTCCTGCTCATGACCCCACCATCTTTATTCCCTGTACTACTGCCTTTCACACATATGAGCCTATGACTCTGTCCTCTTTACAGGCGATTATTGGTCATCTGATTCCTGCAGAGTCTCCAAACCATGCTGGCTTTCTGCTATGTTTTGAAGAGGTTAAGAAGCTGCTGTTCTTGATGTTTAAAATGATAATGATAATCAGGTGAGGTCCCTAGGAGTTTTAAACATGCAGTAGTCAAATCCCAGATTTTAGAAAAGCTATTCTTCTTAGTGTTTTTGCTCATTGTCCTACTTTTCACCAAGGGGCATTTTGCCATGAGAGACCCAACCTCAAAGTGTCCTCTGAAGATCATGGTGCCTAGGATCATTAAGGCCTAGTCCACACGTAGCCGGGTTTTTTTTAAACCAATATCCGCCCCTCCAAAAACTTGCATCCACACCACCTCGTTTAAGAAAAAAAACTTTGTCCACACGTACCCGGATAAATACGTTGTTAAGGACATGCCAGACCTGTAGGCGGCAGTACTTCCCCCGTTCTTAACCTCGTCCTTTGTCTGTGGTCTTCCGCAAGGAGCAGTATTTCTGCTTGCAAAAACAAACAAGCAAAAAGCGCTTGGACAATTGATAAAGCGAGTGCAGCTCTGAGGGCATCCATGCTGTCGGCTAGTGTAAACACAGGTCGCACACATGATGTCAACATTTTTTGTCACGGAAAGTGACGTTGTGGACCTTAAAACTCCGGTTTTGTCTGTCCACACGCAGACACCCAAAACAGAGAAAACACAGATCTTCACTTTGGCCGGAGTTTTTAAAAAGATCAGTTTTTGTGTGAAAAAAACTCCATTTTCGTGTGGATGACAGGCCAAAACATGGAAAAATATCTACGTTTTGGCAGATCCCCGGCTACGTGTGGACAGGGCCTAAGGCTCTTAACTCCTTCACTATGAGATTATTTATCTTACTGTCATTAGTTGCATCAGATGTTTGTTAAATTAAATACACAATATTAAAAGAGCAATATATAAGAACTCTACAGTAGAATTGTCAAAAATGGTCTGATTTCTCAATGACATTGAGATTACGTTTATATATATATATATATATATATATATATATATATATATATATATATATATATATATATATATATATATATATATATATATATATATATATATATATATATATATATAAAGATTTAATTCTCAGCCAGCTGGGGGCTGTTTACAGTCTGTGAAGTTGTGAGGTTGCCATGTCTCCAGCAAGCTAATGCCCCAGCACAGGCATTTGTTATTCGACACCAGCCAGCAAAAGCTCCCGTGTTATTTAAAGAATCAAAGCCCATAAACCACAGTGGCCTCAAAGTTAAGTTATTTCTTGTACCCCTATTAATCCACGGCATCTTTTGTTTTAGTATATCGCGTGAGGCAGGCTAGAGGCTAACGTCGAGCTAACAAAGCCAGTGGTGAAATAGAAACAGTCAGCTCTAAAAATAGCTCAAGCGACTTTTTCAATTACCAACAACTCGATATTACAGTGAAGTGTGTGAAGTGAATAATGAGTCAATTGTGGCGTTTTACTTCCTTTAATGAGTCCAACTGTAACAGCAAGCTAACAGCAAGACAGCAAACAACAGAGGTGTGCACTCGAGTCATATGACTTGGACTCGAGTCAGACTAGAGTCATTATGTCAATGACTCCTGACTTGATTGAAAAAATCTATAAATACTTAAGAATTGACTCGGACTTTAATGCCAATGACTTGCAACTTGAATCGACTTGCATCTGTTGACGTGATGATGACTTGAGCATATTTGATATTTTAGCACAAAAGTGGCATGACATGGACAAAAATCAGAAATCATTCTTCGTTCTGGGTTTGATCTTGTACTGCTAACTGCAGCAGCACTTTGTTTAGAATCAGTTTCAGTTGCACTTCCTGCTTGTTTGAGCAAATAAATTAATCTTTAAGAATCTTTATTTCTGGAATTTATTGATTATCATTGTCATTAAATTGAAGTTGGACAAATGACTTGAAAATTCAAAGTTAAGAACTTGGACTTGACTTGGAATTCCACATCATTGACTTTGGACTCGACTTGGACTTGGTTGTCTTTGACTTGGACTTGACTCGAGACTTGACTGAAAAGACTTGTGACTTATTTGTGACTTGCAAAGCAGTGACTTGGTCACACCTCTGGCAAACAACCACGTCCTCTATACGGAGCCTAAGTCACTTCCGCACCATGGGTCCCCGGAAGAATGAAAAAACAAATGCAAGTCAATAGGGCTAAAAACGCTATTTTCTAATTCCACTTGTTTTGCGCCATGTATTTCACATATGATGTCCGATAATTTTAAAGACACATCTTGATACCAAGAACGTGCTGATTGTCGAACAGGGGGAAACACTATTTTAGGTTTTGTGCGAAAATAAGTTGAGGACTACAAATGTGCCTCACAAAAGTGACGTTATCGAACCAGACAGAAAACTGAGGGTAAAGGGCTGTAAGGTCAGCAAACTTCCCACAGGAGGTAAGAACCACTCAAAATCTGGTCATGTGGTAAGTAGCAGCTACGATAGGGGAGATGAGATTACGTAGTGATGTCACATATGCGACGTGCCGATTTCTATTTTGAAGTCATGCTAATTACAAACTTTTACAAGCTGATAAATCTCAAAGTACGTGACTGGCATGGTCGAAACACCCATCCTTGCTTTTCAATTAAATTGCAGTACAACATGCCCTATAGGTTAAAAAAAAAATTGTAAGTCGCTTTGGGTAAAAGTGTCTGCTAAGCACATAAACATAAACATAAAACAACATGTAACGTCGCGAATGGCCTGATTTTGAGATCCCACAGGTCAAATGCACAGCCAGGTCAACTTACCCTGGCTATGACACATCCTTCAGTATCTTTTCCCCTCTCAGCAGACTGGGAGTCTACACGTAGTCGCTTTAATCAGAGCATGCTTCCTCACACCAGCTGGACTGTAGCCCTGACAGAGAAAATACCGTAAATCATCTAATATTGGCCTGTATTCAATTAACGGCCGGGTATCACATTTTGGCCGGTGTCGGGGTCGGTGGAGGTGAATAATGGACGTTTTTTTTTTATTATGGCCGGGTGGAATGTGGTAACAAGCAAGTACAGGGGGCGGTTGTGCCATCCGTCTCACTTTTGATTTGCCAGTGATAGACCGCGAGGGTAACTTTAACCATGCGGAGATGAAGAGGAGGCGAAAATTTGATATCAAGTTCAAAGAGAACGTGCTGATTATGCTGCAGAACACTGTGGGGGGCAGGGGTTGTATGAACTAGTCACTAGTTGATGTCACTGCTCTATAGAGCTCCGGGAGTTGACGTCACATTTCCCGGCATGCAAAAGTTCAAATCAAAACGGCGCCATTTGGCAGGCAGAAGCCGGCAGCTGGACAATTTGTTATTGTCAGAAAACTCAATCAGACAGGAAATATGGTAGATTCCTGTTGTGCCCCAGGATGCAGAACAGACGCGGACGACATAAGGAATGAGCCATCTACAGGATTCCCCAAGATCTGGAGCGCCGCAAACGTTGGATCATTGTAATAAAACGCGCTAGTGACCGGGCTAAAATTAAACTGTGGGATCCCGAGAGTAAAGGTTTTCGCTTATGCAGCGACCACTTCATATCAGGTACTTAAACCAACGTTTCCTCAACTGTGTATGGTATTTATTTTAAATGCTTCTAATACGATTCTTAGTGGGCTTCGTAAACTTATTTTGGCATGGCTTTTTCTGTCTTATTACTCATAGCAACAAGTAAACATCACGTAAAACGTTGCCTCGTGATTTCTGCCTGCTGCCGTTTACGTGTTTTATGATCACAGCAATTAACCGGCTAAGCTGTATTTAATTTTTAAGCAATGGTTGATCAATTGTCAGATCACACATAAAAATCACTTTGGATTGCTATTATCTGTCTCACCGAGACAGATCTCAGACAGATCCTGAGATGCTCCTGCCTGACATATTTATTTTATTCATGGAAAAAAAATCAAACTAGTGATTTCTCTTGGTGTTCAGTTTATACATTCAAACAGCACAGCACTCTATTCAAACTACTTACGTGTAAATCTGTTATTTGTCCATCCATCCATCCATCCATTTTCATCTGCTTATCCGGAGTCGGGTTGCGGGGGCAGCAGCGTCGAGAGGCCCTGACTTCCCTCTCCCCAGCCGCCGGAGCCAGCTCCTCCGGGTAAATCCCAAGGGGTTCCCCGGCCAGGTCCAGTAAGAAGTCCGCTCCGACAGCTTCTGGCGTCGGAGCGGGCAGTAGCGTCGAGAGTCCCAGACCTCTCCCCAGCTCCTCCGGCCGGGGGAATCCCAAGGGGTTCCCCGGCCAGGTCCGGTAAGAAGTCCGCTCCGACAGCTTCTGGCGTTTTTAAAAAGTGTCCCAGGGGCACGGTAAGGGTCGGAGATGTTTAGTCTATTTAATTTCTGACTATATAAAACGATTTCTTCGGTTTTAAAGTGTGAAGTAAACTCAGACGAAGTAAAATCCAAACGGATCCCGTTCACGTTCATGGTTACATCCGTGTTTGTTTACCTTTTTTTTCCTGCCAAAATGGCGTCTACTAACTGAGAGTCACGTGGGGTCTGGAGCTCTATAGTGACTTTTTATGCCTGTCATCGACTAGTCGCAGTCACGTGATAATGACCGGCAAGATACAGTCCACGGAAAAGACAGCAGCCTGCTGTCAGCAGGTGACAAGCTCCTGCGCGTCGGGAGGCAATGCGCTGTGCCAGAGCGTCGGTACTGACACCTGCAGTAAAACGGACATTTAACCAAATTGTGACATTTACCCTCTTGCAATTTAACCTTCCCCTCACCCCCATCCTAACCTTAACCAGCTTGCGCATGCAAAGCTCTGATTGTTGACGCGCTCGTCCTGAGCACGGCCACAGTAACGTTATCAAATCAGGTGTCGCCACCTCAAAAACTAATTTAACACGCGATCGTTCATGTCGGCTCATTTCCTTTTGTGTTTTCTGTATTTTGTTCTTTTATTTGTGCCTGATGCTTTTCGCTGCTGTGGATCGGGGCGCATCACCTGTTTTGTCCTCGGTGACGCACCTAACTGATGTGGCCGGCAAGCAGCGCACACTCCACTGTTTTTGCGGTCGGTAGAGCTTTTAAAACTGCAGTTCAAAGGTAACTCATAAGGTGAATATATATGAACCCAGGTAGCAGTTTTTCTTTAGGATTGAGAGGAGATGCAGGAAGATAATAAACAGACAGGACAGAAAAATAGTCAAATAAAAACAAGTTAGTTTTTGTACCTGGTGGTTGCAACAAACAGACACCACTGAAGGTAATCAGAAGTGAGGAACAGAAAATGAAATAATTATTTTAATGTTTAGAGCAGCAGGAACTCCGAGAGGCTGCAGGCGCATCAGTGAGTTTGCGGCCGCTGCGCAGGGGGAGGGGAGAGAGGGCTGAAGCAGAAACTACCGTTGTTAAAAGAAATGTGTTTAACTTTGAAAATGTGGGCGCAATTTTAATTGTCAAAAACTCCAGCGAACCATTAATTCATTTTGCTCAAATAGAAATTGAGGCCTGCCTCTAATTCTGGTCCTCCTTCCAATAAAGGCCTGGAGCTTGATGAGCTTGAGTAAAATACAGGCCCGGGCCTGTATTAGAGGATTTACGGTAATAAAATAAACAATAACATTTTCCTCCAAGGTCCTTTACAGAGAAACTCTTAAACTAGCTCCTTTATTCCCAGAAGAAGTCAGATTTCATAATTATAAACAATGAAATGTTTCATTAATCTGTGCTCAATGATTGTTTTAGTATGTTTACTTGACGAGGTCATAACATTTGCACTCATACAAGACAAGTTAAGCTAACGCATGACATATAAGTTAACCTTTTGCCTAGATTTGGAGTCTCCATCGAAGAGTGTGTGTCTTTGAGATGCTTGGTAATATCCTCAAACGTGCCAACCTGTGGTTGGCAAGTCAATCATAATATCAATAAATTTAAACTAGCCAGCTCTGGTTTTTCTCAGTTCGAACAGTTCAACAGTTCAAGGGTTCTAGAGAAAAGCTTCAGACCGGCTATCTGAGCAAAAGCCTCTTTAACCAGAAGGATTCTGACACGTTGTCAAAACCTTAAACCTTTTTCGCACCTGCGAAGTTGAAACAACAAGATAGTTTCCTGCAGTACAAAGCTGACGCAAACTCCTTCAGAATAAAAGAATCTTAGAATCTTCTGACTAAAACAAATAAAGACCAGGCAAGGCGATATTCCATTTATATAGAGTATCACAGCTATTGGTAACAAGTTATAATAATAATAATAATAATAATAATAAATAGATCTTAAGAATTTACCCTCTATTATCATTACAAACATATGTGTGATCCAGGGCATATCTACTTATCAAATTTCTGTGTATGACTCGTCTTTGCTTGTCATCTAATCATCTGGTGCTGATCCGAAAGGCAAAAGGACTGCAGCGACCCAGTTAGATTATAGGATGTTATTCTTACATATTGCACATTTAAATACTTTCTTTCAAATTACTGCAATACTGACTCTGTAAGATACACCTCACATCTATGTCAAGAAAGACAGCACCCTCCACCCCACCCCCCCAGAAGTGTCTTTTTTCTGTTTTTGATGTGCTTCAATTTTCTATTTTGTATCATCCATCTCTTTTCTGCCAAACCAATCACCTGGCGGGGACATCATGTTTTTAGAGTGAGAGGACACCAAATCTGTCGACTTCATTCTCTCCCCCTTGCTGTCAGTGCAAACTGCGCCCCCTCAACAGTTTTTTTGGAGGCTCTTCACCTTTTTCTTTTTCTGTCACCTACCACTTTTTCTTTCATTTAAGTGAGATTTTCACACCTCAAGAAATAGCAAAAAAATAAATAAATAAATAAATCCTCCAATTTGTCCTCCTATAATGCCCAAAATGCTGAAATTGAGATAAATGAATTTGCTAAAAAAGAGGATTTATAACCTGATATTGACTTGAATAATTCATCATTTAGCAGTTTGGTTTTATGCACATAATTTATTTTGCAGATGTGCAAAATGGACCTCTTCAAAGGCATAAATACACCAAAAACGTTTGTTTTGCTGCACAGCTTTACTGTTGAAATAAAACTGTCAGGAAAAATCAAAAACATTAGTTTTGAAACAACACAAGTCAATGACATTTTCAATTAAACAAACAGCTTAGCCTTTTGGAAAAAAAAGAAGGAGCAGGAAAAAAAAGAAGGAGCAGCCTTTGGTTTTAATCCTAATGCTCAACATCCTGGCAGCAAACTTATTATTTATTTATTTATTTGTTTATTTATTTATTTATTTATTTTTACCCTCCTCTCCCTGGGCTGCCACCTTACCGTGGTGGAGGGGTTTGAGTGTCTCAATGATCCTAGGAGCTAAGTTGTCTGAGGCTTTCAGCCCCTGGTAGGGTCACCCATGGCAAACAGGTCCTAGGTGAGGGATCAGACAAAGAGCAGCCCGAAGACCTCTTATGATGAATTATATAAATGGAAACTGTGTTCCCTCGCCCGGACGTGGGTCACCGGGGCCCCCCTCTGGAGCCACGCCTGGAGGTGGGGCACGTTGGCGAGCGCCTAGTGGCCGGGCTCTCACCCATGGAGCCCGGCCGGGAAAAGCCCGAAGAGGAAAGGTGGGTCCCCCTTCCCATGGGCTCACCACTCATGGGAGGGGCCAAAGGGGTCAGTTGCAGTGTGTGACAGGTTGTAGTTGAGGGCGGGGACCTTGGCGGTCTGATCCTCGGCTACAGAAGCTGGCTCTTGGCACATGGAACGTCACCTCTCTGATGGGGAAGGAGCCTGAGTTGCTGTGTGTGAGGTTGAGAGGTTCCGACTAGATATATATTCGGACTCACCTCAACGTATGGCTCTGGCTCTGGAACCAGTTTCCTTGAGAGGGGTTGGACTTTCTACCACTCTGGAGTTGCTCTCACTGAGGTGGGCATACTTGTTGCCACCATTTTGGTGCCTGTATGTTGGGGTTTACCCCAGTGAATGAGAGGGTAGCCTCTCTCCGCCTACGTGTGTGTGTNGGGGGGTCTGACTGTGGTCTGTGCTTATGCACCAAACTACAGGTCAGACTACCCACCCTTTTTGGAGAACTTGGAGGGGGTGCAGGAGAGCGCTCCCTCCGGTGACTCCCTCGTTCTGCTGGGGGACTTTAAATCTGAATTCGAGTGGTGTTTTGTTTTTGGACTTCTGTGCCAGTTATGGATTGTCCATAATGAGCACCATGTTCAGACATAAAGGTGTCCATAAGTGCTCTTGACAGCAGGATACCTTAGGCCGCAGCTCGATGATCGACTTTGTTGTTGTTTCGTCTGACCTGCGGCCACATGTCTTGGACACTCAGGTGAAGAGAAGGGCGGAGCTGTCAACTGACCACTAACTGCTGGTGAGTTGGCTCAGATGGTGGGGAGGAAGGAGCTTCAATTCCCACCTCCGACAGAACTTCCAAAATGTTCCGGGGGAGACGGGGGTCATTGAGTCTGAATGGACCCTGTTCCATACCTCCATTGTTGAGGCGGCCGACCGAAGCTGTGGTCGCAGGATCGTCGGTGCCTATCGCTGTAGCAACCCCCGAACTTGCTGGTGGACACCGACACCGGCAGTTAGGGATGCTGTCAAGCTGAAGAGAGTCCTACCAGGTCTTTTTGGCCTGTGGGACTCCAGAGGCAGCTGACGGGTACCGGCAGTACAAGCAGAATGCGGCTCTGATGGTCGCCGAGGCAAAATCCCGGGCATGGGAGGAGTTTGGAGAGACCATGGAGCAAGACTTCTGTACGGCTTCAAGGAGATTCTGGTCCACCATTCTACAGTATCTTTTCCCGTCACAGCAGACTGGGAGTCTACACGTAGTCGCTGTAATCAGAGCATGCTTCCTCACACCAGCTGGACTGTAGCCCTGACAGAGAAAATACCGTAAATCATCTAATATTGGCCTGTATTCAATTAACGGCCGGGTATCACAATTTGGCCGGTGTCGGAGTCAGCGGAGGTGAACAATGGCCGTTTTTTTTTTATTATGGCCAGGTGGAATGTGGTAACAAGCAAGTACGGGGGCGGTTGTGTCATCCGTCTCACTTTTGATTTGATTTAATTTGCCAGTGATAGACCGCGAGGGTAACTTTAACCATGCGGAGATGAAGAGGAGGCGAAAATTTGATATCAAGTCCAACACTATCTATAGTGTGGATGGTGTGCTGCTGATCTCTACTCAGGACGTTGTGGATCGGTGGGCAGAATACCCTCGAAGACCTCCTCAATCCCACCGGCACGTCTTCCAGTGAGGAAGCAGAGTCTGGGGACTTTGAGTTGGCCTCTCAAATCTCTGGTGCTGAGGTCGCTGAGGTGGTTAAAAGCTCTTCTTTGGCAAGGCTCCAGGGGTGGATGAGATAGGCCCAGAGTTCCTTAACGCTCTGGATGCCGTGGGGCTGTGTTGGTTGACACGGCTCTGCAATATCGCGTGGACATTGGGGGCAGTCCCACTGAACTGGCAGACCGGGATAGTGGTTCCCTTATTTAAAAAGGGGGGACCGCAGGGTGTGTTCCAACTAAAGGTGGATCACACTCCTGAGCCTTCCTGGTAAGGTCTATTCAGGGGTTCTGGAGAGGTAGGTCCATTGCATTGTTGAACCTCAGATTTGGGAGGAGCAATGTGGTTTTTGTCCTGGCCGTGGAACACTGGACCAGCTCTATACCCTTAGGGGGATCCTGGAGGGTGCATGGGAATTTGCCCAACAGGTCTACATGTGTTTTGTGGATTTGGAGAAGGCGTCTGACCACGTACCTTGGGGGACCCTGTGGGGGGTACTCCAAGAGCATGAGGTACCAGGCCTTCTGATATGGGCGGTCAGGTCCCTCTATGACCGGTGTCAGAGCTTGGTCTGCATTGCCGGCAGTAAGTCGGGCTCGTTCCCAGTGAGAGTTGGACTCCGCCAAGGCTGCCCTTTGTCACAGATTCTGTTCATAACCTTTATGGACAGGACTTCTAGGTGCAGCCAAGGTGTGGAGGGCATCGTTTTGGTGGCCTGAGGATCAGGTCTCTGCTTTTTGCAGATAATGTGGTCCTGTTGGCTTCATCAGAATGTGATCTTCAGCTTTTGCTGGAGCAGTTCGCAACCAAGTGTGAAGCAGCTGGGATGAGAATCAGCTCCTCTAAATCTGAGACCATGGATGATTCGTAAAAGGGTAGAATGCCTTCTCCGGGTCAGGGATGAGGCCCTGCCCCAAGTGGAGGAGTTTAAGTATCTCGGGGTTATAGCGAGATGAAGGTTCTCTGATTTGTGCCAAAGGTCAGATTTGCCCAGCTGGGTCAAACAGTACTTTGAATCCACAGATTAAAGCCCAAGGAGCCACAATGTCTAGCCAAGATCATAATATCATCTGCTGTTCCGTCCCAGAAGAAGGACACTTCAAGCCATGATGATAACAATTAAACAATAATTAATAAACTTATGATTTTATTACTGTTTTAAATAATCATTAATACATGATCACTTGGTTCAGATATAAAGGTATTTTAATTACGTGAAATGGATTATTATGCTTTGGGTATTATAATAATGATTTATAATGTTTATAAAGATGTGGTCAGCAAAGAAGACCTTCACTGTCAGCTAACACAGAGTTCAGATAAACAATAACTGCAGCACATGTTCTTTGACGCATGACCAAGCTTTCTTCCGGAGAGAGAGGGAGGGGTTCTGAGAGAGTTTGGTAAAATCTAACCATCACAGATTTCACGTTCAGTTCTGGAACCAACACCACGAGGAAAGGAGAACGGCCATCTCCTTGACCCTCTGCAAGCTATTCTGTCATGCTGACAAGAATGGCTAAAGAACAAATGAACCGCAAACCAGCTAACGCAAAACTCTCCCAGATTCATTGATTTCTGAAGTTAAGTTAAATGACAAAACATGTATCTGCCAAACGCTTCGTACAGCCGTGTACCCAGGACATCTCTGGACCAGACGATTGGACACTTGCGTCTATTCTGCCAGCCGAAGTGCCACCTTGGATGAACCCATCCTGCTGACATCCGGATCCACAAAGGGGGTCCTGTTTGGGTGAGGTAGAACACAAAAGATGGCATTTGAAGTTGTTTTCTCTAAAAATAACTCAGTTATCTGCAAAACATCATTTCATCCAGAACACTTTCCATTCCCTCTGAAAGAAACCTTCTGAGAACTTCATTCACGCATCCAAAATGCATCATTCTCAATTTTAGCTCCATCCAACACAGGTTTGCTTTTAAACAAGTAATATCAAAGCTGTTAAGGATTATTAAAATTGCCATCCATGAATTGTCATGCATTACTCCACAGATCCTGTGGGGCTATTTTTGAAAGACATCCTAATTGCTTTAAGTAAGTGAATGTGTGTCTGTTTGTGTGTTTGACCGTTTATTATTCACCTTAATGAGACACCAAGTCTCCAAGCAAAACTTCTTTTTCGCTCCTCACGTTAGTGCAGAGCTAACCGCTAATCGCCAAACACCGGCTAGAAAAATAGTAACCTTTTCTGGAAAGTAAACCGGACCTTTCCAAGTTTCTCGGACTACTTTTTTGAGTGCCGTGACACTGTGTAGTTTATGTGTAAAACGGAGACATGTCTCCATGGAAGTTAGCTTCCCCCGGTTTTCTGACTGATCGACAGAAACCCCACCCGTTAGCCCAGCTAGAAGCGAGCTGCTAACATCCCGTAGGTTAAACGGAAGAGTGACACGTCACCTCGGTACGTACGCTTAAGGCCGAATATATAAACGAACGTTCACTGGTGTTCGGGTACTCAGCCACCCAATTCAACTGACAGAATTGGTTCAAAATCACCTATTCAGCTGATAGGCATGCAAAGCTAGCACGCAGCTGCTAAAAAGCTTAGCCCTCGATTCAGCAAAATGGAATAATTATTCAGCTGTAATCGGTAGACACAGAGCCCTGTGTCCTCACTCGGCGTAAGTCAACAAAATAAACCAGTGCACGGTTTAGTTGTAGCCGAAAATAGGCTTGTCTGCGGACAATTTTAAAGCCTCAGTACCGGTTTCCTTAGCAACCGAACCGCCGACGAAGCTAGAAGAGTTACGTCGCGTCAGAAAGAGATAGGATTTTACTCCGGTAAAACCATAGTCTCGTCAACATCCTTTTTGGGTAAATTACTCGGTAAAATCACCGTGTTTTAGCCAAAATCAAGAGCTTAGTTTTAATAGTTTTGCTCCTCTCATGACTGGTTGAAGGAGCAAGGCCTCAGGCCTAACTCAATCAACCAGTCCTTAGCCGATCGATGCTGCCATCTTATGGCGGTTTTCTTTAACACCAGGCTCAAAAAGTTGATTTTTCTTTTCTGTTTTTGTGTTTCACTGAATTATCTTATTTCTTAAAATAAGGTTCCAGTCATGGTCTGTGTCGGCGTCTCATCTTATGTGTCTCCTTTTGTCCTCCATTTGTCTCTAGGTGCTCATCTTGTGTCTTCTAGTGCCCTCATGTGTCGTGTCTTTATCTTCTTCATGTGCCTCCTGGTGTTCTCCATCCCTCTTTAGTTCCCTTCTGTGTCTCATAGCGCCCTCATTTGTCCTTTGTCTGCGTCTCTATATTGTGTCTTCTGTTTGTAGGCCCTCATATTATCCCCTCAGGTCCAGTGTTTTATTTAGTCATCCTCAGCCTCCTCCAGTCTGCAGCTCCAGCCTTGTCCCCAACTCAGTGTATGTATGTGTGTGTGTGTGTGTGTGTGTGTGTGTGTGTGTGTGTGTATTATGTCCTCCTCCAGATAGTTTGTGTGAGTCCTTCCCTCAGTCTCTAGGTTTAGATTTTGTATTTTAGGTATATCTGCCCTTCTCTGTTCTGTTTCCCCATTTAGATTATTATTGTCACCTGCCTTCTCTCCAGCAGCTCACGCCGCACACCTGCTGCCTGTTTTCCTAATTGCCCCTCCCAGTCTATTTAAGCCCTGTCTTGTCTTTGTCTTGGGTCGGTCCATTGTCGTTTGTAGTTCTGTCAGTTTCGTCCCTCTGTGTTTATTCCAGAGTTTTTGATCCCCAGATATTTATCTGGTTTGTGGATTTTGGATTTTTGGCTTCCAGCTTGGATATACTTGGTTTTTGGCTCACCTCAAAATAAAGAACTTTTACTTAATCATCATCCCTGCCTCGTGTCATCCTGGGTACTGCATCTTGGGTCCACCAACACCGTTTCATGACAGTTCCTTGTTGTTCAAAGCAAAATTTCTCCTGTAACATAGCTCAATTAACACCGAAGTCATCCATTAATTTGTAAAATAAATTAAAGGGCTGGACACTGGGTTCAAAATTAGCTTGGAAGAGATTACACAGTTACTCCAGACTCAAATGGTTGAGTGGAGAACTGAGTTCCAAAAGCAGACGGCTGAGAAAACAACTCAGCTCTCCAAACTACGTTGTGACGTGACAGATATTCAAGGAAAAATGAACCGGATGCGAAGAAAACGAGCAACAACCACATGTTCCTCCGATTTTCCGCCAGATAAACAAGAATCAAAATATTCTGATGTTTTACCCGGCTCTGATCTAAAGCAAAAATCCTCATCTCCGACTAACAAACCTGACATGATTTCACAAGATCGTTCTGTTATACCAGATGTAATGCACTCCAACATTAATCTGCTTCCAGAACAAAACATGCCATCGGAAGAGTTGGTCCATCAGGAAACAGACCCTGTTCCTGAAGTCAACCCCACCGCAGAAACTTCCATAATGTTCTTGAGTCACCTGGTCCCAAGGCAGACAGGTGAAGCTCTGGTGCCAGATAAGCTGACCCAGAATCTGTTCTGCCATGCGCTACTTGACACGAGTTCAGACTTCTCACTGGTAACAACAGCCATGTTCGATCGCATTTGCATTTCGTGTGGATGAGGGGTTAGGCCCCCTGAAATCACACCATGTTCTGTAATTACCAGGTGCATAATTACCAGCAGCTGGAATGAGATTCAGCTCCTCTAAATCTGAGACTCGTAAAAGGGTAGAATGCCTTCTCCGGGTCAGGGATGAGGCCCTGCCCCAAGTGGAGGAGTTTAAGTATATCGGGGTCTTGTTCGCTAGTGAGGGAAAACTGGAGTGTGAGATCGATAGGCGGATTGGTGCTGCATCTGCAGTGATGCGGGCGTTGTACCTATCTGTTGTGGTGAAGAGAGAGCTGAGTCAGAAGGCGAAGCTCTCGATTTACCGGTCGATCTACGTTCCTACCCTCACCTATGGTCATGAACTTTGGGTAGTGACTGAAAGAACGAGATGGCGGTTACAAGCGGCCAAAATGAGTTTTCTCCGAAGAGTGGCTGGGCCCTCCCTTAGAGATAGGGTAAGAAGCTCGGTCATCCGGGAGGGGCTCGGAGTAGACCCGCTGCTCCTCCACATCGAGAGGAGCCAGTTGAGGTGGCTCGGGCATCTGGTCAGGATGCCTCCTGAATGCCTCCCTGGTGAGGTTTTCCTTGCACGCCCAACCGGGAGGAGACCTAACGGTAGACCCAGGACACGGTGAAGGGACTATGTCTCTCACCTGGCCAGGGAACGCCTTGGGATTCCCCCGGAGGAGCTGGACCAAGTGGCTGGGGAGAGGGAAGTCTGGGCCTTTCGCCTTAGGCTACTGCCCCTGCAACCCGACTCTGGATAAGCGGATGAAAATGGAATGATGGATGGATGAATATTTTTCCCTGTGCAGTTTATCAGCCTTGTTGGTCCTGCAGTTTTGACACTGATCAAGTTCATCCTAAACAAGTCATGTGGGTTAATGCCAAGTGACTGAATGCACCTTCTTTTTCAATAGAATATGCACAACCTGCAGCATACCATAAAGGTGGAGCTTGACCTTCCAACTTTATAAGTGTCGATGTTTTTTGAACTACATCACGCTTGGCTTGCAAAAGTTTGCTGGAGTTTTGACAATTAAACATTACGCCCACATTTTCAAAGTTAACATACATTTCTTTCAACAACTGTTGTTTTTGCATCTTTACTGTTCCCCTGCTTAGCGGCGCAAACTCCCTGCTGCGCCTGCAGCCTCTCAGAGTTCCTGCTGCTCTAAGCATTGAAAGAATAATTTCATTTTCTGTTCCTCATTTCTGATTATTTTCAATGGAGTCTGTTTGTTGCAACCACCAGGTACAAAACAAACTTGTTTTTATTTGTGTCACGTTGTGGAGGGTGGAGATGGCGGACCAAGTGTGGTGGAGGGTTCAGGAGGCAAAGATGCAGGCTCGGATAAAGTAAAAAAAAGATTTTAATTACAGAATGGGAACGGCAGGCACAAACACAACGATGACTTGAAACAACAATGATCTGACACAGGACATACGAGACGGGAGGTATAAATACACTGGGGAAAATCAGGAACACCTGGGCATGTTAACAAGGGTAGGTGAAACCAATAAACAACTAATCAGGGCAGGAGAGGAACACAGTCAGGAAGGCAGGGGCAGATCGTGTTTATTATCTTCCTGCATCTCCTCACAATCCTAAAGAAAAACTGCTACCTGACTTCATATATATTCACCTTATGAGTTACCTTTGAACTGCAGTTCAAAGAGATCTACCGACCGCAAATATAGCGGAGTGCGCGCTGAGCACCGGCTGCACCAGTAGGGTGAAATCACCGGAGGACAAAACAGGTGATGCGCTCCGCATCAGCGAAACACATCAGGCACAAATAAAAGACAGAAAGCATGAAATGTAATGAGCCGACATAAACGATCGCGTGTTAAATTTGTTTTTGAGGTGGCGACACGTTGAGAATGTTACTGTGGCCGTGCTCAAGACGCATCTATCTGGAGCACGTAAGAGCTCTGCCCCGATCAGCTCTAAATAATCCCCGGAGAGTCCACATAGATAATGTAATATAAGTAGAACCAGAATCATTTTCGGGCTCCCCCTGGGTGTGTAAACTGAGGGCTTCCAGGGGAGCCTGTCAACCTTTGGGGTGAGCCGGGATCCCTTTAGCTCACCCGTAGTTTAAACCCTGCGTGTAGCACAAGTTGGTCGTGTGAGTTGCCGGTGTTCTGACTATCTGTGCTTCCTGGTCGACTTTTCCTACCGCAGCGTGTTTCGACAGTGTCACTCTGACAATCTGTGCTTCCTCGTTGAATTTTCCTACCAACGCGCATTTCAACAGCTGATTCAGTCTGTCCAGGTTTACTGAAAATCAGTTGCTACTGTGTAAAGGGTTAATTTACATGTTATTTAATGAACCACGAGACATGAGATTCCATAGGAAATATGGAATCAACCTTATGGATCTGTGGGTACTTTTAACCAGAAGATTGGCACATTTTATTGCAGGGATTATGTAACAACTTCGTATTAACTCAGAGACAACAGAAAAGAGAGTCAAGTTTTAAAAGTTTAAAGATTTATTACTAAACAAATTAAAACTAGACCAACTTTAAACACTAAATGTATGGTGTAACTAAGGTGAAGTGAGACGGAGAATGGTTTAGTGTAGAATGTTGTTCAGAACCAGCAAATCCGAAGAAGCGATTAGTTCTGATGGGAGTGAAGGTGATGTCTTCGCGCTAAGCTTTGATTCAGAGATTCATATACACAAAAGACGCCATTCTGTCGGTCTACATACCCTTGGCGGAAGTTCCCGTCTAGATCAGGAGGTGTAGGGGTCCAGCTTGGACCTTCCTGGAGCCGAAGCTTGTAGAACAGCCGCGGCAGCCGACCAGTCCAGTGTTTGAGATACTTCTGGGTCACGACAGTTTATCAGCATCTAACAAGACTCAAAACGGGGTCGTGATGGTTCAGCTGTTATTCTGAAAGGAACCGTTGCAGCAGGTGGAACGGCAACAGGTTTTATCCAGCTTGTCGTTGGTTCTTTCGGGTGAAGAGGAGAGTTACAGATTGGCCACTCCAACAACTTCTCTGGAACGCTTTGAACTGGCGTTAAAGATGACGTGGGCATAGTTTTATACTTCGGACGTTCTGGTTTATGGTCGAATGAAAAGATGACAGATTTACCAAGCACCACCAAAACCACACCTTCGTCAGATCTAGCAGAATCTGATTGGATCAGTAAAACCAATGTGTCATGTCTTAACGCTACGTGAGATCAGTGCCTAGTGGAAACATTTAAAGTTTGTCATCACCGTCATCTTCCTCCGCTTATCCGGGTCCGGGTCGCGGATGCAGCATCCCAAATAGGGAGCTCCAGACCGTCCTCTCCCCGGCCTTCTCCACCAGCTCCTCCGGCAGGACCCCAAGGCGTTCCCGGACCAGATGCGTTCCCAGACCAGATTGGAGATGTAACCTCTCCAACGTGTCCTGGGTCGACCTGGGGGCCTCCTGCCGGCAGGACATGCCCGAAACACCTCCCCAGGGAAGCGTCCAGGAGGCATCCTGACCAGATGCCCAAACCACTTCAACTGACTCCTTTCGATTCAGAGAAGCAGCGGTTCTACTCCGAGTCCCTCCCGAGTGTTCGAGCTCCTCAACCTAGCTCTAAGGCTGAGCCCGGCCACCCTACGGAGGAATCTCCTTTTGGTCGCTTGTATCCACTATCTCGTTCTTTCTTAAAGTTATATTACTTATTATATTCTATAGGATTATAATAAAGTAATTAATATTTTGATTTCACAAATTGGTTCACATTTTATTGACTAACACTTTGTTTGATTAGCTTGTTAAAGTTAGAATTCTTTGATTTATTAAAAAAGGAAGAGTGTTCTGTCTGCATTCTTCTCTTGGGCTGGAAAGGAGTACAGTTTAGAGCAAATGCATGCGACCTTGAGGCAATATCTCATGCAGATTAGTTCTTGCTGAGGAGAGGGGGAAAATGACTTTTAGGTGGAAAACAGTCATTTCATTCCGTTACAACTGTTAATTTATTTTATGAAAAAAAGTGGATAGTACAAGAAGCAGTTTAGTCATTTCGTAAAAATTAACCTCAGTTGCTAAAAACATTTGAATTTTCTCAGAAAAATGACGATTTACCAACTACTTTCACCCATGTTGAGAAAGTGATTCATAAAAATGGAGATTTGTACGACATTAGCTCTTACCGTTCTATTTCTCTACCTTTATTAGACTAATTAATCCACACAGAACAAATATGCTTTTCCCCCAATACTTATGGTTATTTGTTTGAATGTATAATTTTGGAGATTATTATACAACTATGATAAATTTATTATATGTGTAATATAAAACTTTTGGATATTAACTTGGGATTCTTTCAGAATGACTGTAAACAATGGGAGAACTTTCTTGTTTACAGTATAGTAAGGATATTTTAGAAGCCATTTACAAGCTGTCAGGTAAACATACAGCAAGGAGTAATTTAATAAAACAACTTAAAAAAATACTTACTGTGACCTTCGACGAGTTGAAAGTAACTAGATAAGTGATGAGATGTAAACTTCCACAGGTAGCGCGTCTTGACTTGCAAACAGCCTGCGACGCAATAATCGGCATGTGCATTTCCCCAAAGTAGCACATTTCGACGGGGAGAAAGGATAGCCGGAACACCGGATCCTAGCAGACAGTTGCCGGAACAGTCCTTTCAAAATAAGACAATTCCCGGATCTTGTTCCGGCAAGATCCGGCTCAATTTAAGCACTGGTTGAGGGTAAACAGACATCCGTTTTAAAGAGGGCCTTGGATGAAACATCTGTGATGCCATGAAATAAAAGACACTTGGTCAGTTTATGGTGTTTTATTTGCAAATAGAAAAGTGATTTAAAATTGTGTTAATTAACCAAAGTAAACACCATAGTTAGAATAATTGCTTAGTGAGGTAAATATTCGATGAATATTGCTTAGTGGGTGTTTTTTAAATGTCTTTTTTCCAGTGTTTTCTCTTTATTTAGCCTAATTTACATATGTTTTTTTTCACTCTTTCAAATTATTATTGAGTATTTCCTAGAGAGTGTAGGTAATAAGTAGTAAGAAAAGTTATTCCAAATATGCATTTCCACGTTTGAGTATTTTAAATAAAATAATCATATTAATGAAAAAACAGCAACATAATAAAATGAATTAAGGAGAAAAGAATAGCAGGGGTGGTCCGTAGATTAACTTGCAGTACGACCAGGTCGGTCCAGAGTCATCTTCAAGTAACGACAGTTGGAACAAGTTTGCGTCTCAGGAATAACTCTTAAGGAGTTGAACAAATCAGTTTGTTCTGCAGGAACTATTTTGTTGTATCAGCTTCGCAGGTGCAAAGAGGTTTTGACGACGTGCCAAAAGGTTTGTTGGTTTAAAGAGGTTTTTGCTTCAGGTGGCCAGCCTGAAGCTTCTCTAGAACTGAAGAATCACCAGAGTGATCTGGTTTTAATGTTCTCATGTTATGATTGTGTAGCCAACCAGAGGTTGACAAGTTTGAGGATATTACCAAGAATCTCAGAAACACGCCTTTTTTGATCCAGAGGCTCTGATCTAGGGCAAAGGCTAATTATCTGTCATGGATTTAACTTTGCCTTACTTTGTTCTTGTGTGAGTGCAAATGTTATGACCTTGTCAAGTAAACATACTGAAACATATATCACTGAGCACAGATTAATGAACATTTCATTATTTTATAATTATTATAAGTAGCAATAAACAAACGTTTATTTAATGATTATCTAGCTTGCAAATTTTAAAAGATCATATTTAATTTTAAAAATCTTCTTTCTTTTGTCTTCTGTGAGAGAGGAGACTTCGATAAAAGGGTGCTCTGTGAGGGACCTTGGAAGGAGAGAATGTTATTGTTATGATTTCATTATCTCTGTCAGAGCTGCAGGCTCTGAGCTCCAGCTGGTGTGAGGAAGGAAGGCTGATTTAAAGGGAACACGTGCAGTCTCGTGTCTCCCTTTTGACCAGATGTTGAGTGGTCAAACAGCACCTAAACTGACCATTGCTGGACGTTACATTGTCATCTTTTGCACTAAACACTGGTCAAGCCATCACAATTTCTCCAAGTGCTTTACAATGCTCTGAGTAGGGATGTTCTGATTGATCGGCCACTAATCAAAATTGGCCGATTCCCGTAAAAAACATGTGATCAGCAAATCTGGATCAATGCCTTTCAGAGCGGATCATGTCAGCCGATCACCGGCAGAGACCCTGTGTGCAGCATCATATCCCCTTTCATTCACTCTGCAAATGCACGCAGCAGCAAAAATGTAACACAAACTTTCACTTTGTCAGAGAGTGATGCAAACCTGCTGGGGAAGCTCTTTAAAATGGGTAAACACTGCAGATTTCATAGGGCTCTGAAAGAACTAACTGGGCGGAGTGAGGTGAGTTTTCATACTCCCTGCAGAAATAAAAAAGACACTCTGAGTCGGAGCGGTAACGGTCAGACACAGCTGCACTAACTGACACTCACCTGAATGAGCATGACTGTCAACTAACCTGAAAAGTATCATGCTAGATGACTAGTCTTCTAGGATTCGCTATGGCTAATAAAAAAAAACACATCTAATAATACCGTAAGGACTCTGACTCTCTTGGGTTACTCATTCAGGGGTCATTTATTCGGTCTACTGTAATCCACAACTTCTCCACTTTTCCACAGAAAAACTCATAACAGAACGGGTTTTTATTACCATTACACAACAACCGCTGACCGAAACCTCAAAACAATCTCTCCACCTACTGAATTCCCCTTCAACATAAAACTGTAATGCATAACCTTACTCTTGTATCATTACTACTTCAAACCGTTTAAATAATAGTAAATGGCCTGTATTTGATATAGTGCTGTCTAGAGTCCTGGAACCCCCAAAGGTGCTTTACAACACAATCAGTTATTCACCCATTCACACACACATTCACACCCTGGTAGGGATGAGCACGATGTAGCCACAGCTGCCCTGGGGAGCACTGAGAGAGGGGAGGCTGCTGAGCACTGGCGCCACCGGCCCCTCCGACCACCACCAGCAGGCAAGGTGGTCTTGCCCAAGGACACAACGACAGCACCAGACTGAGCGGGGCTTTTGATTACGGGGCGAGCACTTAACTCCTGTGCCACCATCGCATAAATAACAAATAACAAATCAAATGTATCTCACGACACACAAAGTTGTGCTTTAATGTGTTTTGTTTTTCTTCTTTTTAGAAACTCAGTGATGAAATCAAAACAGTTTAAACTGGGAGTCTCTGTTCTGCTTGAGGTGGGGATTTAATTAATCAGTTTTCCAGATTTATATTTTGTAGAAGGTATTTTATTAATGTTTCTTCCCCTTTTCCAAAAACTCAATTACTTAGCAGAACATGTTCTTTTCTTTCTATCCTATTAAAGTGATTTGAGCCATTCCGGTTGGTTTAAGCGATTTAAACACAGGAATGTGATAACGAAGCATTCTAGTGGATCCAATGGGTTTTAAATCTGAGCCTTCTGTTGAGCTGCATTTATACGATTCAGTCTGTGTGTTTGTCTTATGTAACTTAATAAAGTTACTTTAATTAATGTTTCTCGATTGCAGCTCATCCCCACCAGTGTGTGAATGTGTGTGTGTGAATGACTGATTGTGTTGTAAAGCTCCTTGAGGGGTCCCAGGACTCTAGAAGGCACTGTATCAAATACAGGCCATTTACCATTTGAAGTGTTACCAAACAATATTATAAATTACTATGGACCTCTGCATTGAAAGGTCAGTTTTACTTGCTTTAAGACTTAGAAGATTATTTGAAAGAAAACATTTTTATAAACATTTCGCATGGGGCAAATAAACTTCTATTGAATAGTTTAAAACAGTTCAGCAACAATAAAAGGAAAAATAAGCTGAATTATTCACCATTTTCCTTTTAGAAGGGTCATTTATTGACACGTTTTACAGTTTGGCAAGTTTTACCAGGATCAGACATTTCCTAGACTCAAGCAGAATAAGTTTGGAGTTGGTTCATCAGACCATTCTTCAACTCAGACATCCTACCAGTAGCTGTCACGGAAATAAATGTAAAACAGAAAAAACATCTTCTTGTTCTTCATACTAGAGCCTTTGAGTCTGTGGCCATTTTTTCAATGACACACCTTTTAATGGTTAGATTTCATTGTGGAAAACAGCAACATGTTCTTAAAAAGCCCATCTTTAATTAACCTATGCACAGTGATTACTTCTGAATGGTTTATTTTATATCCAATAATGTATTCTAAACCTCCCAATTAACAACAGTAATCCAGGTTGGATTGTTTGTCTATAAGCTCTTTTTGTCAACATGTCACCAAATTATAAGCTTCATGTTTGACATGTCAACACTCAGCCCTATACTTCGTATACATGAGTTGACTCAAACCAGCATGCTCATGTTGCACGTGTCATGGTTACACGAGTATCTGTACGCATGAGGCAGCGAGGAAAGCGTGTCAGAAGTGACAAAGCGCTCACTGTTTCAGGCATAATTGACTGGAAAGGTTTTCTCTGAAACGTGCAGCGAGACGAGCATCTCCATGTCTTCCAGAGTTTTATAGGAGGTTTAAATTCATGAGAGTGGCAATGTGAAAGTATTAGATGTGTGAGCACGCTGTTCTTTTTGGTAAAAAGTCAGGGTAACACTTTACAATAAAGTTTATTTTAATAACTTTACTTATTGCAATATTAAGCATTAATAACCAAAGGATCTTGTTATTACCATTCTCGATATTGTTAACTAATATGTGTCCTTAAGGTTAGGACAAAGGGCTGAGAGGGGAGTCTGCTTAGTAATGCATTATTTTATGTTAACAACATTTTAAGCAGTTGTTAATATTTTTATTTAATAGTTTATTAATTCTTAATAGTGCACTAAGTAATGTCAATATAATGGACCCTTATAGTACTCACTTCATAAAGAGAATCAAAAGTTTGAATATGACAACCTGCAATAAAAATAATGACTGATTTAAATGTGCAACAGAGTAAAATATTGTGCAGACTTTATTTTTAAAGTTAAAAGGAAATTCCATTAACAATGATTATGAAATACTGACTCTTTGGGCTGAAAGTTTGATGAGTAATGATCAAAAGAAAACACGACAACAGGTTATATATATATATATATATATATATATATATATATATATATATATATATATATATAGATAGATAGATAGATAGATAGATAGATAGATAGATAGATAGATAGATAGATAGATAGATAGATAGATAGATAGATAGATATAGATATATGTGAAATGTGTTATTTTGGTGACTTTCAACATCAATAAATCTATTTGTGTCTTAAATTGTCTTAAGAAACCTGCAAATGTTCCTTTCATTTTAAAATTGATTTATTATTCCTGATAGTTTTATTTGTTCCAAAGTTTCAAGGTACTTTATATAATCTAAGTGTGTGTGTGTGTGTGTGTGTGTGTGTGTGTGTGTGTGTGTGTGTGTGTGTGTGTGTGTGTGTGTGTTGTAAGACACAAACAGTTTAATCATGCCTACAACCCCTAATGCAGTGTTGCAGAGCCGAGGCCTGGCTCACTAAGGCCTGCCGGGGGGATCCCACCCTCCCAGATGTGTCTCACATGAGCGGTCCAGTAAAATTAGTTGATGATTGATCCCACTCTCGTGGGAGTGAAATGTGTTTTTTCTTCATTCGTTCTACTTTATTCTTGCTCCTAAATGGATATTGTATTCAAATATAGAAGCCACCGTCGACTGTGTAATCCCTGTGCAGCTGGAGCTGACGATCAAGAAAAGTCAAGTGTTGTGTTTGTCAGCGTGCCGCGCTTATCTCCTCGGATCCCTGCAGACGGACCTCGTCAATGTCGGTAGTTTCAAGCTACGCTTAACAGCCTCTGATAATTTTTAAAGAGCAGTATATCTTAGGTGGTCATTTGAAGAGGCCAATATTTCTTTTGTTATATTATGAATATCTTTAATCATAATTCTTGTATCATGTATCATTGTTTTCTCCACAACCAGTTAGTTAAATCTTATTTATTTTTTAAATATCATTTAGAGTTTCTGTTTTGAAAAAGGATTAAAATGCTCAGGTGTTGAAATTGCTGTGGTAAACATACTGAATAAAGCCAGAGCTACGCAACGTTTTAATGTTGCCGTGTTAAAATCTGCTGCCCTGCGTGCTCCAATTAGGCAGTAATCACAAAATGCATCCAGTTTTTTTCTCTACTTGCGTGAGTCCAGTAGTCTGTTATGTACTTATCAAAGTGAATTGTCTCTGATGATCAGTCTAATCGAGGTTCGGCTCATGTTAGCAGGCTTCCTGCTGGGTGCTAATGTCTAATTACACTATAGCATGTCTAGATGGGACGGGGTAACTCGCTGCCTTCCAGCTCCTTTTGCTCTGCAGAGCTGCTCTATTCTTATCTAATCACACACAGTGGACTGCCAAGTACACATCATGATCACAGCCAATCACTAATGATAAGCAGTTGATCAAAGCCGCTGGGGGAACTGATCAAAAAGACTCTGGAATGCAGGAAGGGAGCACATTCATCTGAGATGTGTTTTTTTCCTTTTTCTTGCTGAATATGACCTTGATGCCCTGAAGAGGAGTCATCCATACACTGTATTACATAATCTGTGTGTGTGTGTGTGTGTGTGTGTGTGTGTGTGTGTGTGTGTGTGTGTGTGTGTGTGTGTGTGTGTGTGTGTGTGTGTGTGTGTGTGTGTGTGTGTGTATGTGTGTACTTGTCTTTATATATTTGCATGGACACATTTTGACGTTAACCTGTAAAGTGTGGACATTTGAACATTTTGCTATCCACAAAATGTTAAGCACCCTAAAACTTGGTTTTGGTTTGGTGTCAATTAAGTTTTAGTTTAGGTTAGTTTAGGTTAGACTTAGGAAAAGAACCCCATTGGTTAAGGTTTGGGTTAGTGTATGGGTTACGTCAAAATAAGCAAATAAATACATGTGTGAACTTTTATTATAGGATAAAGCTATGCAGGATGGGTGTGTTTGACTGGGATGTGTGTATGGATGAAATTTCTTCAAATAGGTTTTCACGTAAACACAATTATTTTAAAGGGGAACTAGGCAGTTTTGGCTTGCTTTTAGCACCCCCTAGTGTCTGTTTGTAGGGTTAGAACCGAAAGCAAAACTTATTTCCTCGCTGTGCATTCGTCTTTTTAACACCTTAATCTAACATCTGAAATGTCTCCCCAACCATCCTAAGTGTCTACAGGAGTGATTCATCACTAAATTAAACAAATCAGCTGTGTTTATGACCTAAAACATACAGAACACGTGCTGGAACCAGGCTGCAGCACCAGGTCTGTCAGCTCTATTCATTTCAAGTCTCAACTGAGCAGCCCGCCAGTTTGAAGTTGCAAGTGGAATATTCTGGCCACATGGGGCGACAGGGGCTGGGCAGCCTTTCATTAACCCTGTAAAGGGTCATTTTAGCACATACTGGATCAAGAAAAGTATAGAAAAATATGCAAAGTACCCCTTTAAACACAAGAACGAAAAATAAAATGTTTGAAAAAGTAAAAAAAAAAATGTATGTGATGTGTTCTTAAATATAATGAGCAATGCAAAAAAAAAAGTTTGCATTTATGCACACCATCCATCATTACCAAGACAGGCGTTGTATTCTATTCAAATTTCTAGAATTATATTTTCCTTAAAACCCTTTTGTTTGAGGGGGAGATTTGTATTTTCCTTCACTGTTGTCATTCATAAAATAAATTGAGTGGAAATCTGCTTCCAAGGTTGGTCATTACCAGAGGTAGGTAGAGTGATTTCATGGCAGCAGATTGGAAAATGGCCCTTTGTAGCAACTCCATTTACATAGAGAAATGCTGATGGTTCACAATAACAAATGTGCAGTTGTCGACAGAGAGGTGCTCTGCTCGTTGTCTTTCACTGACACTTGATAGTAGTGCATGTACAATTATGCATAATGCACTAATGGCGGTTTCTCATAACTGTCAGAGAAGCTATGGGTAAAGTGTTTCCTTTGCAGACAACTTGATGCTAGGTCTACCGCTGTTTGATTTTGCTGACGCCAGTGCCCTTGACAACAAAATAGCTTTGTATCAGCTGAACGCCTGCTTCAGCCATCCTTGCAAAGTTATTGAGGAATAAAAGTTTCAAATTTTCTTTTTGGAATGGGATTCAGTTTGCTTTAAGAATCAAACCTGAGCATAGAAACAATGAGCGAATGTTAAAAATCCGAACAGAAAACGCTTTCATGTAACTGGGTGACAAAAAGACTTTTATTTTGACAGATTTAAATGGCGAAGTTTCTGGAAGTGTTAGGCATGAATGAGAAACCAGCACAACGTTAAACTATTTATGGGGATTTATATTTCATGCTGACTGGTCTGTGTGGATTACAGAAGGACACATTAATGGGGAGAAGCAACCATTATGATAACAAGCTCATGAAAAATGGATTGTGTTCCCTTGCTTAACTATGTCAGAAGGTAATTAGTGACAACATTTACAGTTTGAATCTTACCAAACTGTACAAAAACAAGCTCAAGCTCTATTGTTCAATGCTTTTCTCTACAACATATTTGAGATGTTTGAGCTCAAAACTAGGTTCAAATTTCTAATTTAATTTTAGATGTGTCAAAATAGATGCGTTGTTTTTGTCACCAAGAAAACAAGGTTTCTAATGTTTTGCCCTTTTTCTGCATTTCACATATTTTTGGATATCTTGGATAAAGCAGGAATGCACCGTGTTGCCAACTGCTAAAGAAAGTCGCTGAAGTTGACCCAACGTGGGGAAATATATAAACATGTACGTGTGTGTGTGTGTGTGTGTGTGTGTGTGTGTGTGTGTGTGTGTGTGTGTGTGTGTGTGTGTGTGTTTGGCAGAAATAAAACATTAAAGCAGATTAGGTGTGGCGATCCAAACAGCTCTAACATAGAAAACGACTCAGACCTTCTGCTCTCCTCATTCTCAGACACTGTCAGTTTTGTGCTTTTAACATGGTTTGCTTGAACAGCAGGTTTTTAGTTTAATTTAATTTTCTCTGCTCCCTCATTGCATTTTCTATGAGAAGCAGTTAAGGACTGCCAGTAATGTCGCTAGGTTTGTGGCTTGGTTTTTGTTTTTTAAAGAAACAAAAATGTCTAGGGAGTTGGCAACACTGGGGAGTGTAGCAATAATAAAAAAAAAAAACATTTGATTCATGATATCTTTTTTAAGTTGTTTGTATTATTTGTGATAAAATTACAAAACAATCTGTTTAAATGCTGAAATAAAAAAAACTTTAAAAACCTTTGTCGTCTCTTTTAGGCTTTGCCAAATCTGAAGCAGCACTGATGACTGATATTCAAGTGTTGCTTAAACGCAGTCGGAAGGTTTTTAATAAATGCTTTTGAAGGTTATAAGAACAGCTTTAGTTTACTCTGCGCTCTTTGTATCGAGTGAGAGAAAGATGGCAAATTAACAAAACTGTTTTAGTGGAATTTAAGGGAATTTATGTTGGAATCAAAGTGTTTTTAATCATTGCCACAGGAATTTACTTGCCAGTGTCTAATTAAGTCAGCTGTCACACAAAGAGCACTCTGAGTGGCATTGCCATGAAAGTAGTGAATTAGAAAGACATATTCCACACTCTCTGGTCCTGACTAGAAAATTTTATGTATTTATTCCAGCCCTCCTCGGAGTCCAACTCAGAAATCCAAAAAAGCTAAACTCTGGGGGTCTAATGTTACTTGATTGTTTCTACTCCACTGTTTTCAGTTCAGATAAATTTCTCTGAAGATTTATTCTCCACAGCTAATCACTTGTTTCTTGGATCGAATAAGTACAGTGAGGCAGCCTTGCTTGAACTTCCCAGAGAGAATAAAATAAGAAAACGGTGACTGAGTGGCTGCCTGGTGCAAGGTGCTTCAGTCCAAAAGAGATAGGGTTTCAGAGAATCTCTCCTGCAAATACATGAGCACTTCATTGCTTTTTAATTTAAGATTAACTTTACTTTTCTACGTCTAGCTCCAAAGTTTAGCGTGAACTCACTTTTTTTTAGCTCACCGTCGTCTGTCTCTCTCCCTCTCCCCCGTAATATGTTTTGCTCATTCAGTACCATCAGTTACATGTCTGCCAAACATCACACGTTGTCAACTTGCTCCCGATGACATCCCACTGTTCTGACCATTGATTGGCAGGTCAAGCAGCGAGCACAAGCAGGAAATCGATAGCAGAGGACCTCTAGACAGAACATGGGGAGTCTTCAAGGAACTGGCCCACTGGACACTGCCAATCACCAACCACAAAATGTAAGGCCAGCCAGCCATGAACAAAAGCTATCTCCAGGCAGAAACACCAGCTTGGATAGCAGATGAATTTATGTTTAGAGAGAAGTTTCTCTCGTAGTGTGAGAGAAGAAAAAGGAGGACAGGCAAAGTTTTCAGGAAATATATTTGCATTACTTACAGTATGCTCATTTATATGCTAAAACTCAAGTGGGATCTAGGACCTTTGGGAGTTGGCATTACCAAATGTAGGCTCTTTATCTTAACATGCAGTTGCACCAGGTCTGACTGTCTAAGCATGACAGAGCAAGCTTATTAGCATCTAGTCAGCCATTTCCTACAACTGGAAGACAGAGGAGGTACAAATGGAGTGTACAGAGCTATATTCACCCTCTAGCCTCCTTAGAATATGGCCTGAGGGACCCTTGAGGCTTAGTGCAGTAATTTCTTTGTCGTCCTTGGTGATGCTTTTCCCATTTCGCTCAGACACGCTTTTGGGTGCTGCTGGCACATCACCAAAACAAACTCTCAGCTGACGTTGGTTGCAATTATTCTGTAGCTGATTCTAAATAAAACTTTGAAAGTAAAAGGCAAAACTGTGCATTTAGCACCAATCATTGTAACTTTTGGGAAGAAGCATCTCAGAATTTTAGCTGACCTGGAGGCCAGATTTAATATTTTTTTCTTTGTTAATTGTGCAAGAAATTGTGAACTTCACTTTGAGACGTATCTTTACTGGTCTCTGCTTCTGCTGTTACAACAAAGATCACTTCTTAAAACCTTATTTTTTCTTTCTGTGGCTTTTGTGTTCCTCTACCCTTGCGATTTCATCCCCACGCGTCCTTCTCACAATCACTGACCGTTGAACCTGGTCATTTATCTCAGTGGTCAAAATACATTGAGATGATTCATTGTCTTCTATCTTCAAGGGTGTGAAGCTGATGAATCAATGGAACATATGAAACATAAAACATGAACGGTTGTGACCAAAATTAGGACAGGTGATTTACTTTTGTGAAATCAAATCAACACATTTTATATTTAGTTTTTATTTTTATTTTATTTTTTATGAATTAAATGAATACACATTAGACTTTATTTTTGACATTTCTTAAGAGTTTCTAAGTAAACTTTTCTTTGTAAGGAGAATGGAAAAGCTGTGACCTTGCATCACTGGAGTTGGCACTTTCTGAATCATTTGAACAGATTTAAGCTACTGTCACCTTGGGTCCTTGCCATGCACCGGTTTTTCACAGAGCACCTGACAAGAAAATAAAAAAAAGACCCAGCATTTCCATGGTAACAATTGGATTTAAAAATGCATCAAAACTTTCGAAAGCAAAAAGGAGAAGCAGTGACAGCAGGTAATAGCATGTTCTCTCTGAATGCATGACAGAAATGTAGCACATTACACTGATGGTCGGAACAACCGCCCCCTCCCGTGCATACAACAGTGTACTATCATATACACATATCATCACCCTCACCTCACCTCTCGTGTGCGCTGAACAATGGAGGAGCACTCAGCATAAATTCTACTGTTGCTAACAATGGCTTCTCGCCACCCTGCCCATCCTTTTACGATCTCATGTGTCTGCCGTACTAATGCTCCGTGGATAGATGTACTCTGAGCTCTTGCTTTCACCTGACATTTCAAATGTGGTTGCTTGTGAAATGGACCAGAACAAAATAAATAAAAAAACAAGAGCCTGTGTTTTCTTTCCACCTCTCACTAGCTTGTCTTGGCTGTCTTGGCTGTTTACCGCCTTCACTCTTGTTCAAGATTAATGATGAAATGAGAAGCATTTGAAAAGACGCGGTGGTCACCTTTGTCACTGTCCAAAACACCGTAATAATGTTCACTATCTTTAAAAACATTTTGGTGATGCAGATTTTTAGAGGTGAGCTCCCAATAAAATTCACAGAGAATTCAACGAGCCATATTGGTGCCAAATCTCAGCACATGCCGGTTGGTGCAAGGTTACTCTTCTGCACCAAAATTAGTCTTGTTTAACGTAAGACTTGTTAAATAGATATATGTACAATGTTAAGCAGCCTGGGAGTTCAGCTTTGTGGTCTGCTAATGACCCACCCACAGATGACAGAAAAACCAGGGAAGATGTGGAATGATGTGTTTATCAGCAAACTGTCTTAAAATCACTGCCATAAAGATATCAGAAACACAGCTTTGCTTCAGATGTCGTCTCTGTCGAATTAAGAATGTTTTCTACTATAAATGCTCACAATTACTAGAATGAAAATCTGCTATAACATAAATGACCACCATTTGTGTTTGCCAGATCAGTTCAACATGATAAAAAAAAGAATGCAGAGAATAGAGCCAAAGACATGTCTAAGACAGTGTTGATTAAAAAAGCTATTTATATATGTGTTTATATGTAACTCCTCTCCCCTAGCATAGCTGCTACTTACCACACAACCAGAAAGAAGGATTCAAAGCTCTCTCAACTTACAACTCTGCTTTTCTCTGTGTCTGGTTTGATGACGTCCATTTGCTGATGTGCATTTTGTAGTCCTGGATGTATTTTCACACAAAACCTACAATGACTTTTGCCCCCGTTTGAAAATGAGCACACTCTTGGCATCAGATTGTTTCTTGAAAATGCACTGACATCATTTGTGAAATCCATGGCATATAACAAACGGGATTCAAAAATAGCTTTTATAGCCCCATTGACTTGCATTCATAATTTTTTTCTTTCTAGGACCCTTGGTCCAGAAGTAGATAAGCCTGAGCTCACTATGATGCTGCCTATTGGGGTGAGATTTCGGAGTGTGGATGAACAGTGTCACGGTCTGCCCTGCTCACTATTCATTTCACTTAATACACTGCAGTTGTCCCAGTTCTGTGTTAATAGGCGGGCGTGTCGGAGAGCCAGCTGTTCCTGATCTCCCTGATCAGAGGGCCAGGGGTACTAAAGGAGCGGTGTGACACAACTCCAGTGCCGGTTGATACTCGCATCTTGGGTAAACACTAGCCAGTCAAAGTCTCGTTTGATGTTCAGTTTTAATCTTGTCTGCCCGTTCCAGTCAGCCCCGATCTACCGAGTCCTGAAGGTTCCTGCTCGTCTGTTCTCAGGAATCACCCACCGCCATCTGGAGTTGTTGTTCCAACATCACGTCGCTCACCGTCCCCCTGGTCTCGTCACTCTCCGCCGCCCGCCTGTCATCCTGTCCGCTTCCCAGCCTGCCTAACCACCAGCCTCCGGACCTGCATCATAATCTGCCTCACTGTCTGCCTCGCAACCTGTTTCCTCATCCCGTCCTGGATCCTCATTCTCTGCTGCTTGTCTGCCCCCACCTGGCCCCAAAGACCCAGCCCTGCCTCACCAAGACCGATCATCTCCAAACAAATCCAGTTCTGGTTCTCTGGTTCCAGGGTTTCGTGATTTTAACACCAGTTTGCTTTCCCGTTCTAGATCACGGTCCCTCCTGTTCCCATTTGGAGCAGCGTTTTCAGTTACACATCGTTCTTAATAAATATTATTTGTTATTTACTTACCATCGTTTTCATCTGAGTCTTTCATGTCCTGTGTAAAACATATTCCCAACATGACAACAGGGAACAAAGTGAGGGTCCAGCAGGTTGTTGAGCATGGCTTGTGAACTAGCATTAGCTCCACTAACATTTACATATAAAGGATTTTGAAATGTGTTGAGACATGCAAATGTTTTTTTCGGCAGTTGGGTGATTTAAACCATCTCAAGTACAGAAATATGTTTTTATTATATAATGACACCAAATAGTGCTGTTGGTACTGAAGAATCCTAGTATGAGCAACCCCACAGATCAGAAAACGTCTTCCTTTTCTAGCAGGCCGATCATTTGACTTCAACCAATTGGGATCCTGACATCTTAATGTTTTTGGTGTGCTGGCTTACAGATCTCTCTGCTGTCTTCTTTTAGGTCAATTTGGGAGCATCATGTCATCATGGGTCAAGCAAAAGAAATAACTCTCTGCTGACACATGAAAAAGATCAGGAGAGAGAGGCAAATGGTTGTCTTGTTGATAAGGCAAACAGACTGTACATAAAAAGGGACACTTCTCTTGCTCTTTATTGTCCCCATTTCCAATGGGGGTAACACCTAGGAATGCCGAGGGAGGAATATTTTTCTACAACCTTAATGTCCTTTGTGTGTTTATTTTAAAGCATTGCACTAATTAATTAAGACATCTGACTTTTCCCCATCAAACCTGTTTTATTGGATAGTGCTCTAAAGGCTAAAAAACATAAAACAAGACTAAAGTAGGGAAATGTCAGTTTATTGGAGCAGACATAAAAAATATATCAATTCAATTCAAATTCAATTCAAATATACTTTAATAATCCCAGAGGGAAATTAGAAATACAAATATTACAATCACATGTTTTTCTAAAAATGTGCAGCACTAATTCAAAGTGTTGCCAAACAGTTTCTGCAGTTTAATTGCCCATGTTTATTAACAAGTGAGTCAAAAGCATTGATTTTGACAGGAAGGTGAGTTCTTTGCTGTTCACTAGCTAGAGTTCACACTGTTTGCTGCAGGCAGGACTCTTGCTGTGTAGCAGTGATTGCAACATATCCTTGTGATTACTGTCAGTGAATGTTATTAGGTGTTTTCTGATTGGGCTTGCATCGGTGGCAGGGTTTACTCTCTAGGCTTCGTGGTAATATGCAAAGTGCTTGAGCAAGTAAACTCCAATCCTAAGTGCAGTGCTGCCAACACTACTGCTTTGCCTTTGTGGACATAATTTGACACAGATGCCAGGTCTGTCATAAAGGCAGCGGAAAACACCCAAAGTAAAGTTATTTAAGGGCTGTGGTGCAATCACAGGAGGATGCCACTTGACTTTCTCTTCCAATATCATTCCTTAGTTTTTTTTTAGTGCTTAAGGTATTTTGTTCCTGTGGAACCCTTGACTTAAAGCCTGTTTTAGGAAACTACTAATGGAATAGTGTGGAATGGAATATAAGGCCTTTGTATTGATCGTCTTGTCAAGCCCTCTTAGTTAGGAGCAGCAGCAGCTCAGGAGGTAGAGTGGGTTGTCCAGTAATTGGAAGGTTGTAGGTTTGATCCCAGCTCCAGGCAGAGAATTCTGCTGTTGTGTGCTTGGGCAAGACTCTTAACCCACCTTGCCTGCTGGTGGTGGTCGGAGGGATCAGTGGCGCCTGTGCTCAGCAGCCTCGCCTCTGTCAGTTTGCAGCTGTGGCTACATTGTAGCTCATCACCATCAGTGTGTGAATGTGTGTGTGTGAATGGATGAATGATTCACTGTAGTATAAAGTGCCTTGGAGTCTTCTGACTGTGAAAGGCGCTATACAAGTGCGGGTCAGTTATCATTTAGTATCATACACAACAAAGGTCAAATGTGAAAGAGAAGATTTCAAACTGATTATTTTCTTTAATTTGTTTTTTAACCATACAGGTTTCACTGCATTTCACCCCTTGCCCCTGCCGCTTCATCTTGCCTCTTTATTTTGCAGATCCTCACCGGTCTAGTTTTTAACTCATCAAAGGAAAACAGATTTTTCAGGTGCACACTCCAAAATAAGGGTTGCAGCACAATCAAATTATTTCTTTGACTTTGAACGTTTCATGGTTGAAACAACATTTAAAATTTAAAAATTCTAACCTGTCTTGACAGGATGTTTTATTTTCTAGTGATTTTTTTATCTGCTTCACATTTCGGGTCATGGGAACACTCCAAATGATTATTGTTAGTTTTAGAAAGTGACAGTGTAACATCCGAGTCTCCGTGACTCACACACTTGAGTTTACACAACCAATAACAGAAAAAATGCAAGGCTAATAACCAGGAATAAACTTTTACAGAAGTTTATTCAACCAGGTTGTGTTCAAGACATGCATCCATTTATTCAGTTATTCAGCTGCACTGACCTTTTAGGTTTACCAGACCCTTTGTGACTAACAGATGAAAGACCTGAGATTCTTTTATGTATCCATTTCATGATACATTCTGATAAGCTGGTAACATTTTAGATTTGTTTTGTGTGATAAGAAAAGTATTATCATTTTATTAAATGTTTTAATAAAATAATGAAAATTAACCAGACAACAAAACAAAACAAAAACAAGACCTTGACAATGCATTAACATACATACAACTAGATTATAAGCCCCGCCCCGTACATGAACAAGAGGGACAATGGTCATTTCTCAGTACTCGAGTATGCTAGAACGTCCTTGTGTACTTGACAAGTATGTTCTTGGTAAGGACACCAATGTCTGCTCTAATGAGTATGGAAGAGGACGGCGTTTGGAACAGAATCGTAGTCCGTTGCATCATGGTGACAAGCGTTACTTTTTGCTACAGTTAAAAAAACGACTGACATAAAATTTTAAGTCTTGCTTGTCCCATAACGAAAGAACAATGAAAACATATTATTTGCATAATATTTGGTTCACATTTGATTTAAATTGATAAAATACCAACATTTCTGCCTATTAAATGAAAAAATAAAGTTATTTTTCATTAAAACAGAACTATGCACTTATTTTGATAGTGGGTTAGCTAATTAGCATTTTGAAGGACTATGAAGTCTGAAGTAAAAGATAAAAAACAAAGAGGAACAGCAAATTTTACAGGTTACATGCAATTATTTACAATAACAGGCAACTGTATATTTCTTAATCTGCATTTTTGATGTAACACTCTACAGTTATGAGCTTTCTCCTCAGCCATTCAACACAATGCACTGTGGGATGCCTTGCCGGCCAAGCCCATAAAGATGCACCCAATGCATCTTCAGTATGATGTGCGGAGAAAGAACACCTCCGGGAATTCTGAGTGAAATTGCATGAAAGCGTTCTTAGGATTGGAACAGTACTTGGTCCAACGATGACTACGTTTCACAAGGATGTGAGTACACAAATACAGACAAGTACATACATTAGGAAGCAGCCATTGTCTTGACAAAAAAATATATACTTCAGACTAAAAAAATCAGATTCACATGAGTCTTACTTTAGTGCTTTGGTAATTAATTATGTTATGCTTTAAAAAAAATTTACGGAACATGTGCCGTAAAGGTAACATAGCTTTCATCCTCTCAACTCAAGAGCCTGGATTTTTTTTTTTTTTTTTGTGGCTTTATTTTTAAATCATAACTAGAGAAAGGCACATCTACATTTTTATGTGTGTTGATAGTACAGTGCATTATAGGATAGGTGGTAAAAAAAAAGCTCTGATTGCAGGAAAATGAGGTTTTGTTGGACAGCACTTCCCAAACATACCATCAAACAACATATTAGAAAGTGATGCTTCTTCCAGCAACCATCTTATTGGAAAATGCTCCCATTCATCTAGTTAACAGTCAAAAAAATTCCAAAAGTACAAAAAGTAACTTTTTTTGGTTTGTCAGAAAATCTTTGTGCTGGTTCTATTTTCAGATTTAAGACACAGGTGAAACTCGTAAAATTAAAATATGGTGAAAAAGTTAATCTATGTCATTAATTTAATTTGAAACAGATGAGATTGATTCACTACATGCAAAGCCAGACATTTCAAGTCTTTATTTGCTACGGCTTACAGCGGATGAAAACCCCACATTCAAATACTCAGACAGTCCGAATATTGTGAAAAGGTTCAATATTCTAGACTGAAAGTGTCACACTCTAATCAGCTGATCAATCGAAAACACCTGCAAAAGGTTCCTGAGCCTTTAGATGGTCTCCCAGTCTCAGCTGAATTACTGGAATAAATGGACTGTTGCACCAAAATCTTAGTTTTTTCTGTTTCATCTGTAAACTGAGAATAAAATGTATTGTTTTTTTTTCAGTAAAAATTGTTTTATTACACTAAGTAGGCCTAGGAGACAATACAGACAGCAACACAAAATGTATATAATTTAACATGAGAGTCTAGAAATATTATTTTGGCGGATTTGAAAACAGAAAATGATGAAACTAACTGGCACTGCAAAATTAAGCATCCAATCATAATTAAGTCCCCTGTGATTGCTGTTGTCATTAGATTTATCATCGTCTTTCAGTTCTCTCCAAACCCTGTTTTTTTTTGCCGCCTCATCTCATATTCCTGCCAACCACGTCCTACACCACACTCAGCGAGCATTCTAACGACGTTATGAAAGCTTAACGACAACTTATCTTAATTATTGCACTTTTTGATACGAGACCTTGCCTGCTCAAGAGTTATTAAACTGAAGTGTTTTCTACCATTCCATCCACTTAGCAAAGGCAGTGAACTCATGTTTGGGGATTTGATCATTTCAATTAAATACGGCACCGTGATCGAAGAGAAAAAAAAGATTTTCAAGTTGTCTTAAGTGACCTGATGATCAGACTATTGTGGAGTCTAACTTGCAATTGAAGACGGAGAAATCTGTTTGGAGATGATTCCTGCGATGCGTTCCACATCAGACATGCAAACAATTACGCTTCATTTTCTTGAAGACGGTCTGGGCGCTTTGTTCTCCACGTTAAGGATGTTTTAGTGCTGCACATTTGATGCTTCCAGGTAAAGAGTCATCAATCATCCGTCCTCCTCTGACATTAACTTTTTCATCAATGCCACTGTCTCCAGTTTGTCTGCAGACTGAAAGATTTGAGAGGCACTTTTTATTTGCACGCTTTTATCTGCCCAGCTGGGGTAATGGAGCTGGTTGTGTGCAAGCAATTAATGCAACCGCAATGCCAAAAGTGGTGATTTGTCATACGCTGGTGATACATAATCATTATATGGAATGTAACGCTCCTAAAACTTCCCAGCCTCGGTGGATGTTTTGATTCTGCCTGTCTTCGGGCTTCTCTACGGTCTGGGCCAGCACTCCTCTCCTGTCCACGTGCATCTAAAAAATAATAATAATTAAAAAAAACAGTTCTGTAAAAATCCATAGGTTGCTGCAATGACTCTCCACACACACTACTTCTCTCTTCATTGTGTAATGATTTCCTCCTCTAAGTGTAATTAAATTGCAGTCATTGCATAGAATTTAGCAGTTTCTTGCTGTCATCTATTTTGACATTATAAGCAACAGTGCTGTTAATTTATTATACGACTAATTTTAACTCCCTGGACTCCCTACCTCCTGTCTACTTTTGCCCTTAATATGAAGGCATTTCAATAGCAATGAAGCCCCTTAGGCTGACAACCATGAGATTAGTATGAATGTATTACCCCCTTGGGTGCCATAGCCTGTAATAAGTTCCCCATTAATAGTATCCGTTGGGGAAAATTTGTTTAGGCCTTAATTACATATCATTAAAATTGGTCTTGATTCTCTGAGATTTAGGCTTAGAATTAGACTGCACATATTCAGCCTGCTTTGCCTTTGGCCATTCTATAAATCCATGTTTCTTTGCGTTCTGCGACTTTTTTTCTTTTTTTTTTTTGTGGTTTCAGTGAATGTGTTGATGTTTACGTTTGTTTGAATGCACTTGTTTTCCCCAGCATGCTGTTTTTGTTCATCTTTGTTTTGGCTTTGCATATTTTCATGCATTCTTGTGCTTTTTAAATTTAACTACCTATTTTCTTTTAAATATGAAAAAACGCCAAATACTATTCTTACTATTTGATGTGGAAATGTTTTAAAAGTCAAGAGTTGTATGTGGGTTGCTCCTCTTTACTTGACAAATTAGGAGACAGTTCCCGTCTGATTTTGTTTTCTAGTCTCAGGCCTAATCCCAATACTCGCGCCACGCCCTACGGTCTTCTGTGAAGTGCACTTGGAGGAAGTGTGCAGTGAGTGTGTATTACACAAGTGTGCAAATAATTGCTGAATTGGAACAGTGACAATTGGGTCATCAACCACAATGCATGCTGGGATGCCAGTCATTGCTTGTGTACTTTTTCTTAAAAAAATCTTTGTTAGGAACTTTCAAACAACCAGTTGAAAAAATTCATATTAATTTCTATCCACATTTAGTCTAATGCATTAAAAGCATGAGTAAATTGAACTTTCTTTGTTTGAAAAGACATTTTCAGAAAAGGCACTTGAGCCATTGTTCTACCTTCTTCTCAAAATAATAAATAAAGTCAATAATAATAAAGTCAAATCTCTGGGGCTGAGGTCCCTGAGGTGGTCAAAAAGCTCCTCTGTGGCAAGCTTCCAGGGGTCGATGAGATCCACGGGGAGTTCCTTAAGGCTATGGATGTTGTGGGGCTGTGTTGGCTGACGCGGGTCGCGACTTTGCGATATCGCATGGACATTGGGGGCAGTCCCACTGGACTGGCAGACCGGGGTGGTGGTTCCCTTATTTTAAAAGGGGGACCGCAGGGTGTGTTCCAACTACAGGGGGATCACACACTTGAGCCCTCCTGGTAAGGTCTATTCAGGGATTCTGGAGAGGAGGGTCTGTCAGATTGATGAACTTCAGATTCATGAGGAGCAATGTGGTTTTTGTCCTGGCCGTGGAACACTGGACCAGCTCAATACCCTTAGGAGGATCCTGGAGGGTGCATGGGAATTTGCCCAACAGGTCTCCATGTGTTTTGTGGATTTGGAGAAGGCGTCTGACCACGTACCTTGGGGGACCCTGTGGGGGGTACTCCGGGATTATGGGGTACCAGGCCTTCTGATAGGGGCGGTTAGGTCCCTGTATGACTGGTGTCAGAGCTTAGCCCGCATTGCCGGCAGTAAGTCGGGCTCGTTCCCAGTGAGAGTTGGACTCCGCCAAGGCTGCCCTTTGTCACCGATTCTGTTCATAACCTTTATGGACAGGATTTCTAGGCGCAGCCAAGAAGTTGAGGCCGTCCGTTTTGGTAGCCTGAGGATCAGGACTCTGCTTTTTGCAGATGATGTGGTCCTGTTGGCTTCATCAGAACGTGATCTTCAGCTTTCGCTGGAGCGGTTCGCAGCCAAGTGTGAAGCAGCTGGGATGAGAATCAGCTCCTCTAAATCTGAGACCATGGTCTTAATTCGGAAAAGGGTAGAATGCCTTCTCCGGGTCAGGGATGAGGTCCTGCTCCAAGTGGAGGGGTTTAAGTGTCTCTTGTTCACGAGTGAAGGAAAGCTGGAGTGTGAGATTGATAGGCGGATTGGTGCTGCATCTGCAGTGATTCGGGCATTGTACCGGTCTGTCGTGGTGAAGAGAGAGCTGAGTCAGAAGGCGAAGCTCTCGATTTACCGGTCGATCTACGTTCCTACCCTCACCTATGGTCATGAGCTTTGGGTAGTGACCGAAACAACGAGATTGTGGATAAATGCAGCCAAAATAAGTTTTCTCTGTAGAGTGGCTGGGCTCTACCTTAGAGATAGGGTGAGAAGCTCGGTCATCCGGGAGGGGCTCGGAGTAGACTCGCTGCTCGAGAGGAGCCAGTTGAGGTGGCTCAGCATCTGGTCAGGATGCCTCCTGGACCCCTCCCTGGTGAGGTTTTCTGGGCACATCCAACCAGGAGGAGGCCTAAAGGTAGACCCAGGACACGTTGGAGGGACTGTGTCTCTCACCTGGCCAGGGAAGGCCTTGAGATTTCCCTGAAGGAGCTGGCCCAAGAGGCTGGGGAGAGGGAAGTCTGGGCCTCTCGATTTAAGCCCGTGACCTGACTCCGGATAAGCGGATGAAAATGGATGGATGGATGGATGGATGGATGGACCCTTAGTAAAGTGTAGATCAAGGGTGAAAAGGGACGTGGTCTGCTTGAGGATCAGGACGCTCTACACACTCAAACCACTGGACTGGAACTGGAAGAGTGCAAGGGTGGAAGTGTAAGAACTGGGATTGGGCCTCAGACTGAAATGTTCCTTTTTCTACTGTGAAAACCTAAAATAAAAAAAACTGTTCTAAAATCTCTATCCATCCTTCAGAGGAAGCTGCAGTGTCTGACGTCCCTTTTGGTCAGCCAACAAGATTCTGCAGGATTCAGCTCATGCTCCGAACCTCCAAACCATCAATCCTTTGTTTCATTACTCTTGGGTGACACGGACTCCCAGCCTTTTCCTTTTTCCGTGCATTTGTCAACTCTCGCTTTAAATGCTCTGCTGTACGAAATCCACAGAACTGCTGAGCAGGCCGCACAGCACACTTACGATGAAATTTATCAGAACAGAGGGCAGTGGTGCCATGCTGTGACATCTGACAACATATGAACCTCAGATGCTGCAATAGAACTGATGGTTGTGACATCAGATGGTATGATTTCCAGCTGGTGGATCACCTTTTAGTGTGGCTCAGGATTTCAGTGGCTTGTTAAACATTCAAACAAAAATTAAGGCAAAGGGATGATCACTTAAACATGTTTATTAAAATCAATTAAAAAAATTATAGTAAATAAAATTAACTCCTAATCTCTGAAATTTGCTCAAGATTTACACCTTTTTCCTTAAACTGTGATTTAAGTCCATTGTTTAACAGTTTATTGTGACATAATGATTTTTTTTTGACATAATGATTTTAAATGTCCACTACTGCAGGAGGAGACACTCAACAAAGAGAGTATTTTCTTTTAAATTTTAAAGATGATGAAACACTCACATGTATGCATTAGCTGAATAAATCAGGTAATATTTTTTTTAAATGCCAAACAATGTTTTCATTACATTTTAATATGGCTATTATAGTTGTCACTCAGCTGCATTTTACAGTGGTTTGACATTTGGAAAATAAAGAACATGCCATTTTTTTCTAGTGTTCAAGGTAAATGGAAAGTTATTAAATCAACATGCATTCAAAACCTATAATGATTCAGCCTTAGCTCAAAAATGGGAACTTCCTCGAATTCGTGACATGTGACCTCTTATAGAGTCTAATAAGAGACTCACATTATCTTCAATCTGAAAACATCATAACTGTTTATTAACAAGACCTCATTAAACAGTTTTTTTTCCAAGCCACGCCTGCTGGTTTTTTGTATTAATGACTCATAAACCCAAATTCTGCAGCCCCAACAACACATCCCAAAAAGATGTTTTATTTGCCATTAAACTGTTTTAATAGCGCCACTACAGTTTCACTGCAGCAGTGCTGTAATAATCCAGAGAGATGATTTTTGGTGTCAGACTCAGGAAAACAAACTTCCTGAAGTGGAATTTGAATTAAAACATGCTTGAATGTGTTTGTGCTCTAAATGAATATCCACAGCATCATGTAATTGTGTCACAGAATAAGTAACTTTTTTCATCTATTATATTAGAAGTAGAGAAAATACTTGAAACATTCTAAATCAACCTGATGTCTTTGAATATTTGGTTTTACTATCTTTGCACACCCTGCTCTGTATTTACCGTAGTACATTTTAAGTAGTCATGCAAAAGCAGTAAAATCATACATTTAAGGCAGCCATTTATTTGTTTTCTGACATGCAGCCCATGCTCACTTGCTGATGGCAGCACACAGCCTTATTTTTTAGCTTTGAACCACCAAATAAAAGCATGCCTGATTAGTACATTCAGATTAGCTACATTTCTGAAAACTGCTGCTAATTTATTTGATAGTTTTATGAAAACACAGCTTGGAAAAGAGAGAAAGAAAAAGATGGCTTGTGCAATTGTGTGCCAAATTGTTAGGATTTCTGTACGTGAGCTAAGTGAGAAAATCTTAAAAGTCCTAAAAACAACACTTTCTTCATTTCTTTGTTCCTGTTTTTTAAACTGTTTCGTTCTTCACATGCAGCACTTAACATGTAGTTGACTGTGGAGTTTTATTTCCATAGACATCTTTAGTCAGTAAAAGACATTTTTAGTAAATTTAGTAGGAAAAGGTTTCCTTTTCTTTTATTACTTTAAATGATTTTTGAGTTAAATGAGTTTTAATTCCTAAATTGTCTCCATGAACTAGACGTTGGCTTCTTTTATACAAACATTTCAATTTTAAATGATTCTTCTTTTTCTCAGATTTTAGAAACGCAGGAAATATTACATTTTTCTT
>SSNQ01034578.1:604563-648392 GCA_006942095.1 Nothobranchius kuhntae | reverse complement strand
GGTTTCATCAATTCAGCACTTTTCACTTCATCTTCGTTGTCATCAACAAATGAAATGAGTGACATGCATCATGTCGAAGGTCACCTCTGGATTCATTTCTGGCAAACTGGGAGTAGAAATGGAACTTTTGGATCATATTAAACCTTCGCACTGAGTCAGATTTTTAAAACAAGAGCCAGAATTGATTTGGTTCTGATTCTTGGTGTCAGGATTTGATTCAAAATCGATACACAATTCAAAACACTTCTTGATTTAATAAAGAGAAAGAGGGCTCAGTTCACTGTGTGCTAAACCATTGATCCTTATCCTTTGCCCACTGAGCTGGATGTGAGGGCAGAGTGTGAGCAGCAGTGTTAATAACAACTGGTCTGCTGTGTTGGAGAACAGCCTTTCTGCTGCTCAGCTGTCTGTAAAACCATGACGTAAAACAATAGTTTTAGCAGCCATAATGGAGTACTAATGATATAATTTCACCAGAACCTTTAACCTCGTGCAAAATGCAATTAATGTATTCACTCACCAACCAGTAGCATCCGCTATTATAGAAAATAAAGTTAATTTGTTAGAGGTAAAACATTTTCTAAAAGAAAAGAAAAAAAGAAAGAAAAATCTGCTGTTTTGATGATTGCAGTTTTGGTCAGAATTGTTGCATTTATGAACGTGAATTAACAATAAATACTGGAGGCTAACATCAGGCTAGTTTGTGTCCTTCTCCATTGATGCACTGGCTTGTGATGCTTTAATGAATTTGGGGTAAAGCAGAACAAGAATAGGACATTATAGTCAAGGGCGTCAGTTTGTTTTCAGAATTGCTGGGGACAATAACCATACACTTGAGTGGGGTTTAAAAATTGCTGGGGACAATAAAGTAGGTGTCGGCGGCTCTGGAGCCGCATGCGGCTCTTCCATCCATCTGATGCGCTCTCTGTGTTTGTAAAATAATGAATGGATATTTAAATAAAAAGCTTTATATTTTACTGCATTAATTTTACATCTGTATGTATGCCAATTCTAAATGTAAAGATTGTCTGCGTAAACCTGAACAGGTCCAACCCGGTCTTACTGTGAGACCGGGTTGACGCGTCACGCTTGGGCGTAATCATAGGCGCTTCCTGAGCTGAAGGATGTCAGATTCTGGGCTTCTCCTCAGACAGGTTCCTGGATGCGTCGCCACATTGGAGACAGGAACAAGCACTATTCAGCCAAAGTTTCATAATCAGGTGTGGCAGTGTGTGTCCTGTCACAGTGTCCTGATAGATCATGCGCCCTGGCTACTTGGCCAACGGAATGTCCCTTTGGCTGACTGGTTAGAGCGTATGACTCTCACCTGGTAGTCTGGGGATCGAATCCCGCCCGGGCCCTCATTTCTCCATCTTGCCACATATTGACGGATAAACTCAAGGATGTTGGTTGTTTTGAAAGAATTACCCCGACGCACACTGATGCGCATGGATGAGCTGACATTTTAATACGCACATTGCAGAGGTAACTTGATTCCCATCAGAACATCAGAGCTTTATACTGGACACTGTGTTCAGTGCGGCTCGGCGCGCCCACGGTGGACACTGGGCTGAAGATCTGTAGAGGGATTCACAGTGCAGAACCACGGTGCATGTGATACGATTTCCTCCCACTGAAGCGTTCTGGAAACCCGGTCTCTCTGAGGGATGTGTCACCTGGAAAAATGTTCTTTTTATGAAATTATGAAACTTTGGCTGAATAGCGCTTGTTCCCGTCTCTAATATGGAGACGCATGACGCATCCAGTCTGAGGCAGAATAGCCTCTTCAGCTCAGAAAGCACCTGTAGAGACATTTGATTACGCACAAAGTTTATGTGGAGCAGAAACGGTCGGGCCACGGCAGGTGAAACGTTCCTAGCCTACATGAAGTGAAACTGTTTAATTGTAACATTAATGTGTTACTGGACACACTGGTCTGGTTGGTTAGACCGGTGTTTGAAGTGGAAAACACACACACACACACACAAACCAATTAAAATAATGCTGACAGCGTGGACTAGAAGACAGGTGATGGTTTACGTATTTAAATGATGATCAGGCTGCTGTAAAATGTAATCTCCATCCACATCCAGACACAATTATCCTCTATTCTTTCTCTATTTGCTCTGCTCTTGTCTGGGCTGACGGTGCACGCGGCACCCCTAACTAGCGGCTGATGCACATTTTACGCATTTGGAGAGGTGGGCTGGAAGCTTTGTTTTTACTGGAAGATGGTCCACTTAACGCACGGGTGTAGACTACATATTAATGACAAATCAATGAAAATTAAATTGTGAGTTTTTACTTCATATTTTAGAAATAAAAATGAAGGGGGAACACATTTATGACATCTTTTTAAACGAAATTTTCTAGCGCGTCCTGCCTGCTTCACTAAGTCACTGCTTATTAAGGTCCGTCCAGAATGACCGTGGCCCACCCAAAAATGAAAACCTGGCGCCGCGCCTGTTATAAACCTCTGCAAATCGGTGTTCTTCACTTTATCAAACTCAGACTTTGTACAGCTAATGTCAAGATGTAAATTATGAATTCAGGCGAGCTCTTCCGTCCCTCCCTCTCCTGCTCTCCTGGAAACCCGTCATCGGCTGTCAGAAGCGGAGGTGAAGAAGGAGATGAGGCAAACCGAGTGAGTGCGACATAAAGAAACCAGACTGGTGTGGAGGTGAGCAAAACAGCTGGAAAAGTGTGGGTGTTGAATCCCCCACAGGTGCGACGCCCATGCGAGCGACCGGTACCGGCTGCTGTCATGTTGTGAGCAGCGCTCTGCTGTCTGAGGGTAGGCCCCGCCCACAACGCTGCGGCCGCTGTGGCTCCCAGTGTTTTCTTTACTGTGGGAAACGGGTAATAATGGCTCTTTGATGGGAACAGGTTGCCGACCCCTGGTATAAGATCTGAGCTGGTAAAACAAAAATCCTCATCAGCAGGCTTCTTTGAAAGTGGGGGGGACACAGCTGCCAATCACAAATTTTGCCGGGGGCATGTCCCCGGCATCCCCGGTTTAAATGACGCCTATGATTATAGTTTAAAAGAGGTGGCATGTGGGATTTGACTTAGGAAATCTGAATGATGAACCCCTGGACATTCCAGGGACAGTTGTGTTTTAAACATTGACTAAAATCATCTTGATCTGTGAATGCTTCTGCTGTTTTAAACAGAATTTTCCTCTGAGAGAGACGAACCTTAAAAAATGAATATCCCACACTCCATCATAAAACGTGGTTTTCTTTTGATGCTGGCGATAAGAGAAGTGAAGGTTGACAAATCAGACCCTCAGTCTTTCCAGACAGTTTGATTCTATTTTAACATACTTACGTGGGAAATGTGTTTAACCATCTAGAAGCATAAACAAAAGATTTCATTAATCCCCGTTGAAGGGTTTATTTTTGAGAGGGAGAGTCATTTTAAACACATCTGTGAAATACATCATAGTTTGGCTGGGTGGAAGCGGCGGTAGGAACGGCTTTGATGATGAAGTACCAGGAAATCTCCAACATGTGGAAAAGTCATTTGCATCAATAATTCCACTTCCACCCATTGTCAATCTAATTTAAATAAACAGAAAATGTGTGTTAGAAAGAAACAAAAATACATGTGAAGGATTTGACCTACTTTTTTACGTTTAACACATTTATTTTGTAGATTTTGTTTGCGACAAAACAAACATTGTAGCAACATTAAAATGAGCCAGAAAATGCTTTTTAGTACACGCTGTGACAATCATCAAATCAGGACATGACTGCTATGATGTCCCTATAGAAACTCTAACCACTGATCTTGTTGCTTGTTGTTCCTGTTCGCACATACAGGAAGGCTCACCTACTGCGAGCTACTCCTTCCTGCCTGTTCCCAGAATTCCTTCTTTTATTTCAACCATCCACTGGTCTTCTCATTTCGCTGTGGGAGGTTGGAAAGCAGAGGAAGGAAGCGTCTTGTGGTTGACTTGAAATAGAGTGCAATCCAAGACCTTATCAGCATGTGGCTGCCTCAGACAATGGGAAGTACATGTGTCTGTGTATGTCCAGATCATGTTGCCTATCAACACGCCCTTCCTCTTGACCTACACCTTCACTCTGAGAAACTTTTACATTACACTCTACTTTAAGCAGGTTGAGCAATAAATGTATTACTTTAATAATAGTCCTGTGTGATTCTGGAGAACATCTCATCTGCTGGTGCTCTTTGAACTGCCTGGACTGATGCGCTAACTGCCAGTCAAAGCAGCAGTAGGAATGAAAAGGATTGCTGCCATTTCAGTAAACATGAAGTATCGGTGATTTATAGCATAATTGCAATAAGTCTTTACCATGTAATACAGTTATTGACATAAAGCTCTTTGGTTATTTGCAAGCCAACATGGCAGCCCAAGCTAGCTTTAGCACTTCCTTTACTGCGGCTCCTGCCAAAATAACCGCGTAATGCACAATCTGCAACAGTTTGAGTGTTTATTTTTCTGCAAAAGCATTTCCACAAGCTGCAATGAGATTTTTGACATTGAAATTGCTTTCGGATGGCAGCAGTCCACTTTGGTCCTGACTTGCTTGGACTAGTGGTAGGCTATAGCTCGTCAATTTGGTCAGAGCTAATCCACAGAAACCCACTTCAAAAGATCTAATTCTTTAAACTTTCTCCCACTTTTTCCTCACTCCCCTACCTATGAGAAGTTGATTATTTGTCTGGGCATTTCATGTGACAACACCTTATTTGACCAGGCTTTGAGCTGCTCCAGTGCTTGTCCTGCTGAGGTTCAGTGATATTAAGACATGCCTGTTGCGCAGTGTGCAGTACTCCCCCTTTGGAAGAGACTCTCCTCTCTCTGTGAGGCTTTGAACTGTAGCCAGATGGCCTGCAGTCACAGAGTACAGCAGGAGGCTTGGCTGATGGGGAAGTCAATGGCCTCCTCTGGGAGGAGAAACAAGAGAGCTACCACGAGGAAACATGACCCATCTACACGCTTTGAGATGGACAAGTAAGTGTGTGAGTCTGGAGATGAGTAAGGACTTCAAATGCCAGCCAACTACTCATTCCAAAGCCTTGCACTTGATTTTGAGCATGACTGAGAATATCAGTCGTTGAATATCAGCGACATTGTGTAACCAATCGCTGTATAGTTGATGTAGCGGTATAACACAGTTTTTCTCTGGTTCATAGATTTAAATCTCCTTGAAGCGGAAACACACAACCCTGGGTAGTGAAGAACAACAGATACGGTGTAACAACATGTAGAAGTAGGTTCAGTCAGAGACTTTCAGACACACACCCAATGTTAAAACAGATGGAAAATGTAAAAATGTATGTTTGTCTACAGCAGCTGTAATTTTGTTATTGTAGTAAAAACAAGCTCATTCAACTGCAACATGCATTTGTTCAAATATCATTTGAGTGATAAATTCTAACTAGTCAGTTCAGAAATTTGAGATGTGACAAAACAATATTTCTTATATGTAACTGATTCTAAAATTAAGATTGTATTAAAAAAATGAAGTAACTAATGCAAAAAATGCAAATACGTAAATAAATAGATCTAAACTTTATAAAAAATGAAATAAAAATTATTGCAAATACTTTTCTTATTTTTTCCAAAAGTACGGTGTTTTTTAGTTTTCTAGCTGTGGACTCTAGTATTAAAGTGCATTAGATTAGAGATTATTAAGGATGCTTGTTTCAGCTGTGAGATTAGACAATAGGATCAATGAAAAAATAAGTTGTCAGACTCCATGGAAACTTTCAGAGAATCCACAAATAGTGGCTTTCAAACGGTTTTGTTACTTTTAGCAAGTTTAGAAAAGCAGCAGATGAGACAGCATGTCTGATAATTTAGTTTTTCATCTGATAAATTAGAACATGTCAGCAATGTCTGAGGGGCTTTTATAAACACTGTATAACTAACACTCCTGGACAGGGTATGAATTACACAGAGGCTTCTGGGGAGCCCATTTATGGGGGGGGGGGTCCATTTTGCCTTGGCCCCCAAAATGCCTTGAAACGGCCCTGGGTGTGTGACTGAGTTTTGAATGTGATCTGAATTGTATCAGATGTATAAATATTACATGTGTATAACTTATTGTTTTATACAGGTAAAATCGTGTAGTGGAGATAAATCTACCTACATTTTACTTTTCAACGCTTTGTTTTGTTTTCTTGTTTTTATTTAACTATATTTTCCTGTCCTGTCTGTCTCTCATCTTCCTGCATCTCCTCTAAACTCTCCAGAAAATCTGCTGCCTGGATTCTTACTTTTTCACCTCATCAGTTACTTCTGAGCAGATCAAAGGGATCTCCTGACCGCAAAGCGAAGTGCGCGTTTCGATGCTGAGTCAGTGAGGTGGAGTCACCGCAGCACAGGTGATGAGCACTGCAGTGGCAGAGTGCTTCAGGCACAAATAAGACAGAAAGTAGAGAACATTGTGCGGACATGAACGATCGTGTGCTAATTATAGTTTTTTGATCGCGCCACTTTCAGAATGGACCGTGTGCTGGACGCAGAAGCCAGGAGTGTTGCGCACCAACGATCAACGCTCTGACGCTCTCTGCTCAGAAGAGTCCATAAATGATGTAATATAGGTAGAACACGTTTCTTCCGGCTCCCCTGGATGTGTAGGATATCCAGCTCGCCCCATAATTCAATCCCTGCTCCAGGGTGAAAAACCGGACATTGTCATCAATACAAGAACCCCCCACCCCCACCCCCCCGGACGCCCCGTACAGAGAGAGAAAAGTGGACATGTCCGGGAAAAAGAGGATGTATGGTCACCCTAGTTTAATATAAAGCGGGAGATTACAGATACAGTTTTTTGCTCATGCCCTTGCTGCCCTGGGCCTGGGCCCTTTAGAGTTCGTAGGCCCCTGGGCAATTGCCCAGTTGCCCATATGGCAGCCTTGAGTAATGCAAAGCCCAACCATAAGTGTGAGAACATGCATGTGTACTTTTTAAATGTTCCTTGTGTTTTTTGTTACTTCCTGTACGTTTTGCAAATCGGCATGTATATTAGTATTTCTGAATTAGCCCGTCTATAACAGATTGTTGCATACTGTTTGAATACAAATCACAAAGGAAACTTAAAGGATGCAAGCAGCCCCGGAGTAGAAAACAACCAAATTTGATTTGTGTTGCTAGGTGACCCTCTATAGCTCACATCCTGAGTGTGTAGGTTTGTTTTACTACACACATGTGCGCGTGCACACACACACATGTGCGTGCGCACACACACACATGTGTGCGCGCACACACACATGCACACCCACATGCATACACACGCACACACACACATGCACATGCATACACACACACATGCGTACACACACACAGATGCAAACACACACACACACACACACACACATCTTGCATCTCCATTCTCGGTTTTTACATGATTGTGTGGATCTGGGTTGCCCACATGCTTACATCTGAAAAGTCAAAGCACCTTTAGAGAGAAAAAGAAACAACTTTAAGGAAACCGTTCATATTCATTTAACAACTAAAAGCTGTTCTGGGATGTGGGTGAGAAAACGACGGCTTAGGAAAATAAACCCAACTCACAAAACGTATTAAAACTTCATTTCATACTTTTTAAGGTTGTTGCAATGCAGCAAATCCGTGCAGTTAGCTCCTTTTTACAACGTGCTGAATGCTTAAAATGGCAGATATTTACATGTGATTTTCTCTGACCACTATAGTGTTAATGAAAGAAAAGAAAAATGAGAAACGACTGCGGTAAAAACAGCATTGCCTGCTTTCATGCTGGAACCCCTGCCTGAGTTAAAATCCTCCACAGAACTCGTGGCTCTGCCGTTCAGGATAGCGTTTCATCCATCTTGTCACACTGTCTATTATAGTTCTCAGAATCTGTCATCACATTTTTCCCGACTCTGAGAGCAAAGGCGCTAATGAGTGAAATCCAACAGATGGACAGTAATTATTAGAACCCTGTAGCCGTCAAATGAAGACTTCAACCCTGACTAGACGCGTGACACGGGTGGCTGTGTCAACTGGAGTCATTGGAGGAGAGAAATATTGAATCCTGGATAATCAGGCCAAATAATGAGGCAGTTGTTCAGCACACAGCTCCACTGGTTCACCAGTTCTCCCTAAGTAAGGGTAATGAGTAGGACCTAAGTGGCTGTAACTACAAACACCGGCCCTTTGTCATGCAGGGGAGACATTCACATTGTGACACGTGTAACAAACTACAAACCTTAGTCTCAGCTCCTTTTTTGCCAGGTTTGTTTGCAGCATTCGGTGGAAGTAACAAAGTTTCCTTCCCTGTTTGCTGCTCTAGTGGTTAATGATGTAGTAGTGCAGGGAATAAGTCGAGCTCGCGCTCCTTTATTCATCTTTTTACTTTGCTATTCCTCATTTTCTAATGCATGATGTGCATAGCACAGTAGTTGATGAAAGGGGAGAAAAAAACACCAGCCAGCATCTTTTATTTATGGATTCAGTAGCAGTTGGGTTTTTTTTCTTTACCAGACCTAGCTATGGGCATTCTGGCCACCAGTGAATTTATTCCACGGTCTCTAAAATGATGACATACGCGCGGCTTTGTTGTTGGGTGGGGGTGTGTTTACTGTGAGGCGGTGAGCTTCCCTGTGTAGTTCTTTGGTCTGACCTCTCCTCCCTGTCTGTGACATACCATTAACTACTACACATGCTTCTCCGTGCACCCACCTTCCCTCGTCAGCGCAGGCTATATATTTTGTCTCTTTCAAAGGTGGCACCTCCGCTGCTCCACTCCCGGCCGCTTTTCTAGGCTCCGCTGCTTACCATACAGCATGCTAATGACTCCTACAGATGTCCTTCAATTGGGTTTATTTTGTAGTCGTGTCACATTTCTGTTCTTTCTGAACCGATGTTAGCTGCTGACAGTTGCAATTATGTGTAAAATAACATGCTGTTCCTTTTCTTGTCGAAGCAGGGGGCCAGGGCTGAAAGTCTTCACCCGAGAATTGCTGCGGGGGTAACTCTTCTGCACGTGCCCTCCTTTATTTCAACTGAGATGTTGAACTTTGTCAACAGGCTTGCAAAATAGAAGTTTCTAGCTTCACTTTTGGCCGTTTCGTGTCACGTCGTGACGCCCGTGCAGCTTCTTTTCCTTCTTTCCTCCTCTGTGTGTGTGGCTGTGTCAGGAGAAGGCTGGAAGCTCATCTGACACTCAAGCCGAGATTTAATGTAAAAAGTGTAATAAGAGCTTTGAACAGAGTCAGCTCCCTTCTAAAATGCCGTCCCCTCAGAATTCACTGTTATCGGAGGGTATTGTTATGGGTCTTTGAGGCGCATGCACTTCTCTCCTGCGAGAGTGGCGTCCAACTTATTGGCCTGTCGTCCTTGTTGATGATGGAGACCAGGTTTTATGAGAGCTGTGCTCTAACTGAAACTGAGAGGTGTTCCAGCAGAATGGGAGATGGAAGGTGTGCGGGGTCACTGTAATGGCCTCTTTTATTCCCAGCTGCCAATTTCAACCTTCGTGTGAGTGTTTGGGTTCCCGTAGCATCAAGGGGAACAAAATGACTTTTTCAGCATCCAGAGGAACAATGTGTGCTTCTGTCATACCTTTACTCTTAAATCAGACTTGCATGGCTTCTCTTTTGAAAGCATTTGATGCATCATAAACACTGATGTAAAGTAAAGAAGGGAATATGTTGTTTTTTTTTACTTTGTTTCATCTTTGAGCACTTTTGTTTTTGAAATTTATGCTAAAATGTACTGTTTTTAGTAAATTCTCACTTGCTGGGCTTATATTCTAACTGTAGCCATGAGAAAAGTTTGCCAAGAATCCTAGTTGTTGTTGTTTTTTTTCCTTTTGCCTTTATTATAATCTGTCTTTATCCTTTCAAGGAGTATTTGGAGTTACTCATAACTGCTTTCAACCTTCCGGATCAAATGCACGATTAAAGTAAACTTGCTGAATGTTAATGTTGTGATGTTTTAGCTATTTAACATTCTCCAGCCCAGATGTACTGTTTACATTTAGAGTGTGGTGAAAAATTAATGGTTTGGGCTATCTTTTAATTAGCTTTTTGGCATTCCACTGTTGCTGGGAAAGCTGGCAAGACAGAAAAGTCAAGGTCAGAGCAAACTAATTCGATTTTCATATCAAAAAAGAGAAGGAAAGGTGTTGTTTTTTTTTTGTAAAAAATACCCTCCATGAGGTTTATGAGAGATTTCCAGAAGGTGATGTTCTAAAACTGGGAGAGCTCATCAAAATGCCATTTTTCCTGAATGAGTGTTAAGAAATTAAGAGCTTTCTTAGGTGTCAAAGAAATGATGTCCCCGTCTGTCTAGGCTGACATTGTGCCATTCAAAGCTAGCCTTCTATTTGTCTACGTTTAAATGAAATGTGAGTTAAACTAAAGCAAACAGCTTTTTAATCACCAAAGATAAATCTAGATCTAAAAAGCTATAGACAGATATTTACAATTTCATTATTAAAGAGAATAAACTTTCTCTTCTTTTAATTTTATATTTTGGCCAAAATACTACAATGTGTGTGTGTGTGTGTGTGTGTGTGTGTGTGTGTGTGTGTGTGTGTGTGTGTGTGTGTGTGTGTGTGTGTGTGTGTGTGTGTGTGTGTGTGTGTGTGTGTGTGTGTGTGTGTGCTCCTACAACTAGCCAAGTGAAAAAGGGGGCGTGACTGAGAGGCACCAAGCTGCGTCTGGCCTAATCTGTCTCTTGGCAGTTGAGCCTTATTTTGCAGCAGAATGCTGGTATTGATCTGTGTGCCTGTTACATGAATAAATAAATAAGTCAGCTACACCGCACCTGAGTTCCTGACCTGCCCTTGACAACACGCGTGTGTGTAGGACGTGTGGAGAGAAGCAGGGTGTCGATGGAAGGGTTGCAATTGTGCTGCAGGGGAGCAGAGAGTCAGACAGGGTTCTGCATTGTTGATCCAGTATGACATTGATAGACAGCAGCTGAAGGAAAGCTGATAGCCATGTTTGGCGTGCTGGTTTTTAAAGGACGGACGCGGCTGCCGATCCAAAGTTGACTGAGCATGAATTCAGCAGGCGATCGCCCCGAGTGGAAGATCCGAAGAGAGGTGAAGAAGGAAACTTTCACATATGACTTGCTTGACTTTCCATCTTTTCCACCATTATTATTCTTCCCTTCAAGTGCTTGTTTCTGCCAGGGTTATTTTTGTGTGTGCTTGCTTTTTCTCTTGAAAACAACAATCCATGGTTTGTTGCTCTGCCTCTGTCAACCTATAGCAGCATGTTTTTAAAGAAATGGATTTACAAATTTTTTTTTTTTTTAAAGTCTGGATGAGTTATTTGTATCTAGTTACAATGTCCTTATTTGAATTTAATTGTCAAGATGGAGGTCTCTACTTAACGGTACCAATTTTTGATACTTTTAAGTGTTTGATAATTAATTAATTCTCTTTTTTAATACATATTTTTTTCCCACTGTGTAGGAGCCAATCATGTATTTATTGTTTCTTTATATGGGTGTAGTTTTTGTGTGCCTCATATGGGGTCGCTGATGTTAATTGTGTTGGGTATGCTACATAAGGAAGTGCGTCACTGTTGATGTCAGGTGCTAACCCAGAAGAGCTTATGGTTTTTGACCGCAGTGGCGGGTGTATGTGAATGCAATATTTTCTAATTAAATACATCAAAGAGCATCGACACATTGGCGTTCAGACAGTCAATTCAAAACAAACTATCACCATGATAAAATGGACATCATCAAGTGTGTTAACCAGGTAACTCCAGGCAAAACATCTCAGTAGCCATAAGTATTGGATGTGGCTTCTTTAACACACTGTATAACCTTATTTGGTAAATATCATGATAATTAACATACAAAAAGTTTTGTATTTTATCATCATATAGTTGTACAGACTCCAGTGTAAAATCCTTTAACCACAAATATTTTGAAATGATACAAAAACTAAAACTCAGCTCCAGGTACTCTCATTCCTCTTCTATGCCCTCTGGAATAACTATGATGAGGAGACCATGTATTTTAAACTACAAATAAAACTAAAACAAACTTCAATACCATACAACTGTTTGGGTTTTAATATTGTGGTGTTTCACAAACTAAAACCCATCTTCACGTACTCCTATTCCCCTCCTTTCCCCTCTGGACAAAATGTGTAAAGCTAACATTATCTTAGACAGCTTATTTACCTGTTGGAGCAGTGTAGGATGATGATAGCTCACTAAGAACATTGTAGATATCAGCATCACCCAGTCACCCATCGCATTTAGTGAAGTAGATCCAACCTTTAGAGTCTTTCTCTCTGCCTACTCGGAAATCGAAGTTTACGAGTACCGAGACGAAAACGAACGCACCATTAGCTGCAAGCAACGAAAGCTCAAATCTCAAGCTAACGTTATCTTAAACAGTTTATTTACCTTATGGATTAGAGTAAGACAATGATAACTCACTTAGAATGTTGTCAATGTTTAACATCATCCCACAGTCACCCATCGCATTTAGTGAAGTAGACCCAAACTTTAAAAGCGCATTTTTAAACCATGCTGTTTACATCTCGCCCACAATGACTGAGGACATGACACTCTTCCACATGCGGCGAAAGGTACCGAAACAAGGCACGTGAATCAGTCCTTGGTCTGTACCACGGAATTCGGTTGGCGCCTTAAAAAGTACCGAATACGGTACCCACCCCTATGCAGGACCAAGACTGAGAAACCCATTCATCCCCGCAATGTTGAGACTTTTTAAATTAACAGATGTAGCATGTACTTTTTTACCTTATGCAATTGCTGTTACCCCTACTGATTGTGAAACCAGTTGACCTTAGGGAATTAGGAAGATACTTGAAAATAAACTTCCAAAAGAAACTGAATAATGTCTCGAACTGTTTGCTGTTTATCTTTCATTTATCAATAATTTGGTCGCTGATCCCTCTAAAACTTGTCAGATATCTAAAAATGTCTGACTCACAGAACCAAAATTGAAAGGTGGTTGTAGCAGATGCCAGACATTTATAATGTATCTGTAAATATTTAATGAAACTTTTTGTCTCACCAATTTTTTGAAGATGTTCAAAATAAAAGCCAGTTCACAAGGAAATGTAGCACCTTCATCAACATTTTAGGACACTTTGGACATTTTTCCGTTAACGTCTTCATCTCTTTTGGCTTCTCCCTTGGGGGTGAGGTGGGGTGAGGGCAACAAATTATGTGTTTCCATTTAGTCTTATCTTCTGCATTCTCTACCCTGAGACCAACTAACTTCATTCATGATTAAATTAATAAATTATTATTATTATTATTATTATTATTATTATTATTATTATTATTATTATTATTATTATTATTATTATTATTATTATTATTCATTTTTTGTCATGACTTTTGTCATAATTATTTTGTCTTAAACAACAATCTTGAAATAAATAACATTTTAAATTCTAACTAGTGTTCGGGACAGCTTCAACTCCTCTGTCACTTTTAAAACTGCAAACTAAAATTTGCAAACATTTCAGCTGGTGAATCATGTCAAACTAAATTTTATTCATTAGAAACTGCAGTTTAAAAAAAAAACTTTGTTGTAATTCATTGCTGTGATCATCTCAAAAACGACTCATTTCCTCTTACTTCTCCATTGAAGCATAACTAAAATCTGCTGTTGTTGTGTTTGTACCTTAAAGCTTGACTGAAGAACCTTCAGTCTCACTGGGTTAAATTAAACTGTGTTGAATTCAAACAAAAGCAACCTCTAATGCCGTTAATTATCTCGCTACAGTCGGTCTCTGGTTAGCCTCACTTTTCAAACTGCCATATGACACTCTTTCTGGGGCATGTAGCAGCTGCTTTTTTTATTTCCAAGCAAAACAGTTTAAAGCCAGCTACAAATCCAACTAAAATCCCCTGACAAATGAATCTTAAATGGGGAATGAGTTCCAGCGAATGAGCAGCTACAGAGGTATTTCAGCCTCACTTTGCTCACCTCTGCTCACACTTAATAGCTTTCTGAAGTGCTGCAATTGTCTTATATGTATGGTTGGAAACTACTTCATTTATTTGGCAATTCTTTTAGATAAATGAACCATTAAAGATAAAAAAAACTCCGTTGTTCAATTATTTATATTGTTCAGGCAATGAGCACCTCTACGAGGCAGCAGAGATGTCGTATAACTAAGGTAGTGTTACTGTAGGGTTTCAGTGGTACTCTTGATTATTAGAGAGCAGCTGATGTAATGGTATCTGTGATTTTCTTGCTCAGTAACAAGAAGGGAAAAATGTAATAGCTTTGCTTTATTTGGCTGACAGTGACAACTTTTTTCCTAGAAATGTCATTATAAAACATTTTTCAGTACATAATTTAAAAACCTTTGTGTTTACACATGGATGGTTAAAAAGTGAAAATGAAGTTATTATTTCTAGTTAAAGTAGTTGCCAACCCTGTCTCAGAGTTCTTTTCCACCCACATTTCAATTAGGAAAAATGCAACGTTAATAGGCGTTGCCTGGCGGACCGAGGGGGCGGAGCTGCGGCAGTGACAAAGATGGATGGGTAATGAGGTGAAGCTAGCTTTTCACACTGAGCTGTCATTTGAAATGGAGGACCTTTCTCCCCCTCCTTACCCAGACGATCGAGAAGAAAGGGACCAAGTCTTTTGGGAGGAGATAAGCGGATCTGAGCCTTATTGTTTTGAACTTGTGAGTTGCCTTACACCACCGGAGCCAAGACAAAGTTACTTTTATAACCTACAGTCACAGAGCTGCTACATAGTACTTTGTTGGGCTATGTAGCATTGTTCTCGTTAGCCATTGGCTAACATGGATTTCACTTCACTCAAAATAAATGTGTTCCATAGTTTTAACCTGAAAAGGGTGCTAGACTGATGTTTTTAGGCAGAATTTTGAGTTTTCAATGAAAATGCATGAAAATGCTAAAATAATGACTACACGTGCCCACAACACTATTAGACACTCATTTATACAAGTTATCAGCAAAAACTGTTGATTTTGGTGTGACTTGTTCTTTAAAGCAACACTTCAAAAGTTTCCTGGCCAAAAAATGTTTAAGTCCAATAGCAACAAAGCCAGGTCACCATCAGTCCGTGAATTTGTAGCCTCCTTCAGCTCCATCAAATGAGAGTTGGACGTGCCGATGTGAACTCTGGCTTTGACTTTTTACTTCACCTCTAAAGAAAATTTCTCTCTTACTTTTGCTTTTAGGCTCCGCCAAGATGCAGGGCTGCCAATTCTCACGCATTGAGCATGAGACACACGCATTTGACTCTCTTCACACGCTCTCACGCCACACATCCAATATATCATGCTGAAGAATCAACCACCTCCTACCTCCGCTCTCACGGTAGCTTACGGAGGCGAACAGAGGCTCTGTATTCAGTTCAATTCAAATCAGTGTATTTACATAGCGCCAAAATCATGACAAGAGTCATCTCAAAGCACTTTACAAAGTAAACATTCCAGCTGAGTTCAGTTCATTTTGCCAATCAGTAAAATGTTTCCTATGTAAGGAAACCCAGCAGATTACATTGAGTCACTGACTTGTGTCAGAGACTTTACAGAAGTCCCTCATCTGTATGAAATCCTGAACAGAAAAGAAAATATGGTCAAATGAAAAAGGGAACACTTTTGCTTTAACAGAACAGCCGAGACTTTGATGCAGTATTCATCATTTCGGGTCAACAAGTTAACTGCAATGTCTTTTCTCTTGACTTTGCAGGAAACCAAGGTGTTTTACCAGCAATGTTTCTGTTTATGGAATGAAAAGTCAAGTTCTCACCTTTTTTGCGCGTTATACAATCTCACCTGTCTGCCATCCACTGACAATTTAGTACCTAAAAGAACAAAAGCAGCTTTGAGGATGTGGAAGTGGTTTGACTTCAAGGGAGATAACCTCCAACAAAGCACCAGATCTTGTAAAATGTGAAACAAAAGTTATCACCGAAGGTAAAAACACAACAAACGTACTTTAGAGTTAAGTACAAGGGTACAAGTGCTAGATTTTTTGAAATAATAAATTTCTTAAACTTACTGGTGATGTTGCCTAATGTCTGAATAATAGTTGATGTTTCAGTTTGAGGATTTGTTTGTGTATTCATATAATTTTGAAATCATGAGGTCCACCTCCCAGTCTGCTCTCATGTTGGTAAATTGGTCCCGTTACAGTAGTCCAGTGCTCTCTAAGCCTGGTCCTTGAGAAGCTCAATGCAGCATGAGGACATGAAGTTCACTGAGCTTCAGTACCAATGAAACCAATGAAAAGGTTTCTTCTAATAGGCACTTGACAGTGGTGAGAGAAATCGATGAAAATGTTTGCAGGTAAAATGAGAAGTTTTACATCCATTTCTCTCACCACAATCAAGTTGGTTCATTGGTTCAATGCAGCATGTTTTAGTTGTCTCCCTGCTCCAGTACACATGATTCGATGGTTGAACCACCTGATCCGCAGGTCACTGTAGCAGTGGCGCCCCCCAAAAATTGCTGGCCACCCCACTGGCAAAACCAGAGGAGACTAATATTATTTAATGAATCATATTATTGCTCACACAGCCTATAAATTCATGTTATTTATTCAGACATTTATGTAAACCCCAATGTAAATATTAAAGTGTCAATAAATAGTCAGAACACATTTTTAAAACAAACGTTTAAATCTATAGTTTTGTGGACGTTTTTTTTAAACAGCAACAGGTGAAATACTACATTGATGTAAAATTCTACAATAAAATTTTAAATAACATTCCAAATAACTGATCGTTCTTCAAATTGTGTTCTTCTAATTTGAGGAAAGCATGTTGAACACATATTGATTTTATTGTTTCAAAGGATAATGCAAATGCATCTCCGCAGGCTAAACTCTCCTAGAGTTACCACACAGATCAATCTGGTGTGCCACCCCAAAGTTTTCCTCTGACCCCATCTAGCCACCCTATGAAAATTATCTGGGGGCGCCCCTGCTCTGTAGAAACCTGATAATCACCACCGATTCAAATGAGTGGTTTGGAGCTGGGAACCAACTAAAACATGCCTGATATCAGATCTCAATGGCCAGGGTTGGAGAGCTGCTAACACAAACCCTCACAACCACAGTTTCCTTGTTTCATCTTCGTCGTGCAGACAGCTACAGGATGTAACACAGCGTCCCTTGTGCTGTTGGTGGTGATCACTTCTGTCTTGCTCTCTTTTTTCTGCTTGTTAGTGTGTGGTTAGTCTGGTGTAGGACAAATGCTTTTCTTCTTATGACATCATAATTCAGTCACTGGATTTATGGCAATGCAGCAACAGTCCGTATTTCTCTTTTCTCTCCTTCTCCTCTGACACTTATGAAAGATGAAACATTTCCTATAATAGAAGACTACTGCCTCACATTGTCGTATAGCATTGCCTATAGCGCCGCTGTGCTCACTGGGGACGTTTTTACCGAGGCATAGCAATAGGCAGATTGATGGTGGTGAAACAGACAATAGTCAGGAGAGTAAAACCATAATTTAGATGAGCTTTTCCTCATTTTTGTGGACTTTTGAAGACTAATTAATTGAAGAGAGAATCCCCCAAAGGCTAATTAATGACAAATATATTAGGTTTGATGGTACCCCTGAGGTCTGGGTCCCATCTTGGTGTGCATGCAGAGTGTTTAAGTCTTTCAATTCAAACCCTTCAAATGTGTCCTCGATCTACTTCTATCGGGTGACATTTCATATAGCTCTGTTAAGTTCTTATTGAGTAATGTGTCTGCCAAAACTGACATCTCTGGAGAATCAACATCTTCCTTTCCTCCCTCACACAAACTGTCAATGCTGAAGAATGAGCGACTGTTCACTGGCCTCCCTTTATACTAACTCTCTCAGACAGCAACAGCAGCACCTGGGCCATTTACTATTTTGTTAAAATGTCCCTCTGAGCGCAGTCACCCTGCCTTGCCATTCGGAACAGACAAATGCAGCGAGTGTGTGGGTGAATGTGATTGGGAGAGAAAGGGAGAGAGGGAGAACGGAAAGTCTGACATAAAAAAAGCCCAGAAATGATTCTAAATTCAGGCAAGCTGCATTGTGGGTAGCCTCACGCCTCAACAGTTTCAGTGGTTCTACATCCCAAGGGGTTAATACCTCTCACTACGCTGCCCTGCTTCAGTCTAACGATGTCAGGCGACCTCTGAGGTGTAGAGTCAGTGTCAACACATGTAAACGCAGCCATATTCAAGTCTGGAAACATGCAAAAGGTTAAATGATCCCTTACTGAATGATTCAGAAAGCATCAAATGTATGTTCAGTTGATCGAAACTATTACTTCAATTGTCATGTTTTTAAGTTTTATGTGCTTCTTAAAGGGATACTTTGTAAATTAATCATGTTTTTAAATTATTTTATTGAGACAGTATGTGCTAAAATGACCCTTTACAGGGTTAATGAAAGGCCACCCAGCCCCTATCGGCCCTGTGGCCAGCAGTGTTGGGAGTAACGGTGTTTAAGTACAACAGTTACTTTTTAGGTAACGGAGTAATCTAATTAATTACTTTTCCATAGTTGCAACACCGTTACCGTTACTGGACATGTAAAGTGGCACGTTACTCTGTTACTGTTATGAAGTGCATCGGTTGTCAGGCTGTCTGACAGCCACACCAATGATGTGTTGGTCATGCATGAAACGGCTCTTGAAGCGACCCAAACCGGAGTGAGTCATGCCGGCAATACCCGCACCCACCATCACACCCCGAGCTGCTGTTACAAATAGAAAAAGGAGCACACAGCACCGAACACATCTGGGTGTTTGTTTGCAGAGCACAGGTGAGTTTGTGCGCAGCACCAGACACACTTGTGTGTGTATATATATATAGTTCAAAAATGTTTTAATGATTAACTAAAAAATGAACTGGTTTGTTTTAAAATGTATGAGCTGAACTTTGAACTAGTTTGTCTTTGAAACAACTTTCCCAACACGACTGACCACCACTAGCAAGCAAAGCGGGTTCAAAGTCTTGCCCAAGGACACAACAGCAGCATTCTCTGGTGGTAGCCGGGATCAAACCGGCAACCTTTCAGTTACTGGATAACCTGCTCTACCACCTGAGCAGCTGTTGTCCCATAAAGATATTACAGGACAAAAAAACCGGGGCAGTGAATCACAAAAGGAGAAAGTCAGGAGACTCCCACATTTCATACAGATCAAAATATTCTATTTCATTTGTGGTAAAAAAAAAAAAAAAAAAAGACAGCAGTTAGGAGGTTGCCTGTTAAATGTTCTCAGGTCCTGTAATATTTGACAATCCTAATCTAAAAGCAAAACTTAAACAGAGCAGTAACACTACTCAGAAACAATGTAAAATTCAAATAAATCAAATTTTAAGGAATTCTTTTAATTTTTGTCTTGTTTCTTCATGAATTCAGCTGAATTTTTTAAAAACAGAAAATGTAAGCTGACTGAAATCATCAGATCAGATTTTTGTGCACTCTGCATCCTGTTTTCTCTACTTTAAAGCATTTGCATGCATCCTTCTGTACCCCACAGCTATTTTTCAGCTCATCCCAGTGTTTTCAGCCAAAGAAGTTGAAAAAGTTGACTCCGAACTCCAGATCCTCCTGTATAACAGCTCTCCCCTCCTGGCTCCTGTTTTCCTGCTATGAACATGTAGCGTGCATGGGAGGTGTCTGTCTCCTCCTGTTAAAACTAGCTAAATTAGGAGTTAGACTGGTTGTGGGCAAGGGGATGTGGTTGTGGTGGGCTGTGCTGCTGCCAAAGGGTGTGTCAGAGCAATTTATTAGCTTGCTAAGCGCAGCTGTGTGTGTGTGTGTGTGTGTGTGTGTGTGTGTGTGTGTGTGTGTGTGTGTGTGTGTGTTCTCAGCCCTTGGCAGCTTAGCTAACTCAATGGCAGTGGCACAGCTGCACCACTATTCTAATATGGAGTCATTATGTCCATCCACAGTGTGCCTCCAGATACTTTACGAATTTAAACATAACACAGCAACCTATTTTCAAGAACCGTGATGACCGTCTTGAGGTCCATGCTGTTTTTTTTATTTATGTAGTTTTTTAGGTTGCATTTACCTGAAGCAATGCTGTAAATTTGCCGGCCTCTCTGTTTAGCCTGCATGGCTCTGACTATACATGTGCAGCTGGTAACAGGTGTTCAAAATAATAACATAGATTGGTCCCTCTGGGAGGACAAGTTTGACTACACGCTGCAGTGTGCCCGGTGCAAGAGTACGAGTGGAAATTCTTGGTTTGTGCGTGATTACATGTTAAATACACCCCCGCTCACACACACCCCTCCCTCTCGTATTCAGCTGTGCGTCGAGTGGAGTAGCACCCGCCTGATCGAGGCTCAAATGCGGCTGAGCTCGGTGCTGCGGTTTACACCTGCTCCACTTCCAACTCCTCATCTTTGTTCTGAGGCCAAAACAGATGTTGGATTAATTTACCATGCAGAATGCAACCTACAAGACAAATCCATTGTGTTTGGTGAGCAAAACATGAAGCAAAGGAAGAAAAATGTTTAACTGTGGCGCTGTTAGGTTTGCAGCTCCTGCTGGTTTTGCACAAGTTGGAAACTTTTTAAATGACCTAGCAAAAAATGAAATGTAAACTAGAAAAATTGCATTTATTGCACAAATGCTGTTTGAATGCTGGATAGCTGAAACTGTAAGCTGAAGCTGCTGAACAGCTGAACTGAAGCTGAAATTAAGCAAAACTGTCAAAATGAGCTGAATGTCTTGAAAGATGTAGAAGCAAAAAGCACCAACAAGCAATTAAAGCACAAAAAGTAAGTGAAGAAGAGAAAAATAATGCTAAATAGCAAAAAAAAAAAAAACTTCTATCTGTGAACATTAAATAAAAATCTGGACAGCTAAAATGTCTAAACACCTGTTATTTCAGTTTGCCAAGTTTAACAGTTTAATCTTTACATTAAGCTGACTTGTGAAATTAGCAGTTTATGCTAAATTTGGTAACTGATTGCTGAAGTTGTTGAATAGCTGAAGTAAGCTGAAACAAAGCTAAACTGTCAAATGAGCTGAATGTAGTGAAAGATGTGAAAGCAAAAAGCACCAAGAAGCAAAAAAAAAGCACAAAAAGTAAGTGAAGATTCAAGAAAACTAATCCTAAATAGCAGAAAACTCAAATCTGTGAACACTGTTTAAAAAAATTGGACAGCTAAAATGTCTAAACACCTGTTATTTCAGTAGGATTAGTTTAACAGTTTAATTTTTACATTTAGCTGAACTGTGAAATTAGCATCATGCTGAATTCAGAAACTAATTGCTGAAGCTGAAACTAAGCAAAACTGTTAAAATGAGCTGAATATTTTGAAAGATTTAGAAGCAAAAAGCACCAAAATGTAAATAAAGCACAAAAAGTGAAGAACGAAGAAAACAATCCTAAACAGCAGAAAACTGAAATCTGAACATTATTTAAAAATCTGGACAGCAAAAATGTCTAAACACTTGTTGTTTGAGTAGGACTAGTTTAACAGTTTAATCTTTATATTTAGTTGAACTGTGAAATGAGTAGCATATGCCGAATTCAGAAACGGATTGCTGAAGCTGCTGAATAGCTGAAGTGAAGCTGAAACTAAGCTAAACTGTCAAAATGAACTGAATGTATTTAAAGATATAGAAGCAAAAATCACCAACAAGTGTAATAAAGCTCAGAATATAGGTGAAGAATGGATAAAAAATGCTAAACAGCAGAAAACTTTAATCTTTGAGCATTAATTAAAAACTCGAAATTTGAAATGTTAAACAGCTGGCATTTGACTGAGAATAGTTTAACGGGTACATTTTTACAATTGGCTGAACTGTGAATTTAGAAATATTTGCTGATATCTGAAACTGATAGATTAACATATGTTCAGATTTTTTATGGGATGGATGAATGGTTGGATGGATGAAATAACGGATGGATTGTTGGATGGATGTTAGATGGTTTATTGGATGGATGGATGGATGGATGGATGGATGGATGGAAGCATGTATGGATTTATATGTAGATGGATGGATTCCTTAGGCCAAGCCGATTGATTTGATGTCTCACGGGTGTGTAATTCCATTTAGCCAGAAGATGATTGACCTCTCTCAACCAATCAGGCAGCTGGGAGGGAGCGGGGCACTTTCCCACCTTCTGACGGCCAATCAAATTGAACTTGTTTCTAGTTTATGTACAAACTGTTCAAAAAGATCAAAAACAGGAGTCTGTTAATGGCTCAATATTCAGCTTTTTATATTCATTCCTATGAGACTTGGTTAAAGTGATTAGTAGTTTATTGTGTTGCCATGGTAACAGATGACAGGAGTCTGCATCAATAAAGCTATGAACAATAACACATGACTCATTTAAACTTTGAATAACATTTCTATATTAAAGTATGTTGATACAGTTGTGTCTAAAATGTTGTTAAATGTTGTTGCTAAGCACGTTGCCATGGTAATGCAGAACGCAATATCAAGTTAATACAAGACTCCTGGGACCAAGCAGGTTGAATTGATATAACATATGTGGCAGTGCACATTTCCTTTTAGGCAGAAGGTGATTGAAAACTCTCAGCCAATGAGAGTGCAGCGGAGGAGGAGGGGGCAGTTCCTGCCTTCTGACTAGTGTAAAAATGTCAGCTATGCTGCTAGTTTTAAGTGTATAGAGCTGGTTAGTTGGTGGGTTGGTTGGATGGATGGATGGATGGATGGATGGGATGGATGGGTGGATGGATAGATTCCTTAGGCCTAGCCGATCGATTTGATGCCTCTCGTGTGTGTGTGTAATTCCGTTTAGCCAGATGATGATTGACCTCTCTCAACAAATCAGGGGGCTGGGAGGGAGCGGGGCACTTTCCCACCTTCTAACGGTCAATCAAATTGAATGTGTTTCTAGTTTTAAGTACTGATAGTTCAAAAAGATCAAAAACAGGAGTCTGTTATTGGCTCAGTATTCAGCTTTTTAATATTCATTCCTATGAGACTTGAAGTGATTTGTAGTTCCTTGTGTTGCCATGGTAACAGATAACGCATTCAAAATTGAATACAAGATATTGAATAAAGAAAAACAGGAAAAAAATTGTTTGACTGCTTAACAGCATTCAAACAATAAAGAAAAACAGGAGAACAATAGTTTGAATGCTTAACAGCAGTCAAGCAATAAAACGTTGTGACAGTGCAACACCTCTGCCTGCCCGTCCCGAACAAACAGCTGGTTTCAAAGCCTCATCGGCCATCCTTTGCAGTCTGGGGGGAAATTGGAATATATTTTTACCGTCTTAGAGCTGTGAGTCCTGCTGTCCAAAATATGAAACGGCTTCAAAAGAAGTGTTGTCATCACATGGTAAACGCAGACATCAGCACAAAGTTAGTGAGGAGGACTTCAAGTGGCCATGTACAGACATGCAGCTCCTTTAGATGGTGCATAAATGAAGTCTCCAGACTATTATCAAGCAAAGGAGAACACACACACACACACACACACACACACACGCACACTTACAGATTCAGTAACAAAAGCAAAACAAGCTATTTTTCTCTAGCTGGTTGATTAGGTTTTACAGCAAAGGGCTCCGATCGACAAAAGAAACAAAGCCCCTTGTTTGTCATTTGTTTTGAAGGTAATCATTGCTCAGCCAGGCACAGTAAGGTAATAAATATTTATGCATCTTTTTTGGAACTGTAAGCTATATAAATGTTTATTTTTCCAACCTTTGCTTTGAAACCAACTGCCCTTAATGATAACGCTATCATTTAAATGTCTTTTCTCCTCATTTTACCTTGTTTTCTCTCCCCCATTATCTCCCCAGTTTGCTCCAGTTTTTTTTCTCCACAACACAATGTTAACAAGCTCCTTTTCTGTCCTATCTCGTGTAGGTGAGACAGCCCCACAAAATGACAGGGTGAGAGGGCGCTCTCTCTTTTTTTCCCTTCCTTCTCCAAGGTGTGATTGTGTGTGTGCACTTGTGCGAGTGTGTAGCTTGTGCGGCGCGTCACGTGTGACCACCAGGCACTGTCAGGGCTCATGTTGCCTCCAACAGTAACAATAATCATGGGATTTGATTGCCAGCTCCCTCGCCCTCTGTAATTGATGAGTCCAATATTTACTCTGTTACCTGTGTGTTGTAAACATTCATTATGGGCTTCCTTCTCCAATAGGTGAGCAGGAGAGGAGAGCGGGACACGTCCAGCCTGCAGGGACCAGCTGTCAGTTTGACTAATGACAGAAATGAATAAAATCTCATAATTACTTTAGAAAAAAGGACAGTCTCCACCTTATCTCAAGCCAATATGCATTTAAAAAAAAATTGGCGGGTTTATTAAATTCCACATTGCGTGCCGCCCCTTCTCCCTAGCACCCCCCTCCACTGTAATACATCACAGACAAAAGGAACTTCTCAAATTTCAAATTAAATTTTCTCTCACACACACACATACACACCATCCCCATAATCAGATTGGGCCAATATTGTGTTTCTATTGACATTAGCGTTGTTATTTTTGTGTACTTCGTAAATATCAGTAAGGCTCGTTTTGCCAGAAAGGAATTGTTTTGAGTTGTTGTTCCAAAAATGTCTTTTCAGGATATTTTGTCCGTTTCATTACCAGCAGATTTATTTCCTAAATGCCCTAACCTATCTGATGTCGTGTTGTTTTATTGCGATCGTGGAGTTTTACTCATGCTGGCTTCATGCAGGTGTCGTCAAAACTAAAAAGAAACGCTATACCCCCCCCCCGAAATCAGTGAGGCCCATCGTGCTGCCAGACAACACGCCACCACAGGTCAGCGCATGCTTTTAGGGCTTCTTGTTGTGTGCATGTGTCGCTAATTAGATAAGTCCTCAATAATGCGCTTGTGTTTTTATGCGAGCCCATGAGGTGCAGCGGGGTCTCAGGAATGGGTTGCAGTGCAGCGAAGTGCAAAGCTCTCAGCCAAATCAGGTATCCAAGATCGAGGGATGATTAATGGCAGCAGGGATGGAGAGGAGGGGGGTGGGGGGGTTGAGCAGAGGGAGGATAGATATGGGAAGAGACAGCACAGAGATACAGCAGGCTCTACTTAGGCAAGTTGACTCCTCTGTGCCATTAGGCCTAACAAGAGGCTGACTGGAAAGGCCATGGTTTAGAAGTAAAGGAGAGGATTGCTATCAGAGAAGCAGTGTGGGCTGGAGATGCTTTACATCTGCATGTGTGCACTTCCAATACTTTCTCAGTCATGTTCTCACAAACACACACACAAGTAAATATCCACCATAACCCAGCTTGATTCCATTTGAGATGCTGCTCTCTAATGTCTTTTTTTTATTTATTTTTGTGCAAGTGGAATCTCACATAGAGGCCGTGTAATACGGCATATTTGTGTCTTATGGGGGCAGACAGCTGATCGTGTCCATTTGTCATGCTGTCAAGTTAATTACCAGATTGAAAAGGAGAATGAGATTACCCCTCCCCTTCCAATAGACACTCACACCTCCACACAAACACAAAGAGACAGAAACCTGCTCAGCAAAAGTGCCATCAGGACATTTTCAGCAGGCCATTGTAACAACTAGCAGCAGCGGAGTGAACAGCACCAGAGGAAAACACACATATGTGTGTTTGCTGTTAACTTAAAGGGAACTACATTTTCATTTCATCAAAAGAAAAAAAGGGGTAATCTTTTGGCTCTTTTGAAGATCTTGTTAAAAAGTATTCTTAGCTTCATCCTGCCTCTCCTGCCCACCGACAAAATACTTTCAGTTTTGGTGCTAAGAAGTTTGTGTCCGTACCCGTCTAATCAAAGAGGTGTCTTCTTTGATTACACGAGTGTGGACACAAAGGAAGAGAGTGGATCATTAGCGTGTAATGAGCTGAAGTACTCTGGGCAATAAGGGGGATATTCTCAATAAATGACGGCTTAAGAAGACGGATGCACAAGAGAAGCTTCTCAGGTGAGTCCTCCGTCTCTGTGCGGGTTTGAAGTAAAGCATAGTTCCAAGAGGATTAACAAAGCCTTTTGCACTCGGGCAAAGTTCCTTCATGCAGCTAAATTTTCCTGTCATCAATGCAAGATCTGAGCCAGCATTCACCAGGCTCTGGCACCTACGTAGCTTCTCAGCCCTGACGACAATTCCGGGAGGAAGAGCAACCAAACAACTTGTGTTTGTGTCTTTTTTGGTGACAGAAGTATCAAAGGGAAGAGAAACGGACTTTGATGTTCTTCTGGTGGTACTTCAATGAAACGGAACAAACTTGGTAGAGAATGCAAGACCCTTGGGAGCGAAGACAAAGAGTGCAGGGATATCAAACAAGTGATAAAAGTGAGATGGGTCCCTTTTGTATGAGTGAGGAGCTTCATTAACAGTTTGATTAAATACCATCTCACTCTAGCAGCCGAGCGTTTCATGCAGCAACTCAGAGTAATTTGTTTACCTGTTTCAGCAAAGACCCTCTAATGCAGCAATTTTAATACACTTGTTGCAACACTGACCGCTACTGGAGATCCTTCCTGCCAACAGCCATTGTAATATACAATAACTTGTTGATGACTTGATTATTATTATTATTCTGAGCTACTACAGCAATCAATTTCCCTCTGGGATTAATAAAGTATTTTTGAATTGAATTGAATTGTTGATCATGTAATTATGGTGCTGCATTATTATCCCTCCCCCTGCAAGGTTTTACAGAGTCACGGGCTGTTTGGTTGAGATGTTTCGATGTGCGAGTGACAACGCCCAGCTGGACAAAGTCCTGCAAAGGTGGCCTTTGTGACATCGACGCCAGTTACGTGTCACTAGTCAACCTCAAACGAAACGGAGACGAAGGCCGACTTGGCCCTCGTACCAACCTGGCGCCCCTTTGCCCTGCGCTCTGGCATCGCACAGAGTAGCCCCGGCTTAGGGTAAGGTGTCAAACGCACAGCATGTGTTGCTCAAAAGAAAGCTGCTTCTTGTCAGATGATGACATGTAAGTGGCAGGCGAGGAAAAATTAAACACATCACCCTGATTTCCTCCTCCTCCTCTTTCACTCGCGCTGTCAATTAGTCTCAATCAATCCTGTCTTTCCTGCTTAAAGTTGTTATGGCAACTCCAGTCCGTCTCCCCATCCATCAGCGTGCAGTAAATACACCCCAGAATGTATGTTGTCTCAACATTTCTGTCAGCTGTTGGCAGTGAGGGCCGCTTGTAATTGCGATGGCACACTGGACAAAATGAATGCTGCTATATTTAATCACTGCACAGGGTGGGGTGGGGGTGGGGGGGGGGGGATGCAAACCAAATCAAACCTCAGACTTGTTTGGGTTTGTCAGGACATGACGGTCCCTCCAGCTAGTCCGCAACTCCGTCAGCCTGCAGTGGTCGATGAAATGGGGAGAGGAGGTGGAGGAAGTCATCTCCTCAAATGACGATATGTGATTTGCTTCTAACAACCCTTCTCTCGCCTGCATTTGACGAAAGTGCGAGGTGAAGTGGTGCTTATCAATAAAATAAGTCTGCTGCTATGTATTATTAAGAGGTGATGGCGTGCCGGGTTTGCTTGGCTAAAAAGGACTTAAGTGATGTGGGAGCGACACTGTCAATCTCAGCCTTCCTCTGAGAGTCAATTAGGAGATAAACAGGGCTACATGTCTTTGGCAGTGGTGAGACGGCTGATAGGCTGTCCCATGGATGTCCTGGGGCAAGGTAAACTGACAGTACAGCTTTGCCATCAGGGATAGAGGCAGAGGGAACAGCGACTGGCCTGCCACTTGAGAGAGGATGTGGGTTCTCATGTTGGCACGCATATGAGCGTACACACGGTGTGTGTGTGTGTGTGTGTGTATGTGTGTGTGTGTGTGTGTGTGTAGATTTGAGTTTGCTCACTCAGCTGCCTGAGTTAAAGAGAGTGAATGTTGTAATGAAGCTTCTCCAGGATGAATCAGTTTGAAGGGCAATACTGATGATGGTGAAAATGATACTGAGGCTGGTGGTGATGATGATAACGAGAGCAGTGATGGCTGTGAATTAGTTAGTGCTCTGCCTCGGTGCAGTCGTGTTCAGGGCTTCAAATGTCCCACACCAGTGGGTTCAGGACAAATAAGGTTCTGTGCAGAAACGTCTTCATGCACATGTTTATGTGCATGTATGAGGAACTGGTTTTCGCGTGAGGTGGTTGGATGCAATGACAAGTAGTTGTTACTCACCTTGCATCCTGAAGGTGTTAGGTATTTTTAATTGTTCATCTTTGTTGTGAAATCTTTTCCTTTGTGAAATGTTGTTGGGAAAAACCCTTACTTGTTTACGTGTGTATGTTTCAGCACCTCCTTTCTGCTTTAGGCATTTTGTTCTATTATTTGAGGCCAAACCAGCCAAATCAGGGGGTTTCTGCCAGACCAAGAAACTTGTAGATCTGGTATCTGAAGAATTCCTTTGTCCTGTGCATTCTAAGACCAAGGTGTTTTCCATTAGTTAAAACAAACTGGTCAGGTAGGGAATTAGCTCAAATCTAGAAACTTCTCTTGTGTTTTTTGTATACTTCCTAAGGCAAAGAAGGGTGGTTCATAAATTGTGGGTGTGGTTTATGTATTCAATAAATTGACTCCACGAGCTTCGGCTCCTTTGTGAGAGGAAAATGGCCGCCGTGTCTGATGGTCTGATTCTTTCTCACCCGTTACAAAGTGAGCTTTGTAACGTATGTTATGGCCTTTGCAACGTGTCACACTTTGCAGAGTTTGTTGTCTGTTTGAAGGTTTGTTACAATTTACCAAATTAAGAATCTAATCCCTCTGTGTGTGTTCTGACTTCCTTTAAAGGTAATATAAGAACAATAGTATAAATTAAATTACCTAACAGAAGGTAATACATGTTTTCCGTTTTGCACATTGCACGTGTGAGTCTGTGAACATGTTTTTAACTTGTAACATTTCTGTCACAGAATCATAAGATTGCATAATTTGATGTTTATGAATTACGAAGACCATCGATTGACGTGCATCAGCGCTGAGTGTACAGAGAAGCAATGCGTTGCATCACTGCTTCACCCTGTTTACATCTGGACGGAGGCTCAACCAGAGCACATCTAACCACACTGTAGAGCCGCAATGTTTCACTCTAGGGAATCATAAAACCTTCAAGCGTTATATAAATATGTTTAAGTTGTGCTTAAGCAGTGGCGTATTTCATATAATTAAGTGTGTCACTATAACGAGATAATCTTTTAATATCTTCTGTCTCCACATCATTTCATTCCCGCTCAATACTCAGCTATAAAAATTAAATAAAATGAAAAATCAACAGATGAATTTGAATGAATGGCGGGCCATTATTACCTTCATTATTTTCCAATTAGCACACTGTACAGCACATCAGCTTAGAGCTACTATGCAGCAGCATAAATGCAGGTCCTCTCCTATCTGTAAATAAGGAGAAACTCAATAGCAGTCAGTAAAAGACTCCACAAAGGATAGATCATTGTGAGTGCACTGCATGAGAAACAATTCCACTGAGCCCGGATAAAATGCATTAAAGGTAATGAAGTGGTATGGTAGCCCATACTAAGAGTCATCAGAGGCTGCAAAAAGCAACATATGAGAATTAGAAGCATTTCTTTTGCAGCATCACACAAAGACAGAAAACAAATATCTTTATGAAAGCAACAGGCTGGACTTGTCACACTGTTTGAACAACGATCTCTACATAAAAAATAAGACATGTGTGATTTACTAACTTTCAGTTGTGGGTTTTATGTAAATTCAAAGGGCAATTGATCAAACATGTGAGTTAAATGTTTCATTAATCCTGGAGATTGTGTTATTTGAGGATGTCTGCGTGCACATGGGAGGGCGTGCCGTTTTGCTTGCTTGCTATCATTTGCGTCTTTCGAAAGTGTTATAAGAGCGCCACCCATCTCTCCGTGCGGCTACTGCTGCTCTAAAAAATACGCCTTCCGTGGCAGCAATTTTCATTCAAGCCGCATCTATGAAGCGTTTGACCTACTTTTCTGCACGCTTGCGTGGTGTGTGTAGAAGAAAAAAAGAGAGGGAAAAGCAGAATAAATGGCGTCACTGTATTTGAGTCAACTGAGTTATTTGGAAGGTGAAAAAGAGCCGTCATCTGGTGCATATGTAGCGTGAAATGCAAGTGGCGGACGAGTGACACTGTCAGCTTGTTTTCTCCACCTTGTCTGTTGGTCGCGGAGTGTAAGGGCTGGTCGGTTGGACAGGCGGGGGGTAAGGGGGTCATTGTGTGTGTACGGAGAGATGCGCTGAGTAAAAATCCCCCTTTTCCTGGTAGCAGCTGTCAGATCCACCAGAGCAGAGCAGGTCTGGCCCAGCCCCACCCAGAGACGACTCAAAGGAGGTGTGCAGTAGAAGGGGGGAGAGCACAAGTTAGACTAGCTTCTAACCTCTAACGCAGATTTGGAGGGTTTTTCTGATGGGTGGCCCCCTGACGGGGGTCTCAGCACCCAGGCAGCTTATTGTTTAACACATTGCTCTCTCTTTTATTCCCCCTGATGTAGATTCTATGCACAGCAGTGCACAGCACACACACCCAACAGGGTCCTGGGACGCAGGCTTTGTGGCGGTGTCACTCGCTCCTGCAGCATCTCAGCGTGGTTCACTACTGTGCGTGACAGGGGATGCAGACCCCATGAAGGGGGATTAGCACCGCACCCGTTGTCTGAGGGCAGTGTGGTGCTGGATTTGGCTGCATGGCTATTCAAGCACTGTATTTCTATTCTCTGGCACTTGACAGAGACGCTGAGCGGCCCCACTTTTGTTCCCCTTGCAGTATCAGAATGTGTTCATGTCATGCCCCCAGCCAAGTCCCTTATTATCTCAGCTGACATGACAAGGAAAGGTGCGATGGTAGATTCTGTTATAGCTGTCTGCTGCGTGACCTGCAGGTTAGACATTTTTTTATTTTTTTTAATGGCTTGCTGCTCATGTATAATGTACTGTTGATTCTCTCAACGCTGCAAGGGGCGCGTGTTGACCGAGGCTTAACCTAGGGTCGGGCTTGACGTCCTGAATGCAAGATTAACCCATTTCTGACAGGGTATTGGTTTTGTTTTATTACTCGCAGCTTTTTAGCATCGAAAACAAATCCCGTCTATTTGTCCAAGTGAAAAAAATTGCTGAAGACAGAAAGAAAATGCGATTAGACGGAAAAGGTTTATGAGGTCAGGTGGTCTTTTTTTGTTGTTTCGACTGAAATCCCAGAAGATAATTGACGTTTTTATTGTAAACAAAAGAGCTGTCAAGTCTTTACCTCTGTTTGGCTGGGGGTAACGTGGTAATGGATGTTTAATATATCTCCCTGTGCACTGTATGTGCTCAGAGGCCAAAACTCTTTGCTCAGCCCCATAGCGCTCTTTTTTTCAATGTTGAGAAAGCAGTTTGGGCAGTAAACCACTGTGGAAAATGGTGATGGATGGCTCCTTATTCACTCATAGAATAGAGAGGCAGTGGAGTGTTTTCCCCTTCTTTTTTTTTTGATTAAGGCAGCAGCTCAAGGAGATACAGGTTTACAGTAAATGTACTTTTTTCCTGCGATGCTCTCCGAAAAAGCTTCTCCTGAATTTCTTATATTTTTGACATTCAGGGCCACTCTCATGCCAACTTTATCATCCCAAAGTGCTCGCTGCTTTTAGCTCGGCTTTTGCATCTTCAAACCTGAAAACGCGGGTTGTTTAAAATCGTCCGTAAGCTCTCATTTCATTAATTCAGACAACAAACGTTGAGCTATTGAGGAAATCCATCCTTATTGAGATGCAGTAAAACTTTTGTATGCTTTCAAATGATTTGATGTTCCTTCGAGTGTGTAAGCACTGCCAAAACATGAGCTGATGCTGATGATACAGTAAACGCCGTGACTTCATCCGGGCTTAAAACTGAACTCCAGACATGTTTGTTGCTGATCTAAGGGGTTGTCCTTAGTTTAACTGTAGATTTTCCACATAGGAAGTGTCTAAAAAAAAGGAGACAAAACAAGCCTTTTTAGCTCAGAAGTGCTTTGCCAAAAAGCAATTTTAGAACAAAAAGAAAAACTTTGTGTCATTAGCAGCTATTACAAAGAGAATTGACTCACAACTGCTTCTCATTTATGGGAATTAAAGGGAACATTTACAGCAGAGTGTTTAGAGAATTTCCTCCTTGTTTTTGTTTCTCCTCCCTCAGTGCCTCTCTGTCCACAGCGCCGATGTCGGTGGAAGGTGAGCAACTAGGTCATGCTGAAATCCGGAGGTTTTACTGGCCTTGATCCTTGTCAGAAAGCCATAATTAGGAGGTTCTGCTTCCCCCATCAGATTGGAGTAATGGCTGCAATAAAAGTCTTGATTGCCACCGCTTCAGAGCCCCTCCACACAGCAGACTGGCTCATAATCTAACTTCCTCTTGGACAAACTGACATCTTCTTGTCTGGCAACTCCCACGTATTTGTCAGAGCGTCAGTTCAGCTGTCCCTGCTACAAATTTCTGATGTCTGTGATAGACGTCACATTTCCAAGTAGGAAAAATACCAGCACATTGACTGGGGGTTACAATAAAGCATCGTTATTAAATAGAACATTTCATTCCTAGACTGGAATGCATGAGAAGGAAGTCGGTCACTTACGAAGAGGCAGAAATCTCCCGCACCTTTACTAAAACCTGATCTATTTTGTTTTAACATCTGACCACAGTACAGGTGTGTGAAACTGGTCTGCATAAGTTTTAGTTTTCCATCGGACGGTAACGTAACATACAAAACAGCAGCTTTACCACCACATGTACAATCTAAGCTGCAGTGTGGTGCAGCGTCTGTAAGGTCGCCAGTCAGCCTGTTAACAGATTAAATGAGTTCTGGTAGTTTAAAAGCTAAAAATTAAGAAAAAGGAGCAGAAATTTTCATAAAATGAACATGAATGAAACAGTGTGAGATGTGTCTGTGATTAGTTACTTCACTGGACAAAGATCTAACACACCTCACTGCATCCCATAAGTAAGAAACTATTAGGAAAGAGAGAGCGTAACCAGAGGTCAGTGAGGACGGCACGATATTCGTGAGGCCTGGTTTTTAATCATGATTTGAATTATTTTTCACATAGACAGATTTTATTTAGAGGACGTTATTGTTTGAATGGGAACAGCTCATTTCATTCTAACAGATAATCTTTCATTTACATAATAACTGTAGCATGAAGAGCTTTTACTGTCTAACCTCACAATCTTAGACTAATATCCTTCAACTCCATGGACTACAGAACAGCGTTGAAGCAGACGACTTCCACACAGAGCCAGGATGTAGAGCTGACTGAAAAATGCAGCTGCTGCTATTCTATTCTATTCTACTCAGTAAAGGTAAAGATGTGTATCAATTTGAAACTTCAATCCAGATATTAGAAGGTTAAGTTAAGTTGAATATCTTGATTTAAAATACAAATAATTAAATATTATGTGTATTTGTTTAAAATAAGAAATACTACAACTACTGCTACTATTACTACTGCTGCTAGTAATACTATTATTAGTAGTAATGACTATGGTAATAATAATAAAAAATAATATTCATAAATTAATATTAATAATAATAACTTTTTATTCTAACTTGACATTCACTCACGCTACGCAGAATAAAGGGAATACAATTGTTAAATGATTCTACTTATATCGTGTGTTTCCAACACAAAAGGCGAGATGTGTGAGGGACAGGGTGTGCATGTATCTGCAGCAGGCGGTCTGATAAATATTAATCTGCCTGTAAAAACTTTACTTTATGTTTAAATGTGAGCGACGGGAACATCATGTCTTCTTGTTAAAGCCCCGCTCTGTAACAGCAGGGTGACTCGCTCCTTTGAAACAATGTCACTTCACCACTGACTGTGACTATACACTGATTTAATGCTTCAAAGTATTGATTTTTTTTTCTTTACAACCTTGTCTCTCATTTTCTGTTTCTTTTTATAAATCCCAGTCTGCAAAAAGGACGTTTTGAATTTATGTGTGGATATATTGATTCTTATTTTAGCAGTCAGCCTTTTCTGGAATTCTAAAACTATGTAATTATCCACATTGTTAAAAGAAGATGTCCTCGTGGTTTTGCTAGTCACATTGGAGCACGAGCTAGAACCAGGCATGGCAGGGATCTGGATAACACGTCCTGTAGGTGGCTTCCAGTTGACTACATCACCATTTTTCATTTACAATCAGCCCCATAATTAAGGGGAACCAACCCAGAAATTATCAATCAGTTAATTACTGGGATGCTGCATAACAAATCCAGCTACTGATTGAAACCCAGTGGCTGCCCTCACAAGATGCTATTATCATCTAAATGAAACCACGAGGGTTTGAGTTGACCAGCAAAACATAAAAATAAATAAAATAAAAAATCACCCGAAAGAAAATTTCATTCAAAGAAACTAAATGTGGCAGAAAACGGGATGGAAAAAAATACTTGTGGACCAAAGATGTAGGAAAGATTGTTTATTTATTTGTTTATCTCATTTTTAGTCTTTATTTATTTTTATTTTTTTTTTACTTTTGATTTACTGCATTTAACTTATGGCTTGTGGATGCATTATTTATTTATTTGATTAGACATGTAACCAGTGTAACTGGACAAAAACAAACGGACAGATGGACTGATGTAACAAAACAAAACCACCCGGTGACTATTAAATTACAAATAATTACATCACAGCAAACGTCATTAATGGTGATGGCATTTGCTTTTTTTTGCGCTCCAGGCTAAAGGTGACAGATCATTTGCTGCTGTGACCCCCAGATTCTGGAGCTCTCTCCCCCTGAGCCTGAGATCGGTGGACTCAGTGGTCTCCTTCAAAAAGCATCAGAAAACTCACCTGTTCAAGCTGGCTTTTGCATGACCTTCATCACCACTTTTTTTATACTTATATTTTTTCTTTTTCTTTCTTGTTTTAGTTCGCATCCTAATTTACTCACACTTCAGGGATGGGCTCAGGGTTAGGTTTAGGGTTTAACCATTAGACTCATTTATTTCTTTACCACCANTTTTTTTTATATATATATATATATATATATATATATATATATATATATATATATATATATATATATATATATCATATTTAATTTACTAAACTTAATATTCCATCTTTATGCTTTATTTCTATCTTGTTAGGTGTACTTTTTATTTTTCTTTACATCCCAGAGAAGTCCAGCCTCTCCTCTGAAAAGCATGCAAATGGCTTCCAGCAGGAACCTGCACGCCACGGAGCAAAAGGATTCTCTTGACTTTTTTTTCTTACATGCAGGAGAAGAAAAAAGAAGAACCTGTAAATTGCTTGGTGCAAGTCCTCTTCCTCCCCTCAATACATTTTCACTGCCCCCTCTGGGCTCGGGAACATCAAAATGCATAACTATCCTGTGATATTTTCAGCTAGTTACATCTCATCTTTAAAGTAAATGTACTATTTAAAAGTAGGTTCACTTTTCTTTTTTCTTGAGAAACCTTTTCTTTAATGGAAATATGTGATCACTGGAAACCAAAGCAGCTTCACAGATTGGCTGTTCATAGTTGATGGAATGAAAACAGCTCAGTTGTACAAGAATGGAACATAAATATGAGCATTTCCATTTTTACCAGTAAAGTTTCACCATCTTAGCTGTTAGCATGAACATTTGTTAAATTGCATGTTTCTTCTTCCGTTTTTAGATGTTTCTCTTTAGTCGTGTGCTGTAATTAGTTTCCTTGTAGCTTACGAACATAACACAGATTGCACAGAAGAAGAAGAAAATATAATTTCTACAGCGCCTCTCAAGATAAAAAATCACGAGGCGCTTCATAAAAACAAAAAATCTAAAAATCTAAAAAATAATTTAGAAAATGGTTACAAATATATTTAAAATGAGCGAAAAATAGACAATTGTGATAAAAAAATGTTAAGAAAGAGAGAGAGTGAATAGAAAAGAGGGAAATCAGTGGATTCTGAGGAAGGTGGAATAGGTGGGGAGAGCAGAATAAAGAGAGTGGTGAAGAAGGTAACACAAAAGCCAATTTGAACAAGTGAGTCTTCAGCTGCTTTTTAAAGGAGTTCACTGAGTCCACTGATCTCAGGCTCAGGGGGAGAGAGTTCCAGAGTCTGGGGGCCACAGCAGCAAATGATCTGTCACCTTTGGTCTTTAGCCTGGTGCTGCATAACCAGTAGGCTTTGGTCACTGGACCTCAGGGACCTGCTGGGGGTGTAGAGACTAAGAAGATCACCAATGTATGATGGTGCTTGTCCATGTAAGGCCCTATAGACCAGAACCAGGATCTTGGAATGAACCCTGAAGTTGACTGGCAGCCAGTGAAGCTGGAGGAGAAGTGGGGTGATGTGGGTGTGTTTGGAGGACTTGGTCAGAAGCCGAGCACAGGCATTCTGAACCACCTGTAGACGGTTCAGGGAGGTTCTGCTCAGACACGTGAAAAGAGAGTTATAGTAGTCTAAGCGTGAGGAGGTGAAGGTGTGGATAACTGTCTCAAGTTCAGAGCGAGACAGAATGGGACTCAACTTAGCAATGTTCCTGAGATGGAAGAAGGAAGAGCGAACAAGAGAACTGACAGAGAATCCAGGGTGAGAGCTGGGTCAAAGGTCACGCCAAGATTATTGACAGAAGGTTTGGTGTGAGAAGCAAGCTGACCAAGAGAGTCTCTGACTTTGGGAACCAGCTTGTCTGGGGCACAGATGAGGATCTCAGTCTAGATGAGGATCTCAGTCTTAACTTCATTCAGCTGAAGAAAGCTCCCAGCCATTCAGGTTTTAATAGAGTCTAAGCAGGCGTGTAACAGCTGCAGCTTAGACATCTCATGGGGCTTAAAGGAGATGTACAGTTGGATGTCATCTGCATAAAGATGGTAGGAGATTCCTTTGAAGGAGCTCAGGATGTGCTGAAGAGGAAGCAGATAGAGGAGGAAGAGCAGAGCTGCAGACCTGAGCTTGTTCCAACATTTTTGAAATGACCCCATAGCTGGCAACTTCAAGATGTTTTCTGGGAGCCGCAGAAGCTGGAAAGCAGCGGGGTCCTCTGCTGGTGGCAGGCAGGAAGGTGTGGAGAGTGGTGGTGGGGATTTGGGGAGGGGGCTGTTGGAACGATACTTGAGAGGCCAAATCACTAAATCAAGGCCCAGGGTTTTTTGGCAGGCAGCAGAGTGTGAAATTTACAGAATTTTTTATGTTGCTGGTTGCAGCTGCCTTTTTGCTTACACCATTGTGCTGTCAGACAGCGGAGAACTGGAACAAGGGAGTGGAAGAATGCAGATGTGATGCTTTGCCAGCTTTTTCTTCAGGACACAACAGCGCAGCTAGATGAGAGAATTGAGATTGATTTCTGAGTGTGTGATATGGCTTCAGTAAGAACAACAGCTAGGCATGCTTCAAATCTGTTTGCTATTCTACGTATTTAGTTCTGCAGCACTATTAGAGCTCATCTGAGTAAGCTTTTGGTTCATTTTTAGGAAAATACTTATTCATGGCCTCTGATGTTTATTTCTGCACTTTAAAAATAAACGTTCCCCCTTTTCTCAAACCCCTTGTGTTTAAAAAGAGAAAGTCAAGCAGCACATCTTCCTTGCAGCTGACCCCCTGTTTTCTTTACAAATTGCAGTCACACATCATTTAGTTTCTTTTACTTATTGGAAAGGAAAACATAAGAAAAACACAAATGGGTGGAGGATCCATGCACCGGTATCATCCGAGGCCCCGGCTGCCTTCCCAGCTCCTTCGCCCTCTCCAGGATCTTCTGGAACAGAGGTCTTCATATGTTGATGGCCCACTGCTCATCGCGGTCAGTCAGGCATCAGGTCAAACATGCGTACATGCCCGCGAGTAAACACACACAACAGCATTATGATCGTGTTTCAGATGTTTACCTTACTAGATGTTTAACTAAGCTGAGAATATCCCCCTTGGGAATATGTACTGTACCAGTGTACCTGCACATGTGACGTGACAATAAAAGTGATTTGATTTGATTTGATTTGGTTGTTGAGCTAATTCACAATTGGTCTATGGTTGGTGTAACCCCTCCATCTCATTCATCTGCAGCGTCCTTTTGCATCCGTCGGCTTCAGCCTTTGTTCTTTTTCTCCAAACTTTTAGACAGAAGGGAACAGAGAAAAATAGATAAAAATAGGAACTATAAATGTTACTTGCTAGAGTTATAGCGCTGGTCTTTGTCCTGCTCACATTATTTTCCCTTTGATTACAATCTGGAGGAGCTCGGGTTACCCTAATTCGGACGGCTGAGGCTCTAGCTGAAATTGTGCTGCGTTGAATGATGGTTGAATTGAAGCTGCTGGAGGTGGAGGGCTTGACCGGGTGTAGAATGAAGATAAAAAAAAAAACAACAGGAATCAGAATAGGAGCCAAATACATATTATTGCAAAACAGAGGCAATATCTGTGGTAATGTTGTAATAAAAATGCAGCAACATACTGTAATAGCCACAGCAAATTTCAGAATCATCCAGCATGGAGATGTAAACGATGAGACCAGCCGTGTAATTCCTTCAGGGGCGTTTTCGTGCCAACAGGACGTCTTGTTTATGCCAGAATGTTGAGAAATGGTTTCGGTGTTGCACAGCACTTGGTGGATGGAGGAACAGGGAGGCATGCTGGGATTCTCTGGCCAGTGACGGTGCTACAGTGGGAGGGTAGTGAGCGGCTGAGAAGGCTGATACCTCAGGGCCGACCACTACTAGACTCTAAACCCTGGTGAGGCCTAGTCTCCATATAGCTCTAATAACAACCTCCTGCTCCCTCCATCTGCTCTTTATCAGTGGCCTTACATTACCACTCCACACATGCTTTACCTCCATCCTCTTCCCTTCTGGATTTAGATCTCACTATCTCTTAACCTTCTGTAACTTCATCCTTTTTGGTTTATAGATTTTTTTTTCATGCTGCTACTGATGTAACTCTTTGCATAATGTGTGTGTGCCATAATATCAGAATGTTTTGTTTAATTTGAAGAGCAGTGTGTGTGTGTGTGTGTTAATTTGTTAAAGCAACATTTAATAGGTTCCCTGCTTCTCCCTCCTACTGGTTGAAAGCTGAATTACAACTATCGTAAACAACTCTGCTGTAGCTAGCGCTAACAATGAGCTAATGCTAACATTAAATCACTAAAATAAGCCACAGAATAAAAAGATCCACATTGTTTGACAACAATGTTATACTTACAAATAGAGTAACAACAAAGCCAGGTCACCATCGGTCTGTGATTTCATAAGCCTCTTTAAGAAAAATATGCTGTCAATTTTCTGCAATGCTGAGCCAGCATCTGGGAGGCTTAGGTTGTTTATAAGTGGTCAGACTGTGGTGGTAATGTGGCGTGAACATGTCCTTTTTTAACAATCTTCTCCTAAAGGTGACTGTCCTCCACAGTCCCTGGGCTGTCTCTGGTGATCTGAGCTCCAGCTCTAACTAAGAGAGGCTCCTGGAGCTCAGCATCACTCCAGTTTATCATCTCAGCTGATTCTGTTTACAAAGGTGAAACTTACTGCTTGTTTTTACTTTCATTGTCAATATTGCAGCCGGCCGGAGCTCGGCAGTTACTCCCCACATGGTCATATCACCACCCTCTGTTGCGCCAAGAAGTAATATTCATTAACAAGTCGGGCGTTGAGGGAATATTACTACCACGGCGAATTTATAAGACACACCGTGGCGGCAGTATTACGCTGGTTTGCCGGCATGACGTGTCTTCTAAACAGGGCTATAACCTCCTTCAGCTCGTTTAAACAAGTTTAGGTTACTGCACTACTTGGTTGTTTTTCCAACACAGCAAAAGAGTTGTTTTACCTTGTTTTTTGCTGACATTTTGACTAACGCTGTGGCTTTCCTCAGAGCTCGCCGCTGTCTGTGTCGTCCTCTGCTGCCCGTGCTCTCCTCATCGATGACACAGTCCCATGTGTGATCCAATGTGTAGACCTCATCATCTCTGTTCATGAACGTGTGTCCACGTCTCCTTATTTTTATGGCTTCCTTGATCCATCTTTGCATTTTTGTTGTTCTGTGTTTATGATCCTTGTTCTGTCCCAGTCCATTATACGATTCTCCCTTGTGCAGTGGTCTGCTACTGCTGATTTCTTTATTGTACTTCCTGATTTTTGTTTTGCGGTTCTTGTGTGCTTTCGATTTGTTTCTTTCACACACTCTTTCTATGTTCTATTATTCATGTGTTATCGTCATGTATTAGCATCCGGCATTCCCAGGTATGTTTTCTTGCACAGTTTGCATGATATTTTGTAAATGACTCCACACTTATGGATCAAGGTAGCTATAGAAATAAGGAGACAGCGATGTTTGCTCTGGTTTTAGCTTTTTGCGTTGTCTCCAAAGACGGCGACGGTACTTCCAGGCTCCCGATGCCAATAAAACTAGCTAACCTCTTCTTATTGTTCAAGTTTCTGGCTCAAGAACCACCAAAACTAGTTTGAAAGCAATAGCTTAAAGTCTTTAGTGATGCATTAACAGATGTATTTGAAACAAGTTTGCTTCCAGGTTTTTAAGTTCTTTTTTGCTCCAGGGGCTAAAATTCAACACACATGTTAAAAAGAAGCATGTCAAACTGGAATGCACTTCATCTTTGTCCCTGTTTTATTTTCTTTGTTAATGCCCTGTTCTGCCTGCTGGTCGCAGCACGTAATCAGACGTCGAAGGCAGAAAGTATCATCAGACAGATGTGAGTTTTCTAACTATGATGCCACTGTCACTTCAGTTATTAGCCTAGCGCACAGTTGTACTACAGCTGTGCTGGATTCTACTGCCCTTAATGATCAGGTTAGAGTTACTAATTAAAAAAAGAAAAGGAAAAAACAATATTAAGAGCGGCCCTAACGCTTCTCTGGGTGGTGATGAGTGAGGGCAAAGTTATTATTCTTTTGAACTCCTGCAGTGTGGGGGGAAGGCGGCAGACATTCAAAGCAGCATGACGTTTAGTGTTTGTTATTTCGTTTTTACTTTTTTAATTCCTGGCTCAGAGATTTATGGCTTGATAATCTTTTAAACTTTGATTTTCTTTTGCCCTTTTTTTCTTTCAAATGACAAGTCGACAGGATTTTTGTGTTTGGGCTTTATTTTTCTGTAATTTTCTTCTTTTCTGTAGTTTTTCTGTCCACTGAAGTAACCGAATGTTTTAATTCTAGTCAGCCTAAACATAAAAAGCATTATTATTATTTGTCTATTATTGTGGCTTTTTTTCTTTATGATTCTTAAAAGTTTTGGGAGTCTTGCTCATCCGCTCACATTTGGCTCCATATGCTGAAAAGCTCATCGTCCTGCTGCTCATCTTGTGTTCCTGACTGATCTCTGTCACAACTTTTCTGTTTTTGTACTCAACGTGTTTTCCATACATCACAACTGCATGTCGATCACCCACCAAGTCAACGGCAATCTCCTCATCCAGGCATTTACATCATTTGTTTCTGTTTCCTGTCAAGCACGACTGCTCGACAGCCCATCCGTATAATTAAAACGACCTTTAAGCATTTTCCTGCGGAGTTTTCTAATATTTTTAGCCTGGTCGTTATTCCCAATGCACAGATGTGGCTTGTCAAGGAAGCAATGGAAACCTGACACTGTCTCATTCCTAATGTTCATTTTGAGGAGGGAGGGAGAAAAATTATAGGTAGAAGGTGATGGACCTATTTCCCAATTTACTCATTCAAATGTCAGCTTTTGCAGACAAATACATGCAGCAGGGTGGGGCTGGGTTTTTGGGAGCTGTTACAGCCTGTCAACACTGTGAGAGCAGAGCCATTAATCATCATGCATTTGATCAGAATGCAGCAAACCTCTACTGTTTCCTGTGATGGAAGGACAATGGAAGGCTGTGTAAGATCTTGTTCCGCTAATTGGGTTAGTCCAGCTAATGGCCATTTAGATGGAGGATAACAGGGAGGCATTTTGCTCCATAAATGTGATGATGGATGCTGAAGCTATCATGTATTTCAAATGTATTTAAGATTATAATAAAAGTTGACACTTTTTGCTAACTCTTCCTTCTGCTTCCCTAAGTAAGAATCCAACCTCCATTCGGTTGCCAGTCCGGTATTTTTAATGTGCTCTTTATTGTAATGAAGAGATAAAAATCTTTACCAGGTATTTTGTTTTGTTGTGTATCTCATTCCTGCTCCCACCAAGTGAAAAGAGTCTAAAGAGCCAGAAAAACAAGGTGGAAATGGAAGTTCTTTCTACTCAGAGCAGAAATGTTTTAGTGAAACCATATCACCCACACTCTGCTCTCATAGTTTCAGCCCACAGAGGCTTTTTGAATGACATTTTACCCCGGACTCATTTGAGAAGAACAACAGTCCACTGTATAGGGCCACGGGAATTGAGGAGGGAATTAAAATTACAATACCTGCATGCCCAGCTGCCCAACTCGGATTGCTCAGCTGTTATATGCTTCTCTGTGCAATATCCTGCCACTGAGCTCTGTGCAAGCCACGCTAATAATGGAGCTGTCTCCGGCATACGGATTTGCTTCTGCTAGTCACGAAAATTGGAATGGTCAGGACAGATATGTGACCGTACCAGCTAAAATGGGCTAAGGGGCTTTTTATTCCCCAATCGAGGTCACTGTGGGAGTTTTTGTGGTGTCCTGTGGAAACGATTGCCCAGTAGTTGGGAATGCTCAGCCGGCTTCAGATGATAACCACGTCTGCGTTGCCCTTTTAAGTGATACTACAAACAAAGCAGAAAAAAGTAAAATCACAAAGACTGGCTGGTGTCCTTGGTTCAGTGCGGCTCTGGGGCGCGGTTTCTTTTTGGCTGCCAGCGCAGATTCTGGCCCCGTTATTTCTTTCCAAATGAGAAAGAAATGTCGTTTGTTCCCCACCATGAGCGAGCAGCCGCTGAGATGAGGAATAGGCCCGCTGCTTCACGCAGACTAACGTGACAGGCTGCATGACATCACTTAGCCAAAATGGATCGCCACTTTAAAATGGGGCAGTTCTGCCCGGTTTCAGGAGGGCTCTCACTGGAAGAAAATAACTGACACTGAAAACTATTCATTGAAAGTTTTGTTTGTTTGTTTGTTTGTTTGCTTTGGCAGTGCTGTTGTCTTTTCCGTGGGTGATAAACATTTGTTGGCAGTGTTACCTTCAGTCTTCAGGACAGGAATTAAAATTCTTTCATTTGCACTGGTGACGGAGTTTCACAACGTCCCGCTGTGTTTAATAAAGTAAATTCTACTATAAATTCCAAGGAATGACATTTAAGATTCCCTTAGACTTTATTTTCACTGCCAAAACATCTCTAGCTTGTCAGAGCCTGCACCAAGAGGGGCTGTTCTGGAGTGTCTGGACCCAGGTCTCTGTAACGTGTTTACTTCATCATGGGGAGTTTGGATGCCAGATGAACACCTCCGACGTTTAGTCAGGTTGCTTGAGCCAATATGGAGTTGTTTTTAGTGAATCCCTTTGCTGTCCTGCTGCAAAGAGAGGCTGCTACCAGATGGCGGCTGCTTTTGCCAGTTTAAATGGTCTTCAGAAATGTTTAGGAAGGTGGCAAGTGTTAAAGGAACGGCCCTATCGATGTCAGGATGTAGGATTTCTCAGCACAGCATCGTGTAATGACGACTAGGCAGTCTTGCTTTTAAATGTTAGTCATATCAGATCCATCTGGGGGGTTTGTTTGATTTATGATCAAATATGTGGGTCCCTTTCAGTCGTAGGGTTAGTTAAGAATTTTAATGAACATAATAATAACAATAACAATAACAATAATAATAATAATAATAATAATAATAATAATAATGTGTTTTTGTGTAAGAATATCTATTAAAAGAACTCAAAATTTTCAAGTTAAAATTGTAATTTTTTAAACAAAAACATGTATACCTAAGAAAAAGAAGCAAATGCAAGACAAAGAATGCAAGTGCTAACTTTGTTTATAATTTTTCTGCTGAAACCTAAATCCATGTGGCTGTTTTACTGGA
>SSNQ01034578.1:582364-604516 GCA_006942095.1 Nothobranchius kuhntae | reverse complement strand
GTGCACCAGTAAATGTAACCTCTGTGTCGTGTCTGACCCATGCTCCGAGGCTCAGGCGTTTAACATGTTCCGATCCACCGCTCCCGAGCACTGTTGCTTGTACTCCAGCCTTTGAAAACACGCACGTGCACACATTCATTCTCACCACACCAGCACATCTGGTTACCAGGATGTCCCTCATGAATGCAGACCTTTTAGACGGCGGTGCAGGCGGGCTGCTGGTGTTAATGACTGGGGAGCTGCTTGGTTCCCGGGATGAAAATAAGGAGAGAGGATGCAAAACAGAAGCAGTCATTGCTTCTGATAGGTAACCCAATCCATCTACGCAGGAGCTGTGTGTGTGTGTGTGTGTGTGTGTGTGTGTGTGTGTGTGTGTGTGTGTGTGTGTGTGTGTGTGTGTGTGTGTGTGTGTGTGTGTGTGTGTGTGTGTGTGTGTGTGTGTGTGTGTGTGTGTGTGTGTGTGTGTGTGTGTGTGTGTGTGTGTGTGTGTGTGTGTGTGTGTGTGTGTGTGTGTGTGTGTGAATAAATGGCTAAAGGGGGTAGGCCAACTAAAAGGTCCTTGGGGTCAGAAGAGGCTGCCACACCGCCAGTGCACCTCTGTGCCAGGTCTGGCTTCCTCCCAAGATCTCAGAGAGGTCAGAGCAATTTCCGTACGTCAGGAGAGGGTCAGGGTCCCACTTCCCCTGCATATCAGTCACTGAAGGATGAGGAGGAGAAAGCGAGGCCTGGTCTTTGTAGAATTACTTCCTCTGATCCCCAGAGTGGCAGGCCTGCGTGGAAAGTATGCCGCTGTTTGGCAGAGCACGAGGTTATGGGTGGGGGACTGAAACAGAGACTGTACTCCTCAGTCTGCAACTCCAAATGAAATTATTTCATTCATAATTGGTTGGGAATTTCAACACAGGTGCGATTATCTCCCTGGGTTTTGGAGCAGTCCCACATGCTGACCTCACTCACAAAAATGCTTTTTCTCAGGAGCTGAAAGGGAATACTTTAACATGTGAAACGTCAACATGTTTTAATGGTTCAAGTAGCTTCCAGTAGACGTAGTCACTTTTGACCCAAACAGCAGGCTTTTGTTCCTTTTATTCTCTCCCTCTTTGGCATCCAAATTCTCTAAATAAAAACAGATTCATCCAAACATGGATTGCAGTGAAAAAGCTTCCCCTCCTTCAAACACCCACGCCAAAGAGATTTTCTGCTGTTGCACGCCCAAAAAACATAGCAACAGGTCTTTCCTGGGAACTCAATTAAACTGACAGAAGAATAATACCGTCAATAAATTAAATACCATGATCTTTCAGTTCCTCTCAGTCTCCTGACAGATTCTAAATGCATTTGGAGTGGCGATGCTCTCGCTTTGGCAGACATTTCTGTAGACTGCCGTGATGATTAACTATAATGAAGTTGTAAATCCCTCAATTTCCTGCTAATTTTGACTGTCACTCCACATCCCCTAAAGTTTACACAAGGACATGGGGAAGCCAGCAGAAATTATATTGTCATCCAACCAGAAGAGAGAAAGAAGGTGCAGCTCTTTGATGTCTTCAACAGGAAATAAAACTCCACGAAAGGCTCCTTGTGACGTAAAGATCCGGCCGAAGATTGCTGAGCTTCACACGCGATCCTCCAATTCCACTGATGAGTGTGTTGGATGCTCACATTTATGCATTAAAATATGGTTAACCCTTTATAGGGCACTCACTGAAGTATTTTATTTTATTTTTTATTTCAACCCCAGGGTGTTATTGTAGTAAATAACCAAAGTGTATTTCTGTTGTTACAATTTTCAAAAATATTAATTTTCATGCAGAAAAGCAGAGAAATCGAAGTGATTAAATATGGACGTTGGCCCTGTTCTGGTAAACGAATTCCCAAAATAAAACACATGATCAAGTTAAATGAACATTATTTTTGAATTATATAGATACTTATAGGACACTTTGGAATAATCTAGCTAATTTTAGAACATTTTATCACTGTTCAAAAATAAAAAATGTATCACACTATGGTATATTTTTATAAAAACAAATAACTGTAGAATATTTTTGAAAAGTTATTGAAGCATAGACACTAGTTTTGATCTAATATAGAAAATAAGAACATTTTAGAATATTTTAAATTTGAGGAACTGCCTCATTGTCATCTTCCTCCTGTTCATCATCATCACTGATGGCGAGATTGGTTGGCATAACAACTGTTCTCTTCCATTTCTCAGAGAAATCTTAGTTTAAAACTACTAAATAAACTCTATATCATAATTGTTATTATTACTGTTACCATGAATATTAAGATTATGTCTAAAAAACAACAGATTTAACCTGAAAACCGTCTGGAGATCTGACCGTAGACACGAGAGGAGACCGGGAAGTTTTCTGGCTCTACAGAAATATCTGGCGCGGATTAGCCCTGCACTGATTGGTGGAATGGCGCCATGGCGCAAACCGTGACTAGCTTGGTATCTGATGATTGTTTGGGTGACATTGCGTGATTCTAAGAGTTTGTGAAAAAGCACACCGACATCATTTGTGATGTGAGTGGAAGTGCCTAAATATGGACTTTGGCCCAATAAAAGGTTAAAGGTGTNGTTTACTCATTCATTAAATATGTTTGCTGTGTTCTCTAGTGTAAATCAGTTTCTTATGAGAGATAAAAAAATAAGCTTTGATGCTCCTGTTCTGACATTCAGACGTTTGCTGGTGAGGAGGGGGGCTGAAATAAGCAGGATTACTCATCATTATTAATGATATGCATACACCTCACTTCTGATTGGCTAACAGAACGAGTTCAGCCATGTTGCAAAGTCACTATCACTAAGACACTCTCCACTCTCTCTCCTTGCTGCACGCTCCTCGCTCCTGCGGGAGGGCCGTGTATGCAAATTCACAGAGTGACATAGATATGGGATTTAGAGCATTTCATCTTCTATTTTCTATAAGCTAATGCAGGAGCTAGGTGTAGGAGTCTGTTTTCATGTTCAGCCTGCATGAATCTCTTACTGATTATAATCAGAATTAATATTAAAAAAAAAAAATTTCAGTCAGCCACACTCTTAAAAACAAACAGAGACCCGATCAGGTCTTCTTTGTGTTTTTGAAAAATAATTCTAATGAATCCATGTTCCCTTCTCTGTTGCGCCTGTTGCAATAAAACAGCTGAATGGAGGCATGATTGAGTTCTGATCTGGAAGCTCGAGCCGGACATGGCAGCAAACGTGTGGCCCGTGTGTCACTCGAGCTGCTGATAACAACGGCGCTCACCCTGAGCACCGCCGAGCAGTTACCACATGATTTTATGAGAGCTGCGCTCATTTATGAGTGCAATCAGATGCAACCCAGTGCCCCACAGGATGTCAGTGTTAGCGCCCCTCTTTGTCCGATGATGATGGACTGTCAGCTCAATGGCGTTATTGTAGCTCTAGTGGCCATCGAGGGAGTAATACATTGATAACAATATCAGCTCATAAAGACGGGCTGTTGGAGGAAAGGTCACTCCCTTTCGTGCCCACACATTACCTCCGCCTCTCCTCCCTCTGTCTCGTGATTCCTCCCTGGTTCGTCTTTTTATCTTTATCTTTTCTTTTTTTCTCCTCTCTTCTTCGTCTTCGTCTCTTGGGGGTGATGACGGCTGCCCGTCAGCGTGAGAGGAAGCTAGAATGTCATGTTTTAACTGGACTTGGAGGTATGTTGACAGGCCAGACAGAGGGAACAGATGGCGGCGTGACATGCCCAAGGTCATCTGGTATGACACTGTGAGGACTGCTCGATTTGAAACTGAAACCCTTTTCCTTTCTTTAGAAAATCTCGTCTTTCACCTCTATTTCTCGAACCTTTCCTTCCTTTATTTGAGTCCATAACCCATCTCTTCTCTCTTTCTGCCTGTACTCCTTTTTTTTTAGATTACCTGCTTAAATATGGGTCACAAAGCCTCCCATACAGGCTGCTGCCTATCTCTGCTCAAACACACTGCCCCTAAACTCTTCCCCCTGCCCTACTCACACACACACACACACACACACACACACACACACACACACACACACACACACACACACACACACACACACACACACATACACGCACACAAACATTTGGACTATTGAACATTTTCTCTTGCACACATGTTGATTCAGGGTTGAACTCTAAAAACGTGCAGAGCTACCCTTCGCCTCCTGAAGTCTTCCCCGTCAGACGTGTAGAAACAATCCAAAACTGTTTTAATTACCTGTGCAGCCATGCCTTGAAGGTTGCACACTGGAGATCCCAGCAGCAAAGGTACAGTAAGCGTGCCATGGCCTTTTTGTCTCCAAGCTAATTTCCAACAAAGTCATGAAGCAGACAAGGAAAAGAAGGGGGGGGGGGGGGGGGGGGGGGGGGGGGGGGGGTTAGGAAGCTTCATTTTCTCCTTGCTGCCCCTCCATCTCTGCAAAAGTTTATTTATTTTAGAGCGAGGTGGTAGCAGAATCCCAGGAAGAGAGCAGCGCTCACTCCTTTCCCAAATCTTGTCAGAAGTGTTCGTTTCAGCTCAGCAGGCAGAGCGGTTTGTCGCAAAACAACATTCACTTCCCCTGTGATAAAGAAAACATTTGAATGCTGATGCAAAAAAATATATATATATCCGACCGGGAGGGTGAAAAGTCAAGCAGCAGGCTGATATGTATTTTTATTTATTTATTTTAAGGTCATTTGCATTTTGAGAATAGCCAGCTGCAAACGGCATAGAACCTCTGAGATGTATATTTCTTACCAAGCATGTAAGAACAAACGTGTTCATCGTTGCACCCCCCCTCCACACACACACACACACACATACAAACACAAACACACACCTTTTTCTAAATGTTTTGGTGAAATATCTTCAGGTTGTTAGCCACTTGTTACATTCTGCACACAGTTGCAGCGTAAAAGTGGTCCCTGCAAAAGTACGGAGGTGAGGACGAGGACACTGTGACAAGAGCAGCATCCCGTGGTGACATCTCCTCCACATCATGGAAACCCCACAACAAACAAACATGCACGTTTGTGTTTGAGAGGCATTGCTCAGCTAGGCCTCGATCCCCCCACTCCCTCCCCATCACCTCCCCCTCGATCAGTGACTCAAAACAACCTGTGTTGTGTTTATTAGCATGTGTTTACGTTTGTGTTTGTAGTCACTGGGAGCTGCTGCGTTTGCCACTGCTGCTGCTGCTGCCGCTCAAGCCCTGTGATTACGCTTGTCGTTTGTTTACTCATTTATTTATTTATTTTGGAGGAGAAAAAAATCAAGAAAACTGGCAAAAAATAAAGAGAAAAGTTGCCTGAATATTAACAGCAAAACAAGGCCAGGGCTGATTAGACTCAAACGTAGCGTAGAGAGGCAGATCTCCATCTGGGGTGATGCAGCATCACAATCATGCTGGGAGAAAGAGGGAGAGGGAGACGCATGGAGGTAGAGCTAAGGAGGAGGGGGGGGGGGGGCTGTTTCAAATCTTCTCATCTACAAAGGTTATTTTTTTGAATAGTAAGTCTTTCAGCATAAAACCGCATGTTTTTTCCTTGAATAGAAATGTGCATAGCCACAAACGGAGAGCATATGGATGTATTTATGGCACAACTGGGTTCTTGTTATGTGCATAATGTTGAGATTTTAGATAAAATAAAGAGAATGTAATTCCTACTTTTGCCCAGATTTTCAGAGAGGGGGTTTTTACTCACAACAAGGGTTTACAAGACGTATTACAACAAGTAAACATTAGGATAATTTGCAACACTTTCACCTTCTGCTCGCAGTTTTGGGCACTTTTATTTTTTCCAAAAGTTTTGAGCAAACCCAACAGGGAGCTGGGTTGGCTCTCTGTGTGGCAGAAACACTTGATGGCAGTCAAAGTTCGAGTTGGGATTGACAGCTCGGTGAGGAATTTGATTTTGTGAACAACTCTGAAGTTGTTGCTTCACCCATTAATCATCGATCCCCGGAGACAGGAAACCTAGCGTAGCACACGGCCCTCTCTGTGTCGCCACGACCGGTTGAAAGCCCAAACCCAGCGTTCTTGAACAATAGATGCCCCGACGTGACACCATTTTAGTGCAGACTGCATGAGTTGGTGCCTTTGTGTGTGGGGGCAAGATGGATTCTTGAAAGTACAGTGACACCTAAAGGCCTGATTCTACAGGGCCTCTCTGTCTCTTCCCCCCATTTTTCTGTCTCCCTCTATAACATCCGTGTCAAGGACATGTTGGAATTTGGAGAAAAACTGATGACTTCTCACTTTTACTGCACTTGATAGTTCCAAGCGCTCGTACGGGGCATCAAAATTTTTCTACTAATTACATGCCTAGGGCTGCCTGCAGGTAGAGTGGCATTTTTATCCGTACACCTGAGCACCTGATTGGACAGCAAGCAACAAGGGTGGGCGTAGATGTGGTGCAGTCATTTAATGTTTGTGAAAAAGGATTTTATTTTTGTTGTAATTTTACTAAAAACGTGGCTTATATAAAATCATTTTCACAGTGAATCTTATGAGTATTTAAATTCTGATTTATACAAAGTAAAATTTTAATTTTACATCTTTATTTTGAGAAAATTATGCTGTTTTTTATTTACAAATGTGAGAGGACATTTATAAAGAATGAGTACTGTACATGTGTGACCTAGGGATCATTTAAATGACCTTTTTCTGTCACTTCTTATGCACTCACATTGTCTTTTTTCACATTGCTGCAGCAACACGCGCTCCTTTAAACACGCATTCCTCATCTGAACAGTATTACTGTAGTGGAGAGATGCTCAGTGGGTAGCCCTTTGATCGCACACCGTTTCTTGTGTCTGCTTTCACGTCCAGCTCTGCATGCACAGCCCGTTTTTAATATGGCCACGCACCCTGGGTCCCTGAGTAACAATAAACTTTACCTTCAACTGTCAGCAGGTCCTAATCACTGGGGCTATCGGACCACTAAATGTTGGATTCCTGTTAATATTCCCGCCGGTGGCAAAAAAGCAAACAGACCCACGGAGATACATATCTCCCACCCCGCAACAGAAATATTCTTTGGAGTTCACAATCTCATTTTCATCACTTGCAAATATGACTCTGAAGTCAAGAAGGAAAGAATAAGCCTCAGTTTGAATGAATGTGGACAATCACAAAGGAATTCTCTCTCAGCTGCAGGCTGTTTCCCACAAATGTACGATCGGTCACTCTCAAAGAGCCTTCAGCGGAGCTGTTATTTGTTGTCCCGTGAGGTATCATAGCTGGAGCTCACCAAGCCAACTAATGGACCTTCAGAGGGCTGCAAATGGCAGGCAACAAGAACACAGCAGCCTCTGTGGGCAGCGTGGATTTAGATATCAGTTTAGGTTAGTTTGCCTGCAGAAACAAGGGGGGCCAGGAAAGACATAGGACTTAAATATTATTTTAATGTGTTTTTATTCCTTGTTTTCATTGTTGTTAATGTTAAATGTATCACAGGACTTATTTATTTATGGTACATTTGAAATGTGCAGCCATGTTGGATTTACCGGGCACGTTTAGGGTTTTACAAAATTGTAAAAAGACCAAAGAACAAAGCAAGGCAGCTTTATTTGTGCAGCACATTTCATGCATTAGCGAGAAGAGCACGGACATTAAAATAACATGGCAGCAAAATAAAATACACGCAGAAATTTAGATCAGGTTAAACGCACATTAATTTCAGATATAAGAATCAGAAAAAAGTTAACGGGTGAGCAGTTACAGCGCAGAAGGTGCAACATAAAAAAATGTTCTTTCACAGGCTGATGAATACGTGGAAGTTTCGATTTTGATCCATTTAGATTTAAACTTTGCTGGAGATGGGACACATTTGAGGTCATAGGAAGCTGATTCCATTCTCTGAGTGTGGGTCAGAAATGCTCAGCGTCCTAAATGTGTGTCCACCTTAAATATTTGTCTCAAGGACTCACGAGAAATGAGCTCGAACCCAATCTCACAGTTTTCCATGTCATTCATATATTCACACACCCCTAAAAATGGCGCCTAGTGGAGTGCAGCATGTAGTATCGGAAGCGAAATCCCTGCTCTTGCTGGGCCCAAATATTTTACCATAGCTTAGCCGCTCCACTAAAACCTGCACTTGCCTGCACTCCATTGCCCCTTCATCTTGCTTTGAAAACACCAGTGGATTAGGGGCCGTTGTCTCAGGACTCAAGCAGCTTGACTCCTCTGCGACGAGGCTCTCACGCCTGTGTCGTGTTGTGGGAACAGTCGACAGGGAAAGAGGGAGAGATTTAAACAATTCAAGAGTAAAGTCTCTTCAGGAAGAGCCCCAGCAGCCTGTGAGAGGCTGGGCCTGTGCACCAGCGTTCATGCATTTTCATCAGCAGTGATATCATTCACAGGGAATGCAATTCAGGTTGGTTTAAGTGAATACATTAAAGTAACAAGGGGGCGTCCGTTTTTTTAGACCATACTGTACAGCCAATATTTAGGTTGTGCATGACTGCACTCGTGGTTAAGTGTGCAAAATTGGCTTTTAGTTGTATTTTTAAATTTATCTTTTTCATTCATGTGGTTGTATTCTACCTCATCTCTTCTTGTGCTCTTCTGTATGTCGGATTTGAATGTGTGAATAATCCCACGCAATCACATGCCCGTAAGATCCACAAACCTAGAACTGCATGAATTTTTATTTTAAATAAATCGTGTTTTAGTTGAAAAGGGGGTTTCCCCCCCTCAAACATTGCTCTTCGATTCTGCAAAGCTTTGTGAGTAAAGCAAATATTAGCAGGTGGGGATGTTTCCATCACTCTTTTTTTCCTGCTAATTAAATTGCTCTGTACCCTGCTATCACAGTGTTAGCACTGCGGATATATGATGGCAGCCTTTATTGAAATGATTTCCATGGGTGTTTGTCTCACCCCTGGCTCAGTGTCAGGCTTTTAGTAGGAGAGACAAGGGGATGGAGAGAGACCAGGTGGGGGTTGTGCGACATGCGACATGTGGGGACCACAGAATATGAAATTGATTAGTGAGCTGGGATGGAAAATAAAGACTTCATCAAGATCATTGTGCAGTCCTCACAATCAGCTGTGAAGCAATGCAGCCTGTCTAATGAGGACAGAGAGGCAGGGAGTGTGAGTGCATGGTGTTGGTGTCTTGCAGCACGTATTTGGGTTGTGCAGCTGAAACCAACCCAAAGATGAGGCAGACTCAGCACCAATCACTTGAATTAGTATTTTTTTTCTTTAATAAAACACATGCATCATTCATCAATAGTTTTCATATTAAAATTATTTCTGAAATACTCTTGGATGCACGTTTTTCTTTTTTTAAGGCTGATTAAAGATTATGATTTTTTTTTAAATTGGTGCTAAATTTTGGACATAATTCGCAGTCATTGCGGTTTTCTAAAGAAAAAAATCACAAATCATTTCAGATTTTCTATGAAAAAAGGGGAAAAACTGAAGAAAGCACATTTATTAATAATTGTTTTGCTTGTATTTACATTTTTTTATTCAGGAATTTTTTTCATTGTATTAGAATAGGAACACAATTTTGGTATTTTTTTCTGGGCATTTTATTTGTTTAGCACATTTTCTTTGTGTTAAAATGTAAAATGCTTCAATTATAATTTTGTCCTCATATACAATAAACATAAATAAAACACAAAAAGAAATTAATTTCATGTATTTTTAATCGGCATTTTAAGTGTTTTATGTATTTTTAATTATCATTCAAGCTTTATATGGAATCGTATTAATCAATTGGTAAACAGAAAACACATTGTCATGTGAGCTTTATTATGATTTTTATTTTTATTTTTTCACTCGCTACCTATTTGGGCTTGCTACATTTTTAAACATCTTTGAATAATGCATGAGAAAAGGAAATGAAGCGTCCACATTAATCTCTTGATCACAGTGATGCAGTCACCATTGGTGATTTACTTTCTTAATCATGACACCTTTACATTATGCATTCAGCTATGACGGCTCTTCTGCAGCAGCGTTAGGAGCCTGACGTCGTCCGTGTGCCTGAAAAATATCTAAAACATGTTTGCAAATTCTACTGAATTCATGGTAGAGAAATGATATTAAAACATCGAACAGGGATTTAAATAAATCCAATTTTGAAGAAATAAACTGCTTTGTATTAAATGTCACTAAGGATACAATGCTAGTAATTTTCTAAATGTACTTATTTTAACAGAAAGGGAAAAAGACACTTTATTAGGTAGTGAAATAAAAAAAAAACTTTATAAAAATAACTTCAATACACAACTAGCATTTAAAAGTTAACTACACTCTTATTATTATTAACACGATGGACAATTGTGGCATTCATTAAACTCGAATCTCCAACCCCAAGGAAAAAAAAAAGAAAGAAGATGCACCAAACTGGAGCACATTGTAGTAACCAATCACTGCAGAGCACCATTAGCTGGCATCCAATCAGGATCCTGCTCTAGATGGTGCTGACGAATCACTCAAAACTTTTTTTCCCTTCTTCTCACCTTATTTCTATGCTGATAGTGTATTCTTACCAAGTGTGAGAATGGCTGAAATGCTTCGGCGTTGCTCTCACACTCTCCCCCTCCCCTGGTTATTTTGGTATGTTAGAAAAAGTGTGGTTGAGTCCTGGAAGAAACCCTCTGGCTACCGCTATTTATAGGGAAGACACAGTCACATTTGCATCTGGAGCTTATGAGAGAGAGACAGAAAAGGAGAATGAGAGAGTGGCGTGAAGGATACAGTCAGTTTATGAAATAACTGATGCCAAGTAGTTTTTTTTTCTTTTCGGGACAAATAAAGGAAGAAAATGGTAGATGAGAAAACAGGGGAAGTGGATAGATGAGTTAAAGTGACCTTTTTTCCAGATTTTCTTTTCTTGTCCATAAGTAGAAGGAAAAAAAACACCTTGAAGTAAGACAGGCTGACCCAAATTGAATTAAATCGATTCGGATTCTCCTGAGCCTGCTTTTTCCACAGTGTACACAGTATTATCCTCCATTTCCTGTGACAGTGTCATGAGCACTATGCATTACTCAGCTTCTTATAAAAAATACTCGAGTGCTATGCTATCGATTCCCGTGCTTCAATAATTGAGCCGCCAATGCAGAACAATGACGTCCTCGTTTTTCCCATTTGTGCCATTCAGAGTGTGTTTCCCCCTTTGGGTCCAGCTTACAGGGATAACGCCTTTATGTGGCCAACGCACAGTGAATGAGTTCATCGTGAGATCAGCAAAATATGAATGGATTTTGACTCAGGCAGATCAGGACAATCCCCTGCTCTGCCCCCGTGTTAACCACAGGGCCTGAATGCTGATTATCTGGAATATCTGGAAACGTTCTGGGAAAGGACGGAAAGCCCACCTGGACGGCTTAAGCAGATTTTCCGCCGGTGGTTGGCTTTCACCATTTGAAGTCAGAGCTGAGATGTAAAAGACGTGAAGTGTGCTTCGTTCAAAACGAACCGGAGCTTCGAAACGCTGCCTTGGCTACGTCACTGTGAGCATCATAGAGAGAAGGGCCTCTCAGGCAAATCACAGCACGTAAACCTTTTTCCACCGACTCTGCTAGAGACCTAGCAACAGCGAGAGTGCGGGTTCATACAAGTGTGTGAACCCTTCAACGGGAAAACAACAACAGGCGTAACGTCCAAGTGGCTGTTCCTGCTGGTTACTCCAGGCACATCAGGACTCACTTACACATTAGGGCTGCATAATTTAAGAGCAGCATTAAAGTGTGAAAGGAGTTGTGTTCTCCGGGCCCTAAAATGAGCCCATTTACATCCTTCGTGTTGTCACAAATTTTTTTCAGATGGGGCCGTGAGGTATAAATATGTTAATGCATGTTTACCCCTATTCACCACGAGGGCACGACGCATTCAGCACGCGGCTGTGATGTGGAAGAGGGGTGAATGGGGGAGAGAGTTATGGTGGAGAGGCAGCAGGAGGGGGGGGGGGGGGGGGGAGGCTGGTGGGGAGGTGTATACATTATTAACTACGACTTCATCACATGTTCCCAGTTTCTTAGGGACTTATTATTCCGAGGCGCTTTAATGAATAACAAGAAGAGAAAGGCAGAGGGAGAGAAGGGGAGTGATTGATGGAGCGAGAGCAGATACCGCCCCCAGCTGGATCACTCCAGTACTGCTCTGTAAGCAGCAAGACAAGAGAAAGGCTTTGGGAGAAAATAAATATATATGTATAAGAAATAACCACGGAGGGCAACAACCTCCAAAGTGTCCCTGCATTAGCATTTCACAAGGTCCCCGTCTGCCAAGCTGCATTTAGATTGGGATTTGCTTTGTCAAGGATACTTGTCAGGTGGAGGCATGACAGCCAGATTTCATGAGCTCTGTGCAGCAGTGAGGTTGGACATCGAAGCAGGCGTTAAGTAAAGCCTCAGTGGTGCTGTGCGTGTGTGTGTGTGTGTGTGTGCGTGCGTGCGTGTGTGTGTGCGTGTGTGTGTGTGTGTGTGTGTGTGTGTGTGTGTAGGAAAGTTGATTTGTGCTTCTGTGTGTTTGCATGTGCAGACGTTTACGTGTGTTTATACACGCTTGTGCGATTGCAGAACTTCACTGGATAGTGAGGACACCTGCATCATCCAAGGTGACCGCTGCTACCCTTTTTCCATAGAGGGTGGGGACATTTTTGATCACCGCTGTCCTACTTTCTATAAGTTTATTCACTTACACAGATAAACTGACATTTCTGGTATTCCCTTGCACATTACTCACTGTCCACCGGTCATTAGCAAACACGCAGCAACAGGATGGAAGCGGCTTTAAAGGGAAGGAATTCCTGGCTGCACTTTTACAGGAACTCTAGTCGTTTCTGGCAAACACACACTCAGTTATTATGGATTCACCAAAGGCTGCCTGCATGGACTTCAGCTCGCTGCTGTACCTCAGAAAGAACAACGGAGGGTAAGCAAGCTGGTGTGAATTCAGGACGTTTCGCGGAAGAGGAAAAAGGAGAATGCAATATCAGAGGTTGTCAGGTCCGTTTAGAGCGGTGTGATTCAGGCCCCTCTGCTTCCTGCTGCTGCCTTTCATTCTGACTCAGAGAAAAAGTACAGCATGTGTAGAGGGTCATTTGAAAGAAACTCATGAGAGAATCACAGCTTTTACGCTTTACCCGACCTCTTCTACCTGTCCAGTCTAGACCCTTTGTACTGCTCTTGGTTTTATCTTATCCTCCCATCCTCCCCTGACTTTTGTACGTGTAAGTGCATTTGTAGCGTTTTACAAAGACAACCACCTGTCCAAAACATTTCTGCTGAGATAAAGATCACCTACTTACACACTATTTCCCTTTTGATGTCGAGCCAACACGAGCATAAACGGATGATATTTGTTCGACAGTTTTATCACATTCTGGGCAGTTTTGGCAGTGTTTGTATGGTGATTAATATCTAAATGTTAAATCAGTCGCTCAAAACCTTCCCAGAATCCAGACAAAGCCCCTTTTCAGATGTAGGATAATACTAAAACTACTTAACAGGGTTGATTTAGTAAAACTGAGTTATTAATGCACACCACTGTTAGGTGGGAGGAGGACAATATGAATAGAAGGCTGATTGGTCAGTCGGCTGAGTATTTAGGCTTTTAGTCATTTGCATTGAACACAGGATGATTAACAGACAGGCACATCTGTGGGCTGGAGTTCACTGGAATATTAGATTGATTTAAAAATTAGACGATGAGACATTAATTCCTCCTCCTGTTGATTTACAAACTCAACCAAATGTATTTTCTTTTGAAAGATTTTGGTGATTTAGATCATTCGTTGAACTGGGGCAGCGAGCTACGGGCACACGGAGTTTGGCTCGGTGCGGAGCACGCCGGGCCTCTCCGTGTCCCGCACCTCAGTCCCCCGTAACCCTGTGCGCCCCATCGGTCCGAAACTGCCCATGCCTATATAGCGACCCCCACCCTAGACAGGGGGGGGGTCATGGCGACTGGGCTGTGGACGGCCGGCAGGACCGGGGTACTAAAACAGTCTAAGCAAACTAATCAGCTGCCCTAAATTCTAAAACATGGAATCAACATGGAGTTTTCCTCTAATCACAGGTGACATTTAACATATGAGGCTGCTGTGCTCTCACCACATCATGTTTGGTCTCTCTGACACTACATATAGGAGATCTGCGGCTTTGGCTGAAACACACAAGCAGGGTAATGAGAACAGTTAAAAGTTTAAAGGAGTCTTATTGACTTTTCTTTATGGACTTTTTCAGACATTATCTTTTACTTAACCTTGGGTCACGGTCTCCACCATCACCTCTTTATCGCCCGCTGAGAGTCTGTCAGACAAGAAAGGAGAAGCTGTAGTTTGACCATAAAAGAGCCCGAAACGCAAAAGAACATGACATGGATATTTATTTAGTTGTGAAGTACGTTTCTTCATAATTATTATCTTACTCACTGAACAACTAGTCTGAATGCAGGGATGACCAAACCCGGAGGAAGTCCCTAATATTTCTATTAAATTACTTTGCTGTATGAACTTGATGGTGGTGTACTTGGAATTTTAAAAAGGGTAAATATTATGACTTTTTTCTTAATTTATAATAATTCTTTGGTTGATACAAAATATGTTTATAAAGTTCTTTATATTCAATCCCTCTCACATGAAGTGACTTCGGCAGTTATATTCTCACATATTCAGTCCAGAATTGCCTGTTTTTGGTCTCTGTCACCTTAAAAGTTAAATGGGAAATTAGGACGTTTTGGCTTGCTTTTAGTGCCCCCTAGTGTTTGTTTGTAGAACCAGAAGCAAAACGTGTCTCCTCGCTGAGCTAATCTAACAGCTGAAACGTCTCCCAGCCTTTAATAGTGTCTTCCTGAGTGATTCATCACTAAATTAAACAAATCAGCTGTGTTCATGATCTAAAACATGCAGGAAATGTGCTGGAACTCTATTATCTGGGGATGCAGGCTAAAGGTTAAAGTTGAGCTAACAATGCTAACGGTGAATTAGAAGCTACTAGTCAGCTCTAAAAAAAATCTCAAACTACTGTTTCTATTACCGAAAACTTTATATTATTATGAAATGCATTTGTGTACATATCCTCTTACTGTGAATGACTCATCATCGCTTGTCATCTATATCTTCTGGCGCTGAGCTGTAACCCGGCAACAGCCATGAAACTAGTGAACGGGTGTGAGGAAGTGGCTCATGTGCTTTAGTAACCGAAAGTTAAACAAGCTGTTGCTGGCCACGCCCACCCATCCCCCCACCCAAGCTCATAAGTTAAAGAGTAACTAAACCCCAAAATAACTTTGTTTTTGTTTTTGCTTATAAACTATATAATTGGGTCTTTACAAATGCTATATTTCTGTTTCTGTGCATTTTTTGACAAGTTTGTGTAAACTTGATTAAATCTAGGTCTATAAACATCTTAGTTCTGCCCCCTGTGGGTTGAACTGGGGCTACTGCATTTTACATTTTTTTATTGACAGGGGCTGATGCACTTTCACGTCATCAGTACAGTCTCCTCCCACTCCTCCTCCCTCCAAGGATGGAAATTCTCCACATTTGGTCATGGCAACGCCTACTTTCATAGCATTTTTCAAATCCTGACAAGGGCTGGAGTTACATTTTCTGATGGTGTGCAGTCCCTCTTTAAGAAGCTCCGTTATTCAGGAGGGGCTCGGAGTACAGCCGCTGCTCCTGCAGCACCAGTGTTTTCTTCCAAATGAGAGGTGGATTAACAAGAGTTTTGCATGATGAGTCCCCTTTAACGAGGCAGCAACCCACTTTGGTACAATCTGCACTCCTCTTTGTCTACTTCTTGAGCGACAGTGGCACAAGAGTTAAGTGCTCGCCCCGTAATACACTGGTGGTCAGAGGGACCGGTGGCGCCTGTGTACGGCAGCCTCACCTCTGTCAGCACACCCCAGGGCAGCTGTGGCTACATCGTAACTCATCCCCACCAGCGTATGAATGTGTGTGTGTGAATTGATGAACGACTGATTGTGTTGTAAAGCCCCTTGGGAGGTTCCAGGACTCTAGAAGGCGCTATATCAAATACAGACCATTTACCATTTACTTCTCCAAAGAGAGACTATTCCGGAAGACGATAGTTTGCATAGATAGAAGATAGAAGACAATTTGGCTATGATAGTAATTCCTTATGTTTACACTCAAACTAAATTTAAAATAATGAAAATATGACTGGCATGGACACCATTTGGCAGATCTGAGTTTAGATTCTGGATCTCATGATGGAACTATGGCAAATTGGACAGATTCAGCAGCATTTTTCAAGTAGTAAGATTTGCTTACAAAACAGCTGATCCTTTTCCAAATGTTAACCCACCCTATTAAATGCTCCTGTTTATACTTAATGTAGAGTTTTGATGTGTTTAAGTTCCTTGCTATGATTGTACTGAAGAATGACCAGCACGCTCGTTCAGACTTGAAGTTGACATTTTTTAACATCCCACCAGATTAATGGAACAGAAGGGGGTACATTTCTAAAAGCAGGTTTTAGTCTGCATGAAGAGAAATACTTGGCAGCAGCACATCAAGCAGCCAAGCAGTTAGTCTGTGAGACTGACCGAATAAAATGCTGCACTTACAGAGAGAAAGGGAAGTAAAAGCAGTTTGAATGTCTTCATTAAGGAACTGTGGTGAGCTGACAGGGGGCATTAATTACCACTTCAGTGTGTTCTCAGTCATCACCTATATTTTGATGTCAGTCCAGATCAGGAGCAGCGTCAGTGGGAAAAGTCAGCAAAAGGCAATGTCTTGTCAAAACTGGCATTCCAGTAACTTCGTAATGGCTTAAAACCTTCATCTCGCAGTCTCCCACAAATGGCCGATGTCTGGTCTGCTCCTCGTCATCTTTATTTTGTAACCTTAACCCCATCTGCAGCTGTTTTTTGCAGTCCTTTGATTTCCCCTTTGTTTTTTCTCTCTTCAACAATTGGGCCAACTGGTGCCGTGTTGCACAAAAGGGCTGCTACTTGTCGTCTCTGATGTGCGACAGCTTAACTGTTTCTCTGCTTGGCAAAGACAGAGTGTCACAAACAAGTAGCAAAGTCCCAGGGTTTCAGCTGGTGACTACCGACGACCAAACTTCATAGATGTGGATAATCGTGTTTATTGCACCAGGTCACAGGTCACACATCGCCTAATAACCTCAGACGGAACATTTTGTCATGGCTCGCCAGAGTGGAAAGCCGGCTTGGCGTACGCCAACGGCTGTCACACTTGTTTTCAGGAACAGAGAGGGGAAGGGAGTGGCTGTGGGCTTTAAGAGTTTTGGGAATTGGGAGAGTTTACACCTGTAACCCGTCACTCAAAGCCTGTCATCACTGATCTCAGCCATTCATCATGTTCATAAAATCATTAATCTCATTTCTCCCCAGCAGCAACTGGTTGCAGATGGGATTTTTCTCTGTCTTGTTCCGCTGAGCGACACCTTCATCTGTTACGTCTAGTACCGAGGCAGCTCACATCTGTGCTGACATGTTACGATCTGAAATTAAAGCTTGTAGTCTCTCTTGTAAAAATAAAGAAAAAGAAAATCCTCCTCCTCTTGCTGAGGATGTCCAAGTGTACAATAGGCAGCGACGTATCAGTTGGTTTTCCAGGTGGTGAAAACCAGGATGAGTTCACTTGCAGCTTCGACACGAAATCATCTATCATGTTGTCGTACAAGACTGGACAAAAAGATCACAGGACAGAAAGCAAAGGGTTGGTACAGTGGCTACAACCGAAGTAATCTCCAAAGACTTGGCTTTATTGCTTCTCTCAGCCCTATAATGATGTTAGGACTCCGGGCTCCATGGGTTTGTCGTCGTGCTTGGCCTCCCCAGCCAGCCTCCGTTTGGCTTTGAGGGAGAAGCTGATATTGGCCAGACTGCTCAGAAATCTCCCTGAGCAGGTTTAACCTCAGTTTACATTGCAGACACACATAATGAAAATAAACACGCACAAGTGAACATCCGTGCAACATGTTTTTCACACAAAAACAAAAAGATGTTTGAATGCTCTTATCCAGACTTTAAGCATAGTTTTTATTTGTATCAACATAACAAAATAAACTAACTGCAAACGTAAAGTTATTCGTTTTGGTCTCTGCTCCTGTAAAAGTACATTTTTAGGTCATTTGTTTGTCTTTTGTGGTTCTAAATTAGCCTTTGACCTAGAACACCTTAGTTTAATATATTATATGTTCCTATAAAATAAGCAAGTCATTAAAACGGTAGCAGAGGAGTTTAGTGCCCACCTCGTAACCGGAGGGTTGCAGGATTGAGCTCCACTCAGTCTGTTGCAGTTATTGTGTCTTTGGGCAAGATATTTAACCCACGTTGTCGTTTAAGGAACTGATGGTGCCAGTGATCGGCAGCCTCTGTCAGCGCTCTCCAGGGCAGCTGTGGCTACATTGTAGCTCATCACCACCAGTTGTGAATGTGTGTTTGGAATGAGTGAATGACTGATTGTATTGTAAAGTGCCTTGGGGTGTTGTAGAACCCTAGAAGGTACCATGTGAAAACATGCCATTTACCATTTCAATAAAGCCTTGATGAAGATAAAAACTCTACTTTACTTTAATTTATTCATTCATTCATTGAAAGTATCTTCATGCTTCGACTCAAGGTAGCCCAATTTGCTGTACACAAAAAGCAATAAACACATGAGAAGGTAAAGGAATGAGAATTATTTAATTTGATGAGTAAATTTAACCTGATGAACAGGATCGATCGATCGATCAATATGTTGTCGGTCGGTAAGTTTGTTTGTTTGTTTGTTTGTTCGTTTGTTGTTCGGTTGGTTGATTGGTTGCTTGCTTGCTTGGTTGGTAAGTTGGTTGGTAGGTTCATTGGTAGGTTGGTTGGTTGCTTGGTTGGTAAGTTGCTTAGATACCGTAGGTTCGTTGGTAGGTTGGTTGGTATGATAAAAGCATTTGAACTACATTCCAATAAGTTCCCTGATTTACAATTTGTCAAATATCCCTTCCTCTGCTCTTTATTTAACAAACTTCAACATAATTGTTTGCATGATGTAAATGTTACAGTTGAACATGGTATTACTCTGTTGTAACCCTTAAAGAGTAGTTGGGCAGAGTTGCATCTGAATAACTGAAATAAAAAAACATGCAGTGGTGCAAATAAATCTTCAGAATTATTGCCTGCTGATTAGTTCAAACATGTAGAAATCATTTTTAGCTGTTTGTATCGACTGTTTCTGTTTCACACAACCATAACAGGCCATTCTAGGATACTTAAATTGATACCCTGTCCATTCTTGTGTGAATACCAAATATTGTATGTACTTTGATGTCGGAGTGGACAAATAAAGTGAGAGGAACTGGAGAAGAAGTCCTAAGGTCTGCAGTTCCTCCAAAGGCCACCTGAGACCAAAACCAAGAGTGAGTCAAAGAGACCACCATGTTTTAATGCCAAACTTCACAGCTAAAATATACAACCTGGTTTCTGGTTCATATATATGTTACTGCTCCTTTCATGGTGGATGGATTTATTTTTTTACATACATACATGTGTCATTTCACTGTGAATGTGTGTTGTCATGAGCAGTGATTGACAGGGGAACCCAGTGGACATGCATAAAACATTTGTCTACTTGCACATTGTGAACTCAGACTGTACAAAATCAAGTTGATGACAACTAAAAATCTTCACAACAGCCATCCTGAAAGTAAACAGGTGACGCCACAATGGATGCATCCATCTTTTATCATTTCTAAGTCAGAGTTGTAGATCTGAAAAACAGGAAAATGTAATTGTTAATAAATCTCTCCAAGCCAGGTGATGTGTGTGGTAATCACTGCTCTACTGGTCTTGTCTATGTTTCTCACGACATCATAAAAAGCACAACGAATACTGACCATTGCTTTAATGGTCCATAGCTTTTTCTTGTCCTAAAGCTTTGGTCTGTAGCGTGACATAATCAAGGAGAGGAGGAGATTTTGAAATGGCTAAAGCTCCCACCCCTACACACCCATCCACTTCTGGAAACAGTGGAAAGCCGCTGTTCATACCAGCCATGCACAAGCTAGAGCCATTTTAACCTTAGTTTTTAACCCCTTAATCTAACAGCCAAAATGTCTTCCTAGCCTTCTTCGTGTTCATGTCACCCCGCAGCAGCCGACCACGGCTGTAGGTTCCAGATACAAGGGGGACCAAGCGACTCAGGTGGTCCATAGAACAGGCAGGGGAACCACTGACGACACGGGCACCCATGTCCATATCAGAGCCGTCGCTGTCGCCATCCAGGGTACGTCTCTTGCTCTCAGTCAGGTCTCATCATGCATGTCTCTCTGGTGTCTGCTCCCTCTCCTGGACTCTTTCCTCATTTCCTTTTATATGCACCTGTGGGCATTCCACACCTGTTCCCATTAGTTCAAATTAGCGTCTCTGGGAGGCACCACAAAGGGAAAGACCCCTCAAAACACAAAGTAATCATGTCAACAATAATAAAACACAAATCATGCAACTTCAACTAAATCCAAACCTTTTCCACTTTGTGACATCCACAGGAGTGATTCATCACTCAATTAAACAAATCCACTGTGTTCATGATCTACAACATGCAGGAAACATGCTGGAAGCGGACTGCAGCGCCAGGTATGTCAGCTCAATTTTTTTCTAAGCCCGGCAGTCTAAAGTTGAAGTGGAATAGTTTGGCCACAGAGGGCAATAGGGGTTATGTGGCCTTTCACGAACCGTGTAAAGAGTCATTTTTGCACATACTGGCTCAAGAAAATGATTTAAAAATATATAAAAGTTGCAAAGCATCCCTTTAAATGGGGAGGAGGAATCAGGTTTCACCTTTCCAGCACCTATAAACAAAATCTGAACCTGATTCCCAAACAGTTTCAGTCCAGGTTACACTCTCCTGCATCTAATCAACACAACAACTCCCACACAATAAATGCTAATGACTAATCAGAGGATAGGGAGGAGGGATATTCATAGGTAGTTTCTGCTCAAGCAACAATAGCCAGCTACACTTTTTAAGGTTGACCCTCCCGTATTCCAGTCAGAATTGACAAAGCTCCTCAAATGAGAGGAGAAACCAAAGAAGTCCAGTTGCCTTCATCTGAACCCTTTTGAAACACCTGTAAAGAAGGTAAAGATCGCCCCCTATGGGGCACCTACCCGCTCCACCAAACTACCACTTGTGGTCTTTTGGTTTGGTTTTGAGTTTCTGACTCAACAATCACTGAGATCAATGTTAAATCTAGCTTTTGTTACTGTAACACTGTAATTAGTTAAATAAATTGTATTTACTTATTGTTCAACAATAACCTGCAGCAACACATTTTTTTAGATTAATTCCTTATTAATTTCCTAATTAATTTTATCTCATGGTTTTCCAATAAAGTTTGTTGACTATAAAAGTTGTTTAAAAAAACCTCAGTAATCATCTCACCGCTGCTGTTCTCAACAGTGCTGGACGCTCAAAATTACACATCTAAGAAGCTAAACCTCTCTCCACTTATTCCAAAAGTTTTAAACACAACTTTGAGAGTACTGAGTCAGCTGTGGAGCTTTACAGCAGGGTCGGGGGCAGAGTTTGATATTTTACTCCATGTCTTTTCAAAACAACACAAAATAAATGATGCAATTACCTAAAAGGCACCGCTCCCCCCTCGCCCAAGCTGTTCCATGTACATTTCTGTGCAGCTGCTCATTCATGTGCACTCTCTTGAATTTATCATGTCGTATAAACTTTAGTTGCTAAATTCTTCAGGGGGCTTTTTGAAAGCGCTCTCAGACAAACACACCCAGCCTTGGTTTGTGGTTCAACAGTTCACATGGTCACCTTGTGAACTATCCTTCAACCCGTGCTAGACACCAGTGGTCCCCCGCTCTCCAGAGCAAAGGGAGGACTTAAATGAAATAATAAATATCTGTGGTATGGCTCCCACTTGTGCACCAAGACATTCTGACCCCTCTCAGGACCTTCCGAGCCAACCTGGAAGAGGAGACAAGGAGGATAAGAGCGTGGGGGACGTCGTGGGGAGAGGAGTTGCTCAGGTGACCCAGGAAATGCCTGGAAGGTCTGGGGTCTATCTGATTGTTTCAGAGAGGCCAGACGGTTCAACGGTGATTATCAAGAAAACTGGAGCCTGAGCTGAGCTGGCCTGAGCCAGGCTAAGCCAGGCAGCTGGCAGACATCACAGAAAATATGTTTGTGTGCTCTGGACAAAG
>SSNQ01034578.1:567958-580458 GCA_006942095.1 Nothobranchius kuhntae | reverse complement strand
GTAGAACTAATGTAATGATAAAGGCTTCAAAAAAGACTGTAAAAGCACTTTTTAAAACCACGAACAGATATCTAATATATTACAACTTTTTTTTTTTACATTTTCAGTCACCTTAATGGGATGTTCCACCTTAAGTGCAATTTAGTCTGTTGTCATATTCCTCAGGGTTAGATACGTTTAACCAGACCAGTCATTCTCCTGAACAGTATTCCATTAGCTTTAGCTTAGCATAAACAATGCAAGTGAGTGGTAACAACTAGCATTTAGACTTGGGAAAACACTATGACAAAGCACCACTGTGAGGTGTGAGGACACGAGCAGCATGAGGACTGGCAGACATTATCACTTCCAGGTTTACTGTATAACATTTACATTTCTGCAGCCGTGCTAGAGGCCCAGGAGATAATAATGGCAAGACCCAGGGGCGGCGTTAGGCCCGGCTACTTGGGCTCAAGCCCCGAATCTTTTATGAAAAGCCCCGGATCTCAAACGTGGAAGTAACATGCAGTACCAAAGTCCAACAGAGAGGGAGCAGCTGACAGTAGTTTGTATACAGCCTGCCAGAGCCTCCACCACCGAAGAAGAAGCCCTTCAGCAGCCGGTTTCTTCCACACTCTGCATGAAACGCAAATGTAAAGATGGACATAAGGGCGTTTTTTAGTCCAAAAGTATGGCGACAGAACCCCAGCTTTGATGAGACTGGTGTTGACTCAGGTTTGTGAGTCTTATTTGAAAATATTTGTTGTGCTGCTGGTTTGCCTAAAGTTAGCTGATTATCAGTTGTTGGAGAAAGAAAGGGAATATTTGCTATCATCTCACACTAAACACAAAGGAACAATATTCTGCCCTGAATATGCTTCATATGTAGCTTCAGATTAAAGCGAGCGGCTGCGACCCAAAAAGTACCTGAACCGCTCACTAGCGCATGCGTAATTATTCGTCAGCACCGGTCACCCGCTATTTCCCTAATAACACACATTGCTCGTTTTTATTTCTACACATCTTTTACACACAATGACAAGGATTGTCAAGAAAGCGTGTTTGTCGTGTTCATGTCAAATTAAACTGATCACAAAACACAGATTTACTTTCTTTATTTCATGTTCCTCCTCCAACCCCCATAAATCCCTGTGTGTCCTCCCGCAGCACTCCCGAAGGACAACAGGCAAAACAACACATAAAGTCTGATGTGTTGTGTAAAAACTGCTATTTTTAGCATATTTCTAGGTCCGACGTGTTGCTACCAGACGCACAGTGTGAGCAGTCAGGTCGCATCCGAGAACTGGGTCGTACAGTGTGAGCACATGACTCGTGAGATCTGCCCTGCGGGGAAGTCGTACAGTCTGAGCTGAAGCTGAGTGCTACGAGTGAAAAAGTCGCACAGTGTCCGCCCGGCTTTAGGCGTCATGTTTTCTGCTGAGTAAACGAGTAAGCTATGCAACATAGCTTGCGTAGGCTACACAACGTGAGTGGCGATGTCATTTGTGTCAAATGGAATTGAAACAGTGGGAACCTGTTCACAACAATAACTGGTTTTCGATTCCCACCCCCAAGTGGCAACTAATGGGACTTTAATCTTTTTTTGGGGGGGGGGTCCATTTAGAACGTGTCAGCGACAATGGTGAATTTTCATCATCTTTTTTGAAGTTAATTCTCTTTCATTCCGAGACTCAAAAGATTGGATGAATATTATCCACGGGTCTCTTCTAGCCCTCAGACTGTATTTGCCTATGTGTTTTGACAGTTGAGGCTTTAAAGCTGCCAGAAAGCACAAGACTGAAGACATGTCAAATAGTCAACTACATCCTGCACTGAATCCAGGCCCATCTGTTTGCGGGAACTCATGCCAAAGCAGAAATGTCCACCTGTTTCATTTCTGTTGATATCCAAACACAAAAATTAAAATTCACATTCAGTTGCTGTGGTTCAACAAATTGGGCTAATTCAAGTGCAGGAGGCACACTCCTCTCACGCATGAAAACATATTTTTTATATGCAACTCACTAACAAGTATCTGTTAAAGTTGTTTTTCCTGTATCCTATCAAAGAGCCTTCTTGTTTCCTTACTGTCCCCCTCCCTCCAACAGGCACCCAGGGGCAGCCTTCAGTGCAGCACTTTTCTAAGCAGCCTGTCTATGGGGGGTTAGTTTGTTTTACCATCCCAGCAGGAGGGCTGATGAGAGTCAACCGGGGTCAAGGCAGGCTGAGATTTCATAGCAGTACTTTGACAGAGGGGCGTAGCCTCTTCAGACCCCACAGATTGCTGGTTCAATAACGGCGCCAAGCATCGCTCTCTGGGAGTTTGTGTACCCTTTATAGAGGACAGCTTTAATCAACCATGGCTGAGCTGTTTGTGTAGTTGTCTTAAAGGAGTAGTAAGTCATTTCTTTTCTCCAGACGGTTGGTTTTTCATTTAGCTGTGCGGGGATGCAGTTGGCTGTAAAACTTTCCTCACAGCATCGGCATGAGGGTGATAGGTAAACCTGGGGCTCGAAAACTGATCAATCTGCATTTTTTTAAAGGTCAGAAGTGAGCGTTTCTGGTTCCTCGTGGGGGAACAGTTCCATCCAAATGTGGACTTTTTCAAAAGTCTAGGCAGCACGCCGCTTTAGCATAGATAAAGTTACTTTTTGTGTTGGAATGCATTGAGGCCAGAAATTTTCCCCAATTTTGTCGTCATCCTGCGAGGTGATGTCCCGCCCCTGGAGGATGCGAGCAGCTCTCAGCAGATGTGAGCAGCTGGGCTTTGTGGAAGGGGCTACTTAAAGAGGCCTTACAGGTGCGGTAATGAGCAGGTTTTTAGAATCCCCCCGCTGCCTCGCTCCTAATCAGCCTCGGGGCTATTTTTACCAACCCCTGCGGGCCCCTCGGGCTCATCCACTTTCATTTGCTTATAGAGGGTGTGTTGTTTTCACAGAATCACACTCTAATAGAGACACAGCACACACATTAAGGTACAGTACATGCAAATTCAGTGCAAACACCCACACAGTCTCACAATGAGGCACACTTTGACACCCTGGGATGCCACAGGCAAGACAGTATGCTGATATTCTCACTGTGTGTGTGTGTGTGTGTGTGTGTGTGTGTGTGTGTGTGTGTGTGTGTGTGTGTGTGTGTGTGTGTGTGTGTGTGTGTGTGTGTGTGTGTGTGTGTGTGTGTGTGTGTGTGTGTGTGTGCGTGCGTGCGTGTTCGCGTGTGTGTGTGTGTGTGTGTGTGTGTGTGTGTGTGTGTGTGTGTGTGTGTGTGTGTGTGTGTGTGTGTGTGTGTGTGTGTGTGCGTGTGTGTGAGCGTGAGTGTTCGCGTGTGTGGTTTCAAGTTTTTGCCCGATGAATACTGAAGAATGAAGCTTTTATTTCTTGAATTTGTGAAAAAAACTCCTGCAACCTTGACTTTAGGACAATGGCTTTGTTCCTTATTCAGGTGACTGATGCTGGAGGTTTCACATCTTATTTATCACAATGGTTTTTGAGGACATTTTTTGGGTGAATAATTAAGTTTAAAATCTTTTATCTTTGCGTCTCAGGACAAATTCTACTTGGATTTCAAAAAGGGCGACAGATTGTCAAACTTTTAGTAGAAGCTCAGCACCAAACGCAGCTCCCATGTTTTATGGTGAGAAATGAATGACGTTACAGTCAAAAGACAAAAAAAAATAATACATTTTTAAAAATAACTCTGCCGTGCGCTGACCTCCTCCGACTCCTACTCCATCTTTTCTCTTCCTCCCACGCCTTCTGTGTTTTCTGGCTGGACTGACATCATGAGAGCTCTGCAACATGTTTCGTGCATGAAGCAACACATAACACAACAGTGTTCCTCCAGCTGGACTCACCAAAAAAATAACCATCCTGTCAACTTGAGGAAAGTGTGTGCAGAATCGTGGGACTTTACCACGGCAGTGGCGAACGGTTCGTTAAAAGTTTCTCCATGTCCAGCTCAGAGTTGTTTGTGTCTGAACTTAAAAACGAAGGCAGACGTCTGACTGACGATTTGATTTTTAAACATGACACATCAAAGTGTTTTTTTATGTTCACAGTCTTGCACTGGCATCATCACTGGGTTACCAGTCATGCTTATTACTTGGGTATTGGCATGTTTACTTACTAAAAAAAAATAAAAAAATATATTCATTGCTCTCCATCTGTCTCTCCTGCTGCCTGACAGACAAAGCCAACCATTTGTCTCTGTGTCTTTCGTCACATATTTTTTTCTCATAATGGAGTTAAACTGCTGAGTGCATTTGATTACAGGGAGATGAAAAGACATTCTATCATCGCATACATGAAGAGGAAGGTTTAAGATTAAAAAGTTGTTTCCTGTCACAATAAGAGGACTTCAAAGCCCTTAAATGGTCTGCTGTATTCAAATTAATGCCATTTATTGGAATTGCTGCACGTTGTTTTAAAAATCAAGTAAAAAAATGTTCATACCACGGTTTTCCATTCGTTTTTCGTTTTCCTTCATATATTTAAAGTTTTAAACTAGATGCACTTACTTGTCACATCTCTGATAAAGCAAACCGCACTCTGTCATTCGCTATCATCTGGAGAGCCTGTGGCGCATGAGCATATATTTCTCAGTGACAAAAGAGAACAGAAATAGATTATTAATCCAGTCATTCATCCTCCAGTAGAAGATTTCTGCGGCTGCAGCTGACGGAGGGTCGTGCCGGGTGCCCCAGGCTACACTTCTCATGCTCTTACTCATTAGCCTGGCATCCTTTTTCTGTAAGTTCCTGAATTCCCCAGGTGATTAAACATCTACTTATCTCAAGTGTTCCTTTAAACATTTGCATAGCAATGTAGCACAGTGCTTAAGCATACAGTCATATTTTTTTCACTTAAGCATGAAAAAAGAGATTGCCAAAGGAAGAGTTTTCCCTTTTTTCCCCCAACATTTGAGTTTTTGAGCTGATATTTCATGTTTAAAAGAAAAACTACATTTCTGTTTATGAAGACGTCATTTGGTTAATAGTGTCCCATCCTCCCAAAGAGTAAAAACAACACTTTACCATTCTACACGAGGTTGCATGTTGGACAGCATCTTCCTGGAGTCATCCCGGTTGCCCAGCAACTGCTTCCAGCCAGTGACACGTTCATGTCTCCTGTTAAAGCTGTGAGCTGGAGGCACATCAGCTCAAAGGTGGAGCAAACAAACCAAATATGACGTGTCTGTTTCTGATTGTCATGATGGAAGCAGATTGGTACATTTGCAATAGTAATTTTAATTTTAGAAGTGAAGCACAAATGGTTAAATAGAAGGTTTTATTCTATTTTGAAGGTGCTGCTGGGAATTGGCTTGATATAAATTTTGCACATGTTAGAGTTTTAACAGCAGCAACACGGTTTGTGTGGAACAGACTCAAATAAAAGCCCAATGCTTGTGTTTTTGGTAATTAAAGAACACGTGGACCTGTGCAACGGGTTGGCTTATTGATGTTTTAAGTAGTTTGGACACCAGTGAATTGGGATCAGTGGCTCAGAGGAGCAAGTTAATTAAAGCTTTAATGGCATTGAAAATCTTATTAGTAGGCTCAAATCGTCTTTTTTTACTTTTTTATGAGGGATTTGTTGCACTCAGGACAAAACATACTTTGTTCTTAGAGCAACAAGGATAAATTAATGGCACTGGCCTTACCTCTACACTCTTTAATACTTGCTCTTGTGTTCCATGTCTAACTTTCAACAGCGTGTTTGTTTCATTTGTACCAAGCGTAGTGAAATGTGGAGCTTTAATGTATCAGCAGAGTAAAAAAGGGCAGAAACACTGAGCTGTGTGTTGATTACTCAAGTTGATTAAAAGATTGACTCGTAAGTATTATCAGATCATACTGATTAAAGTATACTGATGGCGTGTTGAACACTGTATTTTAGCATGGTGTTGATATAAAGTTGATTACCTAATTATCTTTGAGATGGTTTTAACTAACAGAATTAAAGGCCTGGTTATCATCAGATGGTTTTCATTTGTGTTTCTGTGTTTTAGCTGTGCTTCTCAGCTTCATTCACAGGCTTGGCGCTGTGGCTGCACCCTTCACATGTTAGAAAAGAGGAAAACCACATTAGAAAAATGTTCTTGCATTTGAAGTGAGTTGACCTGATTTGCAGCTAATGTTTGGGTTTCCTAAGAGACAGTTATCCTTGTCTGTCACGCTAATTACAGCTTCACATCCCGCATCCTTAAAAATAATTATTGTTCTAGTGTGGAATTCACTGGTCATTTTGTTTTTTGATGTTTATGGGGTGCCGTCTACTTCCTTAATACATGCAAATGTGGTCACTAATCTCTCACCAGTTCTATTATAGTTCATGTAAAGAAAATACAGGCATAAAAATAAATATTCCAATGGATCCTTAAGTTCTAACAGAGACTGAAAAGAAAACATTTAAAGCAACACTTATTAAGTTTGCTGCTTCTTTCTCTCTAGTTCAGAAGAGAATTGACAACCCTGCCGCAGGCTGCTGTAGCTACCGCTAACAACGAGCTAACGCTAACACTAGCCAACTGAATACTAAATAAGCCACAAAGTATATAAATCCACACCTTTGGGAAAAAAATCTGCCAAAGCAGCCATGATTTTGTAACTTCTTCTTCTTCTTCTTCTTCTTCTTCTTGGGCAGCAGTATCTCAGGAGGTAAAGTGGGTTGTCCACACTTAACCTGCCTTGCCTGTTGGTCGGAGGGACAGATGGTGCTAGAGTTCGGCAGCCTTGCCTCCATCAGTACGCCCCAGGGTAGCTGTAGCTACATTGTAGCTCATCATCATCAGCATGTGAATTTGTGAATGACGGACTGTGTTGTGAAGCACCTTGGGGAGTTGTAGAAGAAGCCTAAGAAGGTGTTAAACAAATGCAAGCCATTTCTTCTTGCGTCAGTTTCTTGAGTCGGCCAAATAGGAGCAGACGGCCCACTAGGACAGTGCCAGAATGTCAGATAGGCAAGTCCACCCCTGATGCACAACTAAAACAGGATAATTAACACATTCATGTCCGTTCATCTTCTCTGGTACTTTATGTCTTTCATTTGTGCCTGACACGTTGTGCCGCTCATCACCTGTGCTGCAGTGACTTCACCTCATTGACACAGCCGCGAAAAGCGCACTGTGCTGTCTTTGCGGTCGGTAGATCCCTTTGATCTGCTTAGTTAAAAAGTATCTTATGAGGTGAGAAAGTAAGAGCCCAGGCGGCAGTTTTTCTGTGGAACTGGGAGGAGATGAAAGATCAGAGAGACAGGACAGGGAAATAGTCAAATAAAAACAAGAAAACAAATCTAAGTGTTTGAAAAGAAAAATGCAGGTAGATTTATCTCCACTACACGTTTGTCCCTGTATAAAGCAATAAGTTATAAGCATGATACAATTCAGATCATCTTCTAAACTCTGTCCCACACCCAGGGCGGTTTTAAAGCATTTTGGGGGCCCAGGAGAGACACCTGCCCACCCACCCTGTCACTGGGCTCCCCCAGAAGCCACTGTGTAATTCATACCCTGTCCAGGAGTATTCATTATACAGTGTTTGTAAAAACACCTCAGATATTACTGAAATGTTCTAATGTTCTCTAACAAAAAAAAAAAGTCAGATATGCTGTCTCGTCTGCTTTTTTTCTAAACTTGCAAAAAATTTTCTAAACTTGCAAAAATCTATCAGTAACAAAAAAGCATTTGAAAGCCACTATCTGAACTGTCTGATTCTCTGAAAGTTTCCTCTAAATGAGTCCATGACAGGCGATCTGATCGACTACTCACAGCTGGCACAATGCATTCTTAATCATCTGTGCACAGGAAGCTATAACGACGCTGTAGTAAAACACAAGGTATAATAATTTCTTATTTATGTAACATTGTTGCAGCACTAAAGTTTACTTTACCTTTCTCAGTGGCCTAGTGGTAGAGTGTCCGCCCTGAGATCGGGAGATCAGGGGTTCGACTCCTGGTCGGGTCATACCAAAGACTTTGAAAAAAATGGGACCCAGTGCCTCCCTGCTTGACACTCAGCATTAAGGGGTTGGATTTGGGGGTTAAACCACCAAATAGTTCCCGAGCGCGGCTGTGTCTGCAGCTCACCGCTCCCCCAGGGGATGGGTCAAATGCGGAGAACAAATTTCGCACACACACGTGTGTGTGTGACAACTAATGGGACTTTAACTTCAACTTTTTAACTTTAAATAATAGATTTTTCAATAAAAATGCTACAATTTACATATGATTTGTTTTAGAGCCATTTTTGGGCAGAATCTCGAATTAATTGTTGCTCTAAGCCAGCTGTTCTGACGGGTCCCAACGTGGTTTGTGTGGTGTTGCCATATTGTGACACCATTGGTATGCACAGATCCCTGTCTTCCTTATTGGAAATGGAAATATGGTCACCTAATGATAAAGCAGGAAGAGACTAGTGTTCGTACCAGAACCACTAAACTGTTAGTGCAGTTTCTAGTCAGCTTACGGTAACAGAGAGCTGTCCAATGTGAAGTTGCTCAAGTTTTTGGCTCAATATCCACTAAAACCAGTTTGAAAGCAATATCGTAAACTCTGTTTAAAACAAGTCCTTGTTTTGTAATACAGCTAAAACTGAATGTAAGTGTCTGATTTTACTTGTTTAATTTTTTGTCAGTAAAGCTCTAAATGTCTAAATACACAAAGACACACAAAAAATAGGAGTTTTTAAAAATGTCCACTTTAAAGACCTTTTTCTTGTTTTTCCTGTTTCCTGCTGAGCACTACAAACCCAGCAGAAAGAGTTGACTGTGTCAGAGAATTTGCAAATGAAGAGCACTTAATCTTTAAAACACTTGTTTTGCACCAATCTAAATCATCACAATACTTTAGAATAAGAGCTTTGTTTGCCTTTTTGCCCTCATTATGCTTCAGTGTAAATCAGGTCAATTCAACGTTCTATGTTTTGGTTGTTTCATCTTTTATTTTTGTTTTTTCTACCACCAAACTCTCAGAGACAGCAGGTATAAATTAGCCTGTGGAGCTAATTGGCACATTTACATTTTGGACTAAAGTATTAATATTTAACGTCCATCGCTCTTTGAAAAGAAACAAAAACACTGTGGTAATTAAAACCTCTACTAACCAATATAGGTACTTAAAAGTCTAAATACATTTCTTTTTTATTTTCCTTTCCTTCTGACGTGCACATGACAATTTATCTGGCATTAGAAGAGACATTCGTAATGAACAGCTTTAGCCACTGTTATAATATTTCTTGATCATTTTTGATAAACCTCATAAAATTGTTCTGATTGGCTGGTTGAGTTAAAACGATCGGCTTAAAAGCCTCGTCATGTGGGAACTCCAGTACTGTAAGTAACAAACTCCCATTAAGACACATGAACAGTGATGTCTAATAAACTGAGCTAATCAAACGTAGTATTTTTTCTCTTCCCTGAACTCCACCTGTTAACATATGGATGATTCTATTATAAGGTTTTTTAGGTTTTGCATGTTGCATCGTAGGTGTTGGACATGCGTGCTGCTCTGTGTTGATCGTGTCACTTAGCGTTGGCGTGATGCAGCGTAGACGAGGCATCAAGGATGAAGTTGTAGGAACTGAGAGATGCAGACACACCGGCGGTTTGAGAAGCCAATTATTTTCCAGTTGCAAAGGCTGCGAGAAAGCCTGGCTAATTATCTCAAACCGGGCTCGTTGAAAGTCTGTGAAAAGCTGCAGACACTCTAGAACAATTTGTTCCCATTGAGCACCGAGGGTAATTAACGTCACTCTTACATGTGAGAGCAAGTCATACTTTACGTAAGATACTTTTATGTACCCGTTTTTGCCATTGCTGGAGGGGTACGGAAAGTGAGGAACCTTGAGTGGTGCCTGTCATCCTGCAGGTACATATATTTAAGATGTCGCTTTCTAAAAACTGGCGGTTGAAATGGGGCCGAGATAACAGCTCTATTCACTCCAGTGATTTCATCGAAAATTACCACGCTGTCAATGAAACACAAACACTGATTTGTCTAAATGCACAATGCATACAAACATCCATCTCTCACACACACACACACACACACACACACACACACACACACACACACACACACACACACACACACACATTTCAATCAAGTCAGGAACATCACAAAATGTTTTTCCAGTGTCAGAAAGCGACACAAGCACTAAACCATAATTAGTCATAATGTTTTAAACAGTATCATTACTGATATGTCTTCACTACACATAAGATAGTGAATGGTCTGTATTTGTATAGCACCTTCCAAGGGTTCTACAACCTTCACAACACAATCAGTCATTCACCCATTCACACACACATTCACAAACTGGTGGAGATTGGTGAGGAGCTCCCCTAGCGGTAAGGCATTTCCTGTTTTCAGTGTTGCACTACGTGTAGCTGTTTGGTGTTTGTGGCTTGCTAAAACTGGTTTATTTTCTCTGTAACAGGATATCTCTGAGTTACTGTAGCACATAAGCACGCTAAAAAACACATTTTCTGCTGTTCCACCTAGCTTTTAGGGAACCATTTGAGTTCGCACGCAGTTTATTTGGTGTTGAACAGTTTGCTTGTCCAGTTAGTTTAGCCTCAGCACGGCTATGGCTACTTCTGTCTCTGCTTCTCCATCTCCTATCTCTTGCTCTCTGTGTCAGATGTTTAGGTACTCCTCTGCCTCCTTTAGCGATAATGGTACGTGTAATAAATGTAGCATTTTTGTAGCTTTGTAGGTGAGGGTGTCGGAATTGGAGGCCCGGCTCTGCACTGTTGAAAAGCCTGTAAACAGCCGTAGCTACTTAGCTAGCGCGGGGCTAACTAGCTCAGAACCACCCCGTAGCGATCCTCCAGCAGAACCCGAGCAGCCGGGACCTCAGGCCGGCTGGGTGACGGTACGCAGGAAGCATAGAACCCAGCCCGTGGGCCACCACCAACCCGTCCACGTTTCTAACAGATTTTCTCCGCTCAGTGACGCACCCCCTGACAAGCCGACTCTGATCATTGGCAGCTCCATAGTCAGAAACGTGGCATTAGAGACTCCAGCAACCATAGTTAAATGTTTACCTGGGGCCTGAGCGGGCAACATTAAATCTTACCTGAAACTGATGGCTAAGGATAAGCGTAAATACAGTAAGATTATTATTCACTCTGGCGGTAACGACACCCGGTTACACCAATCGGAGGTCACTAAAATTAATGTTGCTTCGGTGTGTAAGTTTGCCAAAACAATGTCGGACTCCGTAATTTTCTCTGACCCCCTGCCTGATCAGTGACGACATGTTTAGCCACATGCTGTCCTTCAACCGCTGGTTGTCTAGGTGGTGTCCTGAAAACAATGTGGCCATTACATTAATCTCCGAGAACAAAGTAAGGAACCTTGGTGTTATTTTCGACCAGGACATGTCATTCAAATCCCAAGTTAAACAGGTTTGTGGGATTTCCTTTTTCCACCTTCAGAATATTGCTAAGATTAGAAGCATCCTTTCCTGGAGTGATGCTGAAAAACTAGTTCATGCTTTTATTACATCAAGACTGGATTACTATAATTCATTACTCTCAGGAAGTCCACAGAATGTAGTTAAAAGTCTTCAGCTTGTCCAAAATGCTGCAGCTAGAGTACTGATGAGAATTAAAAAGAGAAATCATATTTCTCCTGTCTTAGCTTCCCTACATTGGCTACCTGTTAAATTCAGAATAGATTTTAAGAACCTCCTTCTCACATATAAAGCTCTTAATAATCAAGCTCCATCATACATCAGTGATCTGATTGTTCCATACGTTCCTAACCAAGCACTTCGCTCTCAGACTGCAGGTTTACTGGTGGTTCCCAGAATATCTAAAATTAGGATGGGAGGCAGATCCTTTGTCTACTTTTAAGACTAGGCTTAAAACATTTTTATTTGATAGGGCCTATGGTTAAAATCTGATGTTAGCCTAGATCTGGACAAGTGGGGGAGTAGAGGGAGGTGGAGTGTACAGTCGGTAAAGACGGCTCTCCCTTGCCCTGCCTCCAACATGCCTCCATCTAAAAGGCTAGGTTATCCAGAGTTATCTCTGTAGTTATGCTGCTATAGGCTTAGACTGCTGGAGGATACACTGACCACTTTTCACACTCTACTACTTTCTTCTACGATCTGCTCTTTAACTGTATTATTTTCTGCAATTTCAGCTGTTAACTTTATTTTTTCTTGAAGTGTTTTTCTCCCCAGAAGAAGCTACAATGATGTTCTGCTGAGCTGTGGTGGCCTCATGGAGGGGGCCATCGTCTAGCACACCGCTGCTAATCACTTAAACACTCTCCCTCTCCTTATAATAACTTTTTGCTTTCCTTGATGTTGGATGTGCTACTACTAGTTTATCCGTTTAATTATAGATCCACTAGGATAAATACAATAAAGTTTATCTCTCGCCAAACAGAATATTTACTAAGAAATCGCAATGTAACCATAGACACATTGCTTGGTGTGTGTGTGTGTGTGTGTGTGTGTGTGTGTGTGTGTGTGTGTGTGTGTGTGTGTGTGTGTGTGTGTGTGTGTGTGT
>SSNQ01034578.1:535790-561770 GCA_006942095.1 Nothobranchius kuhntae | reverse complement strand
TGCTGGAAAAGCAACAAATGAAATTTCCATCATGTAGCAAATCATGCCGAGGTGTATCTCTGTATTCCTGCCAGCCTTGCTCCAACGAGAGCCTTCAACACAAGTAGGAACTTTCACACTTGTCACCAAGTTGCACTGAACCCAGATGCTGTGGAGAGGCTGGGTTTCCAAATGCATATTATAATAAGGCCTACATTTGTCTTATCAAGAGGTAAGCACCAAAGAAATCATTAATGTGTGTTTGGATGTAAACTTGTTTAATCAACTAGAAAAACAAAAGGCCTTTTGTGCCTTTGAAGACAAAAACATCTCTTTGTGCTTATTTTATATACAACATACTACACTTATTATTATTATTATTATTATTATTATTATTATTATTATTATTATTATTTAAAGCACACAGATTTTTCATTACCTCTCCAACACCAATTACAGCCAGGAGTCATTGCATATGAAAGAAATACAGTCTCATCACAATATGACTTTTTTTAGACATTGAATTTATGACATTGAAACTGAATCTATAAATTTATGTATAGAATTTTTGGTAACGCTTCCTGTTACGGTCCCCAATTACTAAGTACTTACATGGTAATTACATAGTAAGTTAAAGTGTATTATTGTTTCTGAGTTCTTAAATAGTTATTATCATGTAATTCAGGTTCAATTCTAGTTTTTATTTTTATTCATCTTTCCCAGTAAATACTGCTTTACACAATAGTTACACTTTATTACAATTATACACGGTGGCACAGGAGTTCAGTGCTCGCCCATAATCGGAAGGTTGCAGGTTCGAGCCCTGCTCAGTCTGTCTCTGTCGTTGTGTCCTTGGGCAAGACACTTAACCCACGTTGCCTGCTGGTGGTGGTCAGAGGGGCTGGTGGTGCCAGTGCTCGGCAGCCTCACCTCTGTCAGTGCGCCCCAGGGCAGCTGTGGCTACATTGTAGCTCATCTCCACCAGTGTGTGAATGTGTGTGTGAATGGGTGAATGACTGATTGTGTTGTAAAGCACCTTAGGGGGTTCCAGGACTCTAGAAGGCGCTATATCAAATATAGGCCATTTACCATTTACTATACACTTAAATTACACAATATTACACTTTATCTTACTATGTAATTACCATGTAAGTACTTTGTAATCAGGGCACTGTAAAAGGAAGTGTTATCGAATATTTTTTTTTACTTTAAAAATCACCACTGAAATGAGTTGCTGCCTCGCTGGAGTCATGTGATCAGCGAAGCATAATTTGATTGGCTAAAAGCCACTCAACTTGATCAAGTGACGATTACTTTGCTTTGGGTCAACAGGAAGTCACCTCATTTGTTGTATTTTTGCAGCTGAAATTCTGCCCTTAAATTTTTGCTAATGACATTTTTATGTTGAAATTCTGTTTCTGAAGAATTTTTGAAGATTTGCTGAAATAAAAAAAATTGAAATAAAATTTTACAGAATAAAAATTCTGTCAGCAATTCAATGTATAAAAAAGTCATATTCTGGTAAGACCATATCTCCTCCATAACTGCACACTGTGTTAATATTATAAAACAAAACTTTAGTAGACTAGAAGGTGGATATAGATGCCATACTGTATTATTTTAATACACAGAGCACCAATTAAAAAAAAAACAGTTTTCTGTTTTTTATATGTAAAGACTAAAATATTTTCCAGAAAGAGGATCTTAACATTGTAATGATAATAGAGGGTAAATTGCTTTAAGTAAATTGCTTGAAAAGCTATTTATATTATTACCACTACTTGTGACCAATAACAAAAAACAGGGAGTGGAAATCTCTGCTTGTAAAATGTCCAAACACAAGATTTTCTATTCAAAAGGAGATTATTGATAGCTCGGTTGTACTCCTATATGGTTTTAATGGAAATTTACTTTAAAATGTGGTTCACCCATTTAATCAATAGATCTGCAGTGGTCTCTAGTAGGAATTAATGCCTTGTAAGTCGTACTCCGGGGCAAAAAAGCACCGGTGCACCTGTTTGAGAAACTAGAAGTAAGTCAGAAATCTTAAGTAAATCAGAGGAGAAGATTTGGAGTCTTATTTCCTGATATTTGGTTTTCTAGCCTGTGATACTCTATATAAATAGAACATCCCCTGCTTGGTCTTAGGATGATTAATTAGAAGATCCTAGGATTCTTTTAATTATTAAGGGATCGTACACACTTCGCTTCGATTCAAGAAACAGTCAGGTTTATAAACAAAGTAAGAATTTATTTTACAAACACTTAAGACTTGACAAATTGTTTAAACTGTTATTTACTGTGAGTGGATGCGAACTAAAGGATAGTCTGGGACGTATGTGTGAATATAATGTATTCAGAATCTCCGTTCTCGGAGCTGAGTTCTGGATATAAAAGAATTTGGTTTTCAAATAAACTATAAAGATGTTATTATCAGAACCACATTCAGACGCTATCTGTGTGTCTACGTTACCCGGATTAAGAGACCCTCTTGGTGGATCCGAAAGTGAGGGGTCGGATGTCCGCTGGCACCGGAGGGCTGTAGAGGGCCGAGGTGCTGGTTCTTTCAGTCCGGAGATGTCTCTCGGGTCACGACAGATGGATGAAATCGAGCGTCTTAAAAATAACTCTGAAGGAGTTTGGAGTCAGCTTTGTTCTGCAGGAAAACTATCTTGTTGTTCAGCTTCGCAGGTGCGAAAAAGGTTTAGGGCTTTGACGACGTGTCAAAATCCTTCTGGTTAGAGAGGTGCTAAAGATGACCGGTCTGAAGCTCGCTCTAGAACTGACTAATTACCCAAAGCCATCTGGTTTTAAAGAATCGATATTATGGTTTGGCCAGCTAATCAGGGGCTGACAAGTTTGAGAGATGTTACCAAGCATTGCAGAGACACACCCTCTGTGATGGAGACTCCGAATCTAGGCAAAAGATTAACTTATGTGTCATGCATTAACTTAACTTTACTTGTGAGTGCAAATGTTATGACCTCATCAAGTAAACATACTAAAACAATCATTGAGCACAGATTAATGCAACATTTCATTATTTATAATTAGCAATAACAAAAGTTCATTCAATGATTATTTTAAATTATAAAATCTGCTTTTCTTCTGGGAATAAAGGAGTTTATTTTAAAAGAGTTCCTCTGTGATGGACCTTGGAGGTCAAGATGTTATCGTTTATGATTTATTATCTCTGCAGTCCAGCTGTTGTGAGGAAGTAGGCTCTGATTAAAAGGGCTACGTACAGACTCTCCCACTCCTGTCAGAGGAAACGATTGTAGGATGTGTCATAGCCATGGTAAGTTGACCTGGCTGTGCATTTGACCTGTGGGATCTCAAAATGAGGCCATTTCGTGACGTTACAACATGCATCAGTATGACGGCCTTAATTTAGAACAGCTTCTGAGACTTGCCATGCTCAAGTCTCATGAAATGACATTTCAACACGTCCTTATAAAACATCTTTAACTTAAAGTACTTGCATAAATAATCATCAGAGGGATTGAGGATGATTTCAGTTATACTAAACTTGAAAAATAACAAAGCAAAATTATTGTGTTCTTTTTGCAGATATGGAGTAATTAATTAACATTTGATGCACTATTTGGTGAATTTTTTTTAATGGTTGTCCTTTTCAAAGTGGTTCCAGCTGAACCTCTTATTGATCTCAAAACCTTTAAAAGCTGGGCTGCATGGTGGCACAGTTGGTACCACTGCTGCCTTGCAGCATCAGCGTTGCTGGTTCAAATCCAAGCTAGTGTCCTTATACATGGAGTTTACACCTAATGACTGCTAGAGGTAGTGACCATAGTGAGGACAATCAGATAAAATTTGTGAGTGGAAATGACAATTCAAGCCATACCATGCTTTTATTTTAAAGCTTGATAACTAAAGTCAATAATTAACTGCTAATGTAATTATTGTATTGTTTTTCTGACATTTTAAAGTTATAGTTAAAATCCCACAAGTTGTCACACACACTGGTGTGTGAAACTTGCCCTCCACATTTGACCCATCCCCTAGGGGAGTGGTGAGATGCAGACACAACCATGCTTGGGAACCATTTGGTGGTTTAACCCTCCAATCCAACCCTGTAATGCTGAGTGTCAAGCAGGGAGGCATTGGGTCCCATTTGTTCAAAGTCTTTGGTACGACCCGACCAGGATTTGAACCCCAGTCTCCCATTCCCAGGGTGGACACTCATAGCACTAGGCCACTGAGCTGGCTTTACTAAATGATTAGAGAATGTAGTGTAGTGATCATTTGGCTTCTACAACTTTTGTTAAAGTGTTTCTACCTCAACCTGTAGATGTTCACTCATGGCATCTGGGGAGTTCAAAGTCCAGGTCATCACCTGTCACTCTGGCCTGAAATATGAATTTTACACCATATGGTGGCACTTTTTTTTTTCTTCTTTTTTTCAATAGATGAGTCATTTGTCAAAGTACACGAGTGTCTAAAACCCAAAGTTACCGATCAGGGCATCGCTGTGAAGGAGATGAGTGATGATATCCTTTAGGTTTTATAGGTTGTTGAATGATGTATTAAATTCATCTTTGACTCACTTCTGATTTTCAAACCTTTTGAACATTCAATGTCAAGTGCAGACCACTTCCACTCAGTTCTATTATTCTGCACACAAAAACACACAAGGTATTTTCTGATTTAACAAGAGGATGATGTCACCCTCTGCTGCCCGCGGATCAATGGAGAAGAAAGTGAAGCCACCAACATGGGCGGTGCTCTGAGGATGGCTACAGTGTTAGCTGAAACTTGTCAGTTAAAAAAGGTAAAAACAAATCAATACTCTGTATTTAGAAAGGGGCCAAACAAATTTGGTGGATTGCACAGAACAAACGTACAAAAGAAGGTTTGAAGAGCAAATTCACACGTTGAGTCGATCTAAGTTGGAAAAAAGCTCTGGCGCTCCTGTTTCAGGAGGTAGAAATGAGCCAGAGGAGCAGAGGGCAGAGTCTTGCTTCCTGATATTCTGTCATCTCACCTCTGGCTAACAGCAACTGATTGTTGCTTTGCAACACTGATGTTTATTCTTTACAAATCTGAAGAATTTCTGCCTTGTTGTGGGATCGCTAATGCTAACGGTTAGCTTCTAATTGCACACTCTGCTCTTTCCTGGATAAATAAACCAACAACAGCCTTCCCTGCCGTGAGTCCATGAACGCTAAGTTGACATCATAACATGCAATTACCTTTTCTAAAACGAGTGTCTCCCTGTCCATTTTCTATGAGTGGCTAATGCAGGAAATAGGGGTAGAAGACTATTTTCATGTTTAGCCTGCCTGTTAAACTCTGACCATATTTCAAAAATAAACCAGTTTTTCAGTGAACTTGGTCTTTAAATTTGAACGGTTTAAAAAAATGAACATAAAGATTAGTTATTATGAATCTGATCCCACAGACAACAGTGTGATATGCATCAGAATATGTCTGATTCTCCTAAGAAGATCACATTTACTGACTGATCACATTACGGGTTCGTGAAAATCAGAAGCTACATGTGGAAAACACCAAGGCAAATTATTCGACAACATCTGGAAGAAATTAAACAGACAAACTGTTTGGTTTCAAGTTTAAAATGTGTGTTTATCTGCATGATAAATCTAATTAAAATAACCAGTTTTTCTGAGAGATGTGCCACAATAACCCAAACCCAGCTGGAGGAGCTGAGTGAAACCATTCCTGCTCCTTCGTGTGTTTTTCTGTTGGTTTTTGTGTCAGTTACTTGCTGGACCCCCTGCTGAGAGCAAAGATGTTGTAAACAAGGCGCGGCACATCATATACCGCGGCGGACATCAGTGAACATGTTCCTTTGAGAATATATTAAAATAACACACAAATACACGGAAATGTCAACAGAACAAGGCAGGTGTGGGGCCTGAGAAACTAATGAAACAGGAGTGAACATATGTGAACACGTTAGGCACAGACGCCAGCTAGCCAGCACAGTTTGACCACTCACAGGTGAAGACAGAAAGTGTTGATGAAGTCTTTAAGGTGCCAAGCTGTGGGATACATCAGTAATCTGTTGTGTGAGTGTGACGGAGGCAGGACGGGTGGGCAGGCTTCAAAGCCAGGCTGGATCGGAGCGCTTCATGAAGGCTTACGGGGTTCTTCTGGTCGATCTACTGTAGAGCTGAGGAGGGACAAATCATAAACCCAGACAGCAGACGTGGTGGACCAAGCCTCATATATATTGCATCTCCACACATCACAGTTGACTGGATTTAAAAGATTTGCTACTAATGCCTTGGTGGTCAGAGGCGGAGCCTGTGCCTTTTTGTATCGCAGGTGTCTGGAAGCAAACAAAAGCAGCAAAAAAGTCAGATGTGGTCATAATATTTTGGCGCTGTGGATGCTGCTGACTGTGAGCAGGAGAGACGTGTAATCCACACAGCAGTCATCAAAGACAGGCTGAACACAAGCTACATTTGTCTGATAAGAAAGGTCCCTTGTGCCATTTGAAAGCCTGCAGTCGACCATCAGCTCTGCTCTTAGAGCTTCACAGGAAGGGATAAGGAGAGCATCCTGAACACCTCACTCTGACTGGCGTAATTACAGAATAAACCACACTGCTCTTTTTCCTCCATGCTATTTCAAATAGTGGATTAAGAGCAGATTTGAAGCTCGGCCATCTGTGTTTTGCACGAGTGTGTGCTTCCTTATCTCATCTGAACCATGCACCTCTCTCACAGCTCCCAGTCGCTTTTACACTCTCCAAGCCAGAGAGGTTGGTCGGCTTAGGGCCCTGAAACTGGGTCATCTGAGTTGTGCTTAAAAACTGGGGGTGGATAAAGAGGGCCGGACACCAAGCAAAGCTGCAGAGGTCGCACGGAGGTAGACGAGGACTAGAAAGAGCAGTCGGTTGGATGGAAGCAGCAAGCAGAAATGTCAGGATGAACTAATGCAGCCCTCGTTGCTGGAGGAGATATTTTTGGACAGTACACCACGTTTATGGCGCCAGTCGCTCACAGCCCCTTGTTCTCTTCTGGTTGCAGGGGCCAAGGTAGAGGCCAGAGGGTCTGAGGGTCAGACCCAGCACCTCTTCTGCCAATAGACAGGAGAGGGAAACTGTACTTGATGCCGCCATTATGGGTCTAAATAAAACCAACGCTGCACACACATATCAGCACAGGGCAACTCTCGGGTCAAGATGGAACAAAGAGACTGGCTGGGTACGCAGTCTCATTACAGAAGCCAGTGACAGGTCAGGAGGAGCACCGTCCTCCGGGGCTTTCTGCTGTGAAATGTGAAACGCTTCTGAGGTTCAAACAGATAGTGAGAGCTGCTGGAGTCCCAGAAATCAGAGGGACGGGACAGTTTGTAACCATTCAGTAGCACTTTCCATATGACTTCTGTACGCAACATCTATTCAACCATCCCAGCTAAAGGGTTAAGGCTTTTATTACCCTTTGTCAAAAGGTAAAAGGTTTTTGCAAAATATCCCATGAAGCATGGGTGGGATTCTAATGAGAGAAGGTAATCATTGTACAAACAGCTTTAACTGAATAACTTTGGTCTGTGTGACGGCCAGATGCTGGCCTGGTGCCTGAGTGTCAGTGCTTCATTGTTGGGACTCAGGGTCAATGTAATGAAGCTGTCATCAAATCACAGACTGACAACATGTGATGTGGAACAGCATCGTCACACCAGCATCAAACTAAACACACTTCTAGTAGCTGGTATATTAACACTTGGTTAAATGTGCTGATAGGCTGCATGCCACATTTTGAACCGCATGCAGCGGTTCCATTCCAAGGAACAGAACCCCGGTGCCATTCGATGTTTGGTGGACCCCCCCCCCCCTCCTCCTTTATTTTGTTTAAATAAAAAAAGACAAGAGGGTGAAATTGTTTAAACATTTTATTGCTATTTCAAATTAAGAATCTCTACCTCCCAAAAAATTACTACCTTTAAATAACACAAATATAATTAGGCAAAATAAACATTTTGGCATAGCGAAATGAAAACAAATAACAGACAAGGACACCTCCGTTTAAGCATTTTAGCACAGCATTGCTGCTACAAGTTTTAGTTCAAACTGCTATAAAATGCATATTGTACTGTTTTTTAGTACACAGAGCAAATTATCTAAACCCATCTCATCTTGTTTCTCCGTAATAACATTTAAATCTAGATCTGAGGTCCCGCTGTGGGTTGTGACTCACTAGCATAAAACAAAATCTAACTCAATGCGTGTCAATAGATGTGTTAATTATTGACATCCATGAAAATCACTGGCACTTGCACCTACAAGGCAGTGATGACAAGGGCTGCAGCTGCCTCCCAGACAAACCACTGCTGTTACAGTACATGTATGGGCTCATTCAGCGCACTTAATCTGAATCCACATCCTCGTTGTCCCCAAGACATCAGTATGACAAATGTGAGAGGTAAGTGTCCTCTTTGCAATGATGCAATAATTAATGACAACACAGAACTTCAAGTATGTTCCAAACGCAGCTCCTCTGTTCAACCACTACATCTGGGTCTAAAGAGACTAATGTCTAGGCATGCAAACCCTACTAATGTGCAGCCGCTTTTGCTTTCCATGACATATTAGTGCATATTAGGAACTGGTGGGTGCTCTTTGAGAGGTTTGGCTCTTCAAGCTGTGGCATTAAAGCCAGCTCGTGTTCTAGGAGGCAAAAAGGCTTGGCTTACTATGCTCACATTCCAAATGTTCAGTCGCTTAATTGGGCAGCACTTAGTATCACACGAGTACAACATTGAAAAAAGGTCAGCATTCAAAAGTGAAACATTTCGAGTTCGCTATGCATCAACTCTTTACCAATATTCTGAGCTGCAACAACATAAAGTGACTTATTATTAACCGAAAGCATCTAATATATTAACTGATTTAAAATCTGAGAAAGTAATAAAATCACTGATTACAGACAGCAAAAGTAAGCTTTTTTTAACATCCACATATTCAAGTGTGTACAAATTACTCCCAATGTGCATTCTGCAAGGCTGCATTCATGAAATAACTTAGAAAATAAATAAATAAATAAATAATCCTTAGCATTATTTAGAATTGATATCTCCCTTTTATAGTACTGTACAATAAAGTATGAAAAAGCATTTTTAATGAAGACAGAGAGCTGACCACCACCCTCTGATGTTATTGGTGCTGATGGGAGGGATGGAGGATTTGGTTGGTCTGCTGGTATGAGCGGGATCAAATAAAATTAACTAAATAACAACCGTCAGTAACCCCTAATCCTCAAAAATCTCTTTGTTGGTCTTCCACAAGGCCACTGGGCAATGTTGAGGCCCCATTCCGTGCCCAGAGCTGCACCAAAATTCAGGTTCATACTGGGACTACGAAGACTCGAGTTTGGCTGGGTGGAAGTCGTGGGAGAGTGGGGAGGAGGAGGGTAGAGGTCAAAAGGCAAGGTTTCAGGAGCCAGCCTTGCCACGGTGACCTCAGAAGTGGTCCATCCTGGCGGCGAAAAGGCTGCGGGAGCGTGGCACGGCCGAGGAGAGGCGGCCAAAGCTGGACGAAGGCCACTTCATGATGAACTGGGAGGTCACTGGCAGCAGGTACCTGGCCAGACGGGCACAAGTGAGGAATGGAGGGATTACGGGGAAAGGATGAACATAATGAGAGGATTAGTCCCGCAAAGGTCACAATTTAGAGGTCGGGCCATTTAAATCAGCACAGAGAAGGCATATCGCCCAAATTTCATATATTGATTCTACCATTTATGGCCTTCTTCATTTGCATATCTTAGTTTTAATAATGGCCTGGTGGTGTCAAGATATTATGACACCCCTTAGCCTTAAAACAGGAGGAAATAAATCAAAAACCTAAAGGGTAAAGCTTCTGATCAGAGGCTGTTTGTGTAAGGCAGAGAAAACTTATTTATGACCAAAACATCAAATCTTCTAGCAATTCAAAAAAGCTGAAAACAGATTATTTTCAACACACTTAATGTTCAACTGCAAAGCTAATTCATTCATAGGGACCACGCCACAACAATGAAAGTTTACAGGTCACGGGTTTATTGGTCAGGATGGTGGACAGCTATGGGATGACTCAGAGTGGGGGTTCTATCTCAGGTGCTGGATTAGAGAGCCCAGTAGATGACACCTAGAATGAGAGGAGGACGGCATAATGGTAAATGGTTGCATGGACATAGAGAGAAAAGTGAAGGAAGGTAATGAGAGATGAAGAGGATGAGAGGGATGAAGAGGAAGCGATGGAGGAGGATTGGGTCAAAAGAATGTGATGAAGAGCTGAGTAGAAACACGAATGTTGGGTAATTAGAAGTGTGGTTGAGGCGTGGCCCTGCTTCCAAACCTTTGCAGCTCTTAAAAAAAATTCACAGGATAACTATCCTGTATCAATTAAATCCTGACCCTTGTAATGTCTGTTGGGGCAGCTCGGCTTTTCTACCCGGACCCTTAAAATCTCTAGAATCATGAACAGAAAATCCTCACCTATCATTCCGAGGCACAGACGTCAGTACCTTCCTAAGACCTTTCTATGACATCTTCCACCGAAACAGAGCAGTGAGGCAGCTCCTGCTAACAGCGTTCCAGTACCTGAGAATGAGACCAGTGTCAGGTTGAGATAGAGTCGGGGAGGCTCAATTCTGCGCCCATCTTCCTTAGTTATTAGAAATGAGCCAGATACGGTTGTCAGAGCAATGTCAGATGAAATGATCAGATCCTGTTCAGGGTCAACTGAAGCCTAAGCTAAATGTTAGGGTACTGTTAAGAAGACACGGGGAGTTTAAAACTCTTCCACACACATCACTTTGAGCAACGACTCACAATTACGGGCTTTTCCAGAAGATTTAAATCACTAAATTATACATTCAGTGGCCCTATTTTTTTATTTTTTTACATCTTCAGCATGGATCCTTATTTAATAAGAATTTATATCTAATGCTCGTTTAGTTAAACAAGCACAGCGGTCTTAAGAAGTAGTCCCTGTGGAAGTGTTTTAGATGTGACAGTCTAATCAAAAAGGAGCCACTGGGGGCTATGGAGAGTAAGGAAAATAATATAAGGAAATAATATCTTCTTTAAAGCGATAGCACATTTTCCTCTGACAGCTCTCGCTCCATTTGAAACAGCTCTTGGACAAATTAGCCGAGCAGATTCTCCTGAAGTCGACTGGAAAGGAAAGGGGGGGAAATGCATGTGGCTGAAGGCATCCGTTTCACTACTGCCTCAAACCCAAGAGAGTTAGGAGAGATTCATATTAAATTGATTTAGTCCAATGAGTGTCCTTGAAACTGCTTCAAGTGGGTTGTGTGTGTCCCTCAAGCACACGGTCTTCATCTGAGCCCAGACTGGGTGAACAATGGCTCGGTGTGACATTTGCACCTAAAGTTCTTCACTCCAATCCCAGAGAGGTGGGAAAGCTTTTGCTGTTCTCATATCCATCCATTATTCAGCTCTGAGTGTGGTTTCATAGTGCATTAAAGGATTTCAAACCAAGATGTCACCCCTGGATTGATTTCCACCTTGTTTTCTGTGCTTGTTTCCCCGCCGTATATTTGATCACTCTCTTTTATGAAATTCACCAACATCTGCAGGGATTGTGTTCACGGGTTTCATCCACTTCCAAACACCGAGTTTCAAATTTAACACAAAAAAAAACAGCAGGGTCAAGAAATCGTGAAGTAAGGAGGGAAGGAGGGACAGAAGGAAACAAGGAAAGAAAAAAAAATTAACATTCATGTGGGGCCAAGTGGGTTCTTCAAGCTCCTCTACTATTCACTTTGAGAATATTCAGCTTATAAAATTAAAATAAAAAGCCGCTCTGATAGTGGTGAAAACTTACGTCCACGCGGTTGCTGTCTCTGCAGGCTATATTTAATCGGACCCTCATTGGGTCTCTTCCAGGTTCGTCCTCCTTTTGATCACAGAGAGGGCCTTGGCAACAACACGCATGCTTGAAAGCCAGTGGGAGGCATGTTCACGCACTTGTGTTTTACTTGAATCCATCAGCGTATACAGATACCGGGCTACAATCTATACACGCAAACCTGCTATCAACTCCTCTTTCTCCTGACAAGCCAATCTCAGGTCCTCCATTGAGATGCGAGTGCCACGGTGCATTAAGGGGAGGCCAGACGAAAGAAAATACCGTGACTAAGGATGCGAAGGGAGACTGCCGTGACAGCTGATGTAATCATAAACCAAGAGGGATAAAGAGACTTGAAGGTTATCCGCGGCCCACGTTTAGCTCACCAATCCAGTTAGTTCTAATTATTGCCACACATTTCAGAAAAAAGAGAAACGTAATAGATTCCAAAACTTTTGTCATCCTGAGAAATTTGTTTTTAAGTACTGGCAGTAATTCCAGGCTTAACAAGGTAATGATTGGTGAGGCTATTTAGCTAGTCCATCTTATGAGCCCACACAAGCCCAACGAGTGTCCTCCAACTCCACAAGGCTTCTGACACACTTGATCACAGCTCTTCACACGGGAAGGGTGTTTGAGCTGGCAGGTGTGGTCAACAACAGAGAAACTGAGGACACCAGTTATCAAAGTCTGACCTGAGCTGCAAAGCAGAGAGCTACACTGAGTGTTAAGTGCTGCAAATGCATTGATGCATAGCGAGAGGGTTGGTGAAATTAAAAAAATAAGACGTGTAATTTAAATCGCAGCACAATGGCCTCCCATTGGCTTGGGGGTGGCGGTTTTGAGGCATTGAGCTTGTAATTTAGTTGCCACTAGAGATGTAAGTATTTATATACTCCACATTTCCAGACAACCTAAAACAACTGACACAACTGTGGGTCTGCTCTCTCAGTCACTGAAAAGTAGGAACACCTAATAGAGAAAGAAGATTATGCTTTGTTATGATGCGTTTAAAGACTGGGGCAAAAAACCTGTTAATGCCTGTTCTGCTGGTCAACACCTGTCAAGCAAAAGAAGTCGGTGCATCTCTAGTTGCCATAGTCTTGGGTTGTTGAAGGAAGATCTAACTACAAACCGAATATCTTTAGGTTTACACAATTTTTATTAAATAATTAAAAACACTGAAATATTGATTTTGGTAAGCTGTAAACACGTTGATTTGAAATTAATATTTTAACATGAAGCTTATGGGAATTAGCTGACTTTCTGAACCTTCTGGCTGATTGCTCTTCTCACCTGTTTAAGATTCTATTGCTCGCGTCTTCACTGGTGCAATTTTAACACGAGATACAGAGGCCATGTCCAAAATCCCCATTTCACTAAACCATGCAAGTAGAAGTGGAGCTGAAGTTAAAGCTTTGCTGTGGTTTCTAGTATACATGAATGCCTTCTGAGTCAATCTCTGTGGGGAAAAGCCCTGGCTCTCCTGTTTCAGGAACTAGATGTTAGCAGGAGGAGAGGGGAAAAAATGTGGCGTCTTACTCATTATGATATTTGGACATCTTGCCTCTGATTGGCTAATAGCAACATGACTTTACCACTGTTTGCACTGTTGATTTTTTTTATCTCCACAAATAACTCAAGCCTTATGGAGTTCTGCCATGTTGTGGAGTTGCTAATGCTAACGGTTAGCTTCTACTATCCGAGACACGCTCTGCTCTCTTCTGGATGCTAAACAGAAAACAGTCTTCACTCGTCTTGAGCCAAGACGGGTGAGTCCATGAAAGGAAATGTACACTTTGTCTTTTTCCTAGACGCAGCTAATGGTGGAAATAGGGGTAGAAGACTGTTTTCATGTTCAGCCTGCATGTGGGACTCGGAGTGGCCAAACGTGCTTAAGAAATAACAAGTAAAAACATTTTCTCAGTGAACTTGATCTTTGAAAAATAATTTAATGTCTCTGTTTCTTAGTTAAGTGAATATTTGTCCATGGGTTGCAAGTTGTTCCAAGTCTGAAGTCACCTGGAGCATCTGGAGAGAAGAGATTATTGTTGTGGAACAGAACAGGACATGAGCATGCACACCCACGCACTCCACACTCATCGTTTTGCCCTTTCGTGTTAGGCATATGCATCAATGGAAAAAAATTATCCCAATTGCTTCTCAAATATCTGAAGTGGTGGCGACTTGTGTCGGCCCTTTGCATGCCTGATGGAGAGATGTGAGCCACTTGTGCTGTGGAAGTATAAACTGCACGATCTCAACCAAACCCCTTTTTTCCCTGTCTTCTAGTGACAAGAAGAGAGTGGTGCTTGGGTTGATCGTGTCACTGATAAGGTGCAGGTGAGGTCCTCAGTTCCCACTGAGGCCACTTGAACAGAAAATGTACCCAGAGTACAGTATGATGCTCTTGATTCAAGATTAGGTAAAAAAAAAAAAAAAAACCTGTGGCGGCTGGTGGGTGGCTGGCTGGTGATGCACTGCAAGCTGGCTGAATGTTTGCAGCACTGACCGAAAATGCTCCAAATTATCTGAATGTGCTTCCTTCTCCTTTGTTCTCAGTTAGAATTACCTAGTTTTTAGAAATACTTCAAGTGAATCAATTCCAGTGCTAGGATTTTTAATAAAAGAAAGAGAAGGAGACCATATCAGACTTTTGGTTCTGCAGCCAATGCAACCATCTTTGGGCAAGTTGGATCAGAGCATCATGTGAAGTGGTGGCAGCAGCGGCAGAAAGCAGTGAGTATTACTCAAGTATGGTGGGGGGGGGGCAACTAAACCAAGCAGAGACCTGCATCGAGGGGCGAAGAGACGGAGGAAGAGGAGGAGGAAGCAGCAGCAACAGCAGCAGGAGTGGAGCCATGAGTAGAGTTTGGTCCGGCAGCGAATGGAAAGCTTTTTCACACAGACACATACAGACATAGAGGAAATAAGGAGAGACAGACAGGTGCAGGCTTAAAGCAGCACTAAAGAAGACCATCGCTAAACACGAGGGTCTGCGCATGATCAGGTTCCCCAGATCTATACTTTCACACATTTTTGTTACAGTTAACATTTTTCTAAAAAAATCTCAAGATACCAGCATTTTCTGAAAGAACCAAACCCAAAGCTTTTATAAAATGATACAAAACCCCCTAAATACTTTTTTTTAACAACTGAGGGTTTAATACAGTAGGAGCAAAGTGATAGCCTGTTAAAATATGCGTGAGAGTTATGAATCATGTAAAGCGAGGCCCCGGGAAAAAAAAGGAGCTCTCTCTCGTAAGGTCATTTGCTGCTCAGACTCATCTGGGCTCTAATTGAATTAAGAAGGTCTCGAGGGGCCCCGGGCTAACCTGAGCGCTAATCTGTGGGCCATTATTTCCTGTTAACAGCGCGCTCCCTCTCTCCCACTCCTAACCCAGCTCCCACTCAGTCTGCCAGCCCAAAGCATGTGTGATTTAAAAGTTCACTCATTCCAAACCTGAGCTGCTGTCCCCTGTGGGGATCGGCGTTAAAAATAGAACGAGGCTGATTTTTGCTTGTTTATTTTATCACGCCTCCATTAGGAAGATGATGGCTCCGAGGCTCCATAGAGGAGAAAAAGGAAATTTTTCCTGAAAGAGGTTTAATGATGATAGCTGTATCATAGCAATGTGTTTGTCAGTGCTTTCTAAAGGGAATTTATTTACTTGGCACTTTTGGGGTTTAGACTGCTTTAATTAACTTTCTACGTTGACCTAAATATCAGATGAAAACACCAAAATAAATATTCATCAGCGATGCCTAGTGTTATCTTTACACATGTTTAGCACGACTGTGGGCTTCGTTTATTGTTCCTGTGTTGTGTATACTATGTTTTAATGTGTTTTGACTCTTTTATGGAAAAAATAAAATAAAATTCCTGCATGAGATTACCCAGATGGGAACTGGGATGTCAGAAGCTTGCAGGTCCCTCTCACCTGGTGTCATCCCATTCGGGGCTGAGTCCAGTCAAAGAGCCGCGGGACTCTGAGACGAACTTGTAAACGACCAACAGGCAGTCTCGGCACAGCTGGACCAGCCGGCGGCAGCACAGCAGCTCCTGGGGCGACACCACCTCACTGCTCTTGTTGAAGATGGCCTCCCACGAAGAGCTAGAGAACAAGACATCAAAGTTAGGACACAAGCTATAGTCCAGGAGGTCTCGTTTGTGAACTGATTGAGTACGCGTCATGACCGCACGCATCAACGCGCGAGCCTTTTCAACATGTGGAAAATTCATTTGCGCCAATCCTCAAATATACACTGACATTAAGGAAGACACACAGTGGAAGGATGAAACAAATCCAAGTACAGTTAAGCCTCTTAACAATCCCAAACATACCCCTGACTGTGAGAGAGCCTCAACAACTGAGGCACACAACCCCGGGGGGTACTTTTGATGTCTCCCCCTCCTTGGGAGGTACGACGTGCTTCTTCTCAAAAGGTTCAAAACTGTGTTTCCATTCTCCTCTTCCTAAGTCTTTTTCTTTTTCAAAGCTTGTTGAATTCATTGCCCACAATAGCTGCTGGGCCGTTTGATTGTTGTTAAGTCCCTCAGATAAAATATCAAACAAGAGACAGAGGGGGGTGAGGGGAGGGGGTCTTCACCCTGGATTTGGAGTACGCTTTTCAAGCTGCAACCGCCTCAACTGTCTCTGCGTGATACAGGGCCCCCTGTTGGGTTCATCCATGTTGGGGCCATGATCTGTTCTAAGGAGGGGCCAGACGCTAGCCTAGCGCGCTAGCTGTATCATCCAGAGCATGCTGTGATCAGACAAAGACTAAACGGAGGAGCAGCCAGCCGAGGGTTGCCTGCCTAAGCTAATCCTTGCATGCTAACATCCCTCACTGCTGTTTCTTGCGGAATCCCATTTTCAATCTCTCTACTTTTTCTCTGTGACAAAACTCGTCATTTTCACTCGCTCTGCTCATCAGTCACTCCGTCTTGGTCACCCTTACACACTTGCTCTCAATTAGGACTCCAGATGAAGTAACGGAGGAGAACAGAGGGTTGTGAGCGGCGGCTCAGGGTTACCCCCTCTGAGCCCTCTGTGTCAGGGGGAGCACGCCTCTGAACAACTGAACTGTAAAGAATATGGAGAGGAGGAGATGTGAGAAGGTCACACCTTTCTCTCAGAGGAGATAAAAAGCTATCAGAACAGCAGCTGTCTGCATGCCGTATACGTGATGGTCTAACGTCTGGAAAATAAATGACTGGGCTCCAGTTCGAGAACAAGAGATTCAAATTTTCACTTTTTTTCACGTAGCCTCATCAAGGGTTGTGAGAAGGCACTTTTTGTCTCTTCAGAACATAGGAAGATGAGTAAAAAGAAGACACCACAATGAAAACGTTGGAGTATCAGATAACAGCCTGAACTTAAGAGGCTTCTTTCACCTCCTCCCCACTTTCACTCCCATCTCTTCTCCCTCTTTTTGCTCTCACCTGTGAATGAGCCATGATTAGCAGCCCCGATTTAAGGAAAGTGCAACGGGGTCTGCTCGATCTGTCAGTCATCCTCCATCTTTCAGCCGCCGTTTCTTCTGCAGTAATGCTGAATGAAAATGGCAAATTGTCCCTGCTGTCACTAAAACTAGTATATTGATGAACAGAGGGCTTGCGGGCATGAGGAAATTGCGTGGTGCATGAGCCTCTAGTTATGGAGATGGAGGAGTGATGTTACGCAGTGAATAAAGTGGTAATTGGCCTGCACTGTGATCGTGTGTTTGTGTTGATTCTGAGGAATTAGATTCTATTCATTCTTTGTGACATTAAGAGCAATTTTTCAATGTGTGTTTTTTTCAGTTAGTTCAGTCATCACTGAAAGTCAAACTGCAGTTGTTTTTGTTTGAATAAAAATGATTAGATTGCGTGCTGTAACTTTTAAATAACAGCAGCAGTCCATTCCCATTATAAGATTGTTACTTTCACTTCATGCTGTTTATTTCTAGTATCTTCTTCTTACTTCCATCTTTGCCAGTTTACAACTAAGTGAAACAAACATAGTAACATAGTTTGTTGCCTTTTTTTCTATAAATCTTTGCATTTGATCAATCACTGTAGAAAATATGACCGAACCGTCTGAAGAGTTACCCGTAGGTTTTTGATAGGCTGATTTGAAGCCTACTGAGATGGTCCCACCACTGCCACTGTGGACACCATGGACAGCTCCTTCAGTGGCAGACTGAGACATCCCAGATGTAAAACAGAACGCTACCGTAGGTCATTCATCCCGTCTGCAGTAAGAGTGTATAACTCCTCAGTTTAACTGGTACTGACATTATCCTGAAAACGCAATACTCAGTATGTGTTCAATTTAATGTAAAACCAGATGAACATGAGTATTTCCGTGTAAGTTATGCTGCATAGTTCTGGAAACACAAGTTTCCTTTTTATTTGCTGTTTTTAGAGGTTGAGGGTTACAACACTAGCTTACTGCCTATGTGTGTTTACTGTAATCATTTTATTTTCTTCTTCCTTTTCTCTAAGTGTTTGTGCTGCTGTAGAAAGTGAATTTCCCCACTGGGGGATTAATAAAGTCTACTCTTACTAGCTCAGACTGGGAGATTGGGGTTCAAATCCTGGTCGGGTCAAACCAAAGACTTTAAAAAAATAGGACCCAGAATCTCCCTGCTTGACCCTCGCTGAGCTGCATTGGGGGTTAAACCACCAAATGGTTCCCGAGCGCAGCTGTGTCTGCAACTCACCCCTTCCCCAGGGATGGGTCACATGCGGAGAACAAATTTAGCACACACATCAGTGTGTGTGACAACTAATGGGCTTTAACTTAACTCTATTCTATTCTAAATCCTCCCCTTGTTAAAACATGAGTTAAATGTGATTACTCATTAACTGCCAATGACGACTAAAGTCATCATTTGCATTGTTTAACTGTGTGGGTGTCGGAACACGTCACGTGATCAGGAAGCAGAAAATCCATGTGTTAGGAGATTGTTTTGGGCCTCTGCTGTAAAAAAAAAAAAGTGAGGCGCAAACCGGAAAAGCTTCTGCCACAATTCGACAACGGATTGTGAAAGGATGGATGACACTCGAAACTTGCAGATTCTTCCTGATGTAAGAGATGAGTCTACTCTTTGTGTTGTTAGTTTTGGTGTCCACATCATCCTAGCGTGCAACTTTCTGTGACTCTTAAAAAAACTGTAAAAACGCTGAGAAAACGCTGGCAGCGAAGGGATTTTCTGATCAGGAAACAGCTGGCGGTGAATGAGTTTACCAGCTGTGGGTGGCCTTGGTGGGCTGTAAAAGTCTAAAAGGCTCTTTATCAAATACAGGTCACTGACCATTGATTAGTTATTTTCTAAGCACCGCATAATAGAAGATTGTTTTTACCTTTCTTGCTGACAAGTTTTGGCTAACGCTGTAGCCTTCCTTGGAGCATAGCCAATCGGCAGTGATCCGAGGAAGGCTACAGCGTTAGCTGGAACTTGTAAAACAAATCACGCTGTGTTTGGAAAATAACTAAGCAATGGAATTTGACAGATTACACAGAACAAACGTACAAAATAGGTCATTGATCATTTACCATTTGAAATCTGCATCTTGCATTTGTACCAAGGCGTTTCTGTCCATTAATGACGTTTGTTTGCTGATCTACGACATTTAGGTGTGACAAAATAAATTCTCTAAAGCATTAAATACCTTTTTGAGGTAGGAGGAATCTGTAAAAACTTAGTAAATTCAAAAACGTCTGTTCTCATTTCTACATTAATTATGGTAAAGGTGACAATTTAGTTTGAGATTTAGTTTCTGAGGAATTATCCCTCTGAGGGTTCACATACTAAAGAGTATACCAGATAATAAACACACTCGGCACAATTTCTAAAAGTCTGCTCCAAATCTGCTTCGTAAGTGAACAGAGACATGGGTGGAGTCCAGCTCAGACCGGCCTACCTGGTGTTGGAGAAGCAGTTCCACAGGCCCTGTCCATGACTCCAGAGAAGTCGGTTGAAGACGCGGTTAAAAAGCCGGTAGAGATGGAGAGTGTCTACAGATGGCTCCCTCCAGATCCGCTGCAGCATCAGGAGGACGTTGGTTCGCACAATATCCAACACCTGACACAGAAAGGGTGTGAGAGTGAGACGAGGAGTGAGGATCCTCCAGGAAAGTGTCAACAAGACAATTACGTGACAATAATGAAACAGCTTATTGATATGCAGATTTTGGTATTTGTTCCTAAAGCTGTTTTGTTTTTTATCTAACTTTGAACTTAGTAATCAGACTGGCTACCAAGTTTACTGATCAACAAAGAGCAAAGTTGAATTTATGAATAAATCTAGACACAAACAGTTTAAGGTCAAAAATACAAACGCGGACATGAAAACGGCTTAGTTCAGATTTTTTAAGCAAGTATTTGAACAGTTTCAGCAGTGCATTTATGCAAGTCTCTATATCGCATTTGTGTGTGCGTAAATGTGTGCGTGCATGTGTATGTGGGTGGGGGGGGAGAGAGAGAGAGAGAGAGAGAGAGAGAGAGAGAGAGAGAGAGAGAGAGAGAGAGAGAGCTACAGGCAGGACGAAAACTATCGGGGCAGACAGTGCAGAGCCTAGGAGAGGACTAATTGCTGCACCGATGTCAGTCTTGGAGATAAGGTGTCAGAAGTTCCCGGGCAGTCTACAGACACCTGCACCAACCTCCCATGTTCCCCCTCTTCCTTTTCCATTCCCTCCCCACCACACGGCCGTCTCTTCCTCCTTTTTTCTTCCTCTTTTCATTCCCGCTCAGAGCAGCGCTGAGGCTCCTTTGACTTTGATTCCTCGCTCCTCATTACTGAAGTGCCCATCCGTCTGAGCTCACGTGTGTGTGTGTGTGTGTGTGTGTGTGTGTGTGTGTGTGTGTGTGTGTGTGTGTGTGTGTGAGAGTTGCGAAGACTGAGATTTCCCTACAGCAACACAAGACGAGCAAGACATGCACACTCAGAAGAACTGATAGATGAGTAAACACACACAGCTATGTTTTGGTATGATAATCAGATGGCAGAGCGGTGGGTGCTACGTTCCTGACCTCTGCCTGCTGCTCATTAGGCTGCTTCACTCCAAATAAACATGAGCTCACACCACCACAGCCCACGACACAGCTGAGCACAGTGGTGCAGAAAGCAGCGGCTGAGAGATCACATCATTACTGACACGCCTACTGCATGCCATTTCACGTCCTGTCCCCTCTTCTCTTTTGTTTACATCTTTTTTTTGGTGTATCTGCCTCTCACGGTCTGACACAGTAATGATCTTCATGCTTGTCATGTCTTTTCGGTCGTTCTCTCTCTTTTTCTTTCCTTCCCTCAAGTTTGATTTGCAGATTATTTTTGTGTTTTTAAAAGTTCTTCAAAAGCTTTAAAAGAAAAAGGCAGGAGTGGTGATATTCTGTCACATCCAGAGGTTTTAACAACGTCCATTCTGTGCAGCATGGCAATATAGAGCCGGTGACAGCAAAGACAGAGGGAGGCCATTTATACAGGCATCAAAAGATAAACGAGCCCCATTTTTTACACATTTAGAGCTAACATCTAAAAATAAACACTATTTCAAACAACTCTTTGTGAAACATGGCTCGGGATCCATGATTTGGACCTCTGTCATGAATAAACTTAGAAAAAGTTTTTACCAAAAAACGTTTTCCATTAAACTGAATGAATTATTGGTCAGGTGTAAAGCAAACTGAAAATCAGAATCACTAAAATGCTAAACTTACCCCTAAACTTTTAAAATAAAAACTATGTATTTAGCTCAGGCATCTGGTCAGGATGCCTCCTGTACGCCACCGTGGTGAGGTTTTCCGGGCACGTCTAACCAGGAGAAGACCTAAAGCAAGACCCAGGACACGTTGGAGAGAGGACTCCCCCAGAGCTGGCCCAAGTGGCTGGGGAGAAGGAAGTCTGGGCCTCTCTGCTTAGGCTGCTGCCCCGTGACCCGAACCCGGATAAGCATCCAAAAATGGATGGATGGATAGACAATGTATTTTCATTTTATCGCCTAATTATTTAAATTCTTATAGTGCTAAAATGAAATAAGATGTTTTATCATGATTGTAGGTTTGTAAACCAAGAAAGTAAAAAAAATCAATAAATAATCCTAAGTGAATCTACCTTTGACCCCAAGTGTGGGACCTCAGTTCATCATCCTAATAAAGAAAAGAGCCTGGGGCACACCGGAGGCAGACGCGCCGCGTCACGCCCACGCCGTCATTTTAAATAAAGGCTATTATAGTTAATGAGAGTGGGCACACGGGGAGCATCGCACCGCGTCCCAGAAGCACCGAGACACTGAAGATAGGCGCCAGTTCTATCTCAAGCGCTGTGCCATGGCTGTTTACAACACTGTGGAGTACTTTACAACAGACATTACGACATGGAACGGCTTAACGGCACAAACTCAACCTCCGGTGTGCCCCAGGCCCCAGGCAAACACGTTTTGCGTAAGCTTCCAGAACTCACGTAATCCGCTGTGTTGAGACTCACCTTCCTCTGTTTGGTGGAGTCCAACTTCACCAGCCAATAAGATGCAACCTTTGGTTTGTGGTACTTCCAGTTGTCAAGGATCTGTGGGTGTTAACGAAATGTGTCAATTCTTCTTCGAAACCTGTAGAAACCATGTAGATAGATACTGGCAGTCAAAATAAATATTGTAGAGTTTTGCCTACAATAAATATTCACAGTGAAATAAATGTCATTAGTTAAATGTATTTTTAAGCCAGTTTCATACCCAAACTTTACTGTTGTTGACACAAAATTGCAAGAGTGAATTTGAAATAAATAAATCTCCACATTTTTGCAACATTCCTGAAAAAAATGGTGCTTTTCTTTGGTCACAGACTGTCTGAAAGTGTTTTAACCCTTTAACTGGAAGGTCAACAGCTTTTAAATGATACATGACCCGCGCTTGCATAGTCCCTTTCTGAGTCCGACGACTCCAAAGTGCTTTACACTACAGTGAATCATTCATCCCTTCACACACACATTCACAAACAGGCTCTATGTCTTAAAGATGCACTTAACCAAAATAAAAACTATCTTATAAAGTGAAGAAATTTCTAAAAAAAAAAAAACAAATAAATGGAGATCTTTCATTCAAAGGTGAAACATTTTTTATTTTATGTTGATTTAACCTCAATAGTTGGCAAGGCAGCTTTATTTATGTACCACAAAGCCTTTCTATGTGCTTTAACACCATTCTTTTTGTTATAAATAATTTACTTCAAATTAACACAAAAATGCAAAAGTACATACTTTGATTGCTTTTGAAACTCCTGATGTGGAAACTTAATTGTCCTAAATTGTTCTTCATTTTAAATAAAATTCTGTCTGACTCTAAATAGGCCACAGCTTATTCTAACTCTTCTCAAACTCTACCAAAGTGGTCTCATTTTCTAATTCACACAACCTGCTGGCTTCATTATCACTTGTTAGTTGCTTTGGACAAAAGTATCAGCTAAACAAATAAACATAAACAGAAAAAATCAGAAGGTTGCAGGCTCGAGCCCCACTCAGTCTGTCACTGTCGTTGTGTCCTTGGGCAAGACACTTAACCCACCTTGTCTGGTGGTGGTCAGAGGAACCGGTGGCGCCAGTGCTCGGCAGCCTTGCCTCGGTCAGTGCGCCCCAGGGCGGCTGTGGCTACAGTGCAGCTGATCACCACCAGGGTGTAAATGTGTGTGTGAATGGGTGAATGACTGATTGTGTTGTAAACATCAACATATATACCACATATATCACGTGGGTCTGATGCTCATTAATTATACAGAATTTTAGGCTTTCAATACACTTAAACAGAAGAGTGAGAAAAAAATTCACCCCCCTCAGAGTTGTCATGAGTGTAAACTAGATAATTTAGACAAAAAACATGTTCTGGTACCAGGCTGTAAACATGTTTATTTCTGCTGTGAAATTGGTATTTTTAACATGGGAGTCAATGAGGATTTGCTCGCTTTTGACACCAGCCCCCAGCGGATGAGGGTGGAACTGCAATTTTTGGTGCTTCCGGGTTGGGACCAATTTTAGAGCCGCATTGTGGGGGCTTGGTTGTAAAGCGGCTTGGGGGAGGGGGGGTTCCAGGACTCTAGAAAGCGCTATATCAAATACAGACCATTTCACGATAACTCAGGCTTTTACGAGAGAAAATTTGTCCGGCAAACTTTTCAGAAATTGGCTAAATTCCAGCAAAGCTGAAAAACTTGCACACATTTTGAGACATTCAGGAAAATTCCCTTTCCAAAGCCACTTCTGATTAGCCCTTTCATGCTTGAATTATGAAATCTTCAACCATGATTTTTTTAACATTTTTTTTCAGTCGTCTTTAGGTGTGAATTAAACAAATTTCAAAAAATATTTTTTGTAAAATTTTATAATTTACAAATAATTTATTACATGTCCACCTCAGTGGACAGTGTGCATTCTGAGCATGAAATATGTTGGCTTGGCTTCCTGAAGTCCACATGGAGGGGCCCAAATGCAATAAAGTCTTCAACAGCTGTGCGTAATAGCAAAAACAAATAAACAACAATTTTGAGTACCTGTCCACTGTAGTGACCATTATGCATCAAAGGGTTAGTCATCGACAATCATATCCTAGTGAGAATTTGGCTTCAGATGCCTTTAAAATCCAACAACCTATAACTGTCAAGCAAGAGATCAAGTGACCCCACATTTATAGAATATTAAAGGCATTAAAGATCTAAAAAAATATAACATAAGAAGATTTGCTTCAAGAACTCACTCACACATTCCAGCAGCCCATCTATCACACCCTGATATGGACTCATTTTCATTGTTGAGTCAGGTCTCTTCTCATCTAATCACTCGGAGGCTTCCACATATGCTACCTCCCATGTTCAAACACGACAGGACCATTGCACACAGAGCTGTGATGCTTGCACAATATTTACCACATCAAACTAGGCAACACAGGAAGGTACAAGGTGACAGCCTTTTTGCTAGCACATCACAAACTGCCTCGTTATCTTGTAGTCGGAGCAGAGTGGTGTTCCCTAATCAAAGCAAGGCATTTGAAGCATCACTTTAGAAAATCCCCTGGCCTCGAGAAATTCAAATATGAAAACCAACTTTTAAATAAATCCTCTTTATTTGATTGGTGAATTTAACTGTGAGTGCGATTGATTAAAACAGCTCGAGAAAGAGTTCCTGGGATTTGAGTGGAAAAATCCTTTAAATATTGTTCAATGTGCTTAAAAGCTGTGCTGGATGTTCCCATACTCCTCGTGTCAGGATTATGGTGCACCTACAGGCACTGTTGCTGTTGTTGTGTTGACTTGGCTTACACTTCCCCGCTGGTGCGCATAAATGACACATAGGGTGCTAGATCCCCTAGCAAACAGGGCTCACACTGGAAAGTCCAAGTGTAAGCTACTGTACACACACACACACACACACACACACACACACACACACACACACACACACACGGGTTTGAATTATTTAATGAAACTTGGTTTTTCTGTAGGTATTTTTTCCTACCATGCCTGCTTAATCCTAATCATTACCCTAATCTTGAAACAAGCTCTCAGTTTGAAGGTAATCGTTGGGATTATGGGAACATTTTACACCTCTAAAGTAACTGTCCCCCATAGTGTGACAGTTTAAACCTTAATTCATGGCCTCACAAATAATATTTCAAATAATGTTTTGCAGATTTCTCGAGACGAACCTTTAGAGCACACTGAGATATTTTATTGCTGCACAATCACCAATGTGTCTTTATTTCACCCAGTAAGCTGCACGCTCATCTGTCACATTATGTTTCACATGTACACAAATTACTGTCAATTATAAGGAACCAAAAAAAAAACACATGAAACACTCCATCATTGGATCCAAGTGCAACAAAAGAAAGAGATTCTGAGTGGAAGATAAGGGAGGCAATTACTTGGATACAAACACATCATTAGTCCAATTAAACCTCGACTTTGGATAACAGTAAAAAAAGAAAGTTAAAGACTGTTTTCATGCCAAGTGAACACTCCTCTCCTGAGGCAACGAGTCAACAGTACAGGTGCATTCGCTCAGCTGTGTTTCTGCAGCACTCTCATTAGTGTTTGTTAACAGTACAGGTGTTGTGATAATTTTCCTACGCAGCCCTGACACACCCAGATGTTCCACTCACACATAAATGTTGTCGCTAATGTTCT
>SSNQ01034578.1:513680-535412 GCA_006942095.1 Nothobranchius kuhntae | reverse complement strand
AATGTGACACAGAAGAATAATCGAACCAACTCTGGTTTACTCCTCCGGGTGCATTTCGTATGTATCCTTCTGAGAACAAATTTCGTCCACTGAAAGCCCTGGTGGTATTTTTGTCACTTATCCTTGTGAGGACAGTCTGTCTGGTTTCTGTCCATTCTGCACTATGGAAATGTGGCACTGAACAGACAGCTGCTTTGGAGGACAGCAGTGGCAGTAACGAAGGGCAGAACAAGTGTAGTAGAGCAGATACTTCCACAGGTTTTTTATACTGTAAATGTACCATTTCTGTCACAAAGCCAAGGTGGGTCTCTACTGTCTTCTAGGAAGACTAAATTCATTCCTTTTTATTTTATTTTTCTTTGCGTCCATTCTGGATTCTTTTGTACATTTACGTAAAGGGGGGCATATTACAAAAACTCACCTTTTACATCCTTTTGTGCTACCATGTGGGGTTTCTACGGATTCTATATAAACACTCCAAATGTCAGCGTTTGGCTTTAGGAATTATGTGCTTAAAACAAGTTGTTTCAAAAAGTCTCAGTTTTTCATGTCACAAATAGGGAAATTAGCTTAGAGCCACCTCTCACGAGCAAGAGAGGGCTGCTTGTGGCGGAGCACCAGCTATACTCGAAGCCCCTCCCACATATCAGAGCTTCTCAGCTTATAGCAACTTGAGTGTGAGATTGTGTATGTGTGTGTGTGTGTGGGTGGGTGGGGGGGGGGGGGGGGGGGGGGGGGGGGGGGGGGGGGGTAGTGCAAATAACGTATGTTTTGTATTGACCATAAAAGTATTATAACTTTAAAAAAAAAGTCTGAACATTCCCCCTATAACTGTACTAACTACACTGTGGGCATCAACTTAACATTATAATGCAATGAAGAATGTAAACAAACTGCTGCAAAATGAAAACAGTGATGCTGGCTGTTTAAACAGCCGTTAGTAAAAAAAAATTTAAAAAAACAATGTGTCAGTAAGTAAAAGTCACTTACATAATGATGCTTTGGTTAAAGCTAATCTGCAAAACAAGCTAGCACCAAATATTTTTGCATGGCTCTTAATGTTCTAACACAGTACTGCTATAAAAATATTGTGGAGATTAAAAATAATGAATTTTAAATTTAATGATGTGGTTTTCTGGCATATGTATAAAAACCTCAGCCAATAACATGGCTGGACCATCTGGGTGTCTGTTTCACTGAACCAACGCACCTCCACATTTACCTGGGCCCTCATTACTCACACATTTAGCAACAGAACACCACTGGTGTGAGAGGTTCTCCGCTCAATAGTATCAGAGAAGGAGAAACAGCCGACTGCTATCACTTCAAATTTGGGACAAACTACAAGAGTCCCAAAAAGAAAAACACAGTTTAAAGTCACGGACAACAAAGGATGTTTGGACCTAGAAAACTGTGACTGGTGTTTAGCACTATCTTGTTTACTCTGGCAATGCGCGGAGGATGTGTCCAAAGTATGATATCTGACGGGAGGAGATAAAGCTCTGTGACTGTGTTTGTGTTTATGAGCTAGCTTGTTTGACAGGCTTGGCATTGCAGCTTTACCCAGTGTATAAGCCATGATTTTTGCCAATAAGACTTATAAACGCGTGCATAGAAATAAAATGACAGCGAATTTGTTTAAGCCCAAAAATAAAGGAAACTGTAATAAAACTGGTTAGAAGTCAGCAGTTGTCACTGCAGCCATTAAAAATATGATGGAAGTCAAACCCAGACAGACAGACTATTGAGAAGAGGGATGAGGAGGTTTCTATACCTGGTAACGTGGATCACAGCCTATCTGGTATTTTCTTCAGCCCTTTCACTGTTTCAACCCCTTTATTTAGTATCTTTGTGACAATCAAATACATAGAAATGAAATTCTGCTGAAAAAAGCCCACCTCATCCAGCACTGCCTCAGCCTCCTCCTCAGTTTTTCCAGGAAATCTGATTCGCATGGTATTAAGCGCTAACAGAGTCTGACGCACCAGCTCAGCCTCCTGCTCTTTACTTCTCAGATTTAAAAGCGGATCGCCCTGAAAACACAAATAAAAAAAACAATGCTATTACAAATGATCATCTGGCTAACAGACGCTCATTTTTCTGTATAAATTTATTTCATTTGTATGGTTCACAATAACAGTAGTTGTGTTTTATTTTACTTTACTCTGTTGTATCCAGTGAATATCAGCAAACGTATACAGGAAGACACAAAAAAGAAGTAGGTGGAAAGCAACAGATGGTCACAAAATTGAAGGTTATTGTGAGAGATTTGACATGTCTGTTCGAAGGCAGCAATCCAAAACAAGGATACAGTAAAAGCAAGATACTGTGATGATTTAAAAAATAAAACCTTTAACAACCAAACAAGATGATTCATGATTATTTCTTAAATGTTTTGGGATATAAAAGTTGCAGTGTGTAGTTTCCTGGCTCTAGGGGGCAGTATATACATTGCAGGGTAGTTTTCCACCATATCGCCATGACTGTCGCTAGTTTAAAAAAAAACATTTTGGTAAATGTTGTTACCAGTGGAGCAGAAAGCATGCAACCTCGGTGTGACTCCTCAGACTTTGATGGTCCTTCAGTTAATTACACCAAGATAAAGCAATGCTGATGCTAGCTCTGTGGTCACGTGGGTCTGACGCTCATTAATTAGTCAGAATTTTAGACTTTTAATACACTTAAACAGAAGAGTGACAAAAAAATTCACCCCCCTCAGAGTTGTCATGAGTATGATCTAGATCAATTAAACCTAAAACATGTTTTGGAACCAGGCTGTAAACATGTTTATTTCTGCTGTGAAATTGGTCATTTTAACATGGGAGTCAATGAGGATTTGCTCGCTTCTGACATCAGCCCCCAGTGGATGAGGGTGGAACTGCAATTTATTTCACTTCCGCATTGGCCTCACTTCCAGACCCGCACCGTGGGGGCTTGGTGGTAATGTAATTTCTGCAAGTCTTGCATGCAGCCAGTCATCTAGTGTGACATCATCAACAGGCGCAAGACCCCGAGCCGGCCAGGAGGAAACAAGGCGTCTAATATGGCGTCCTCCAAAGACGCTAGACCCACACTCTATATATTTTATACCTTTTATATGTTATAAATCTGCCAATATTTTTCAACAACTGGACATACTTTTATTCATTTTGAACAACGTTTCAATGGATATTTTCAGAGATTGAAGGTAACAATACACATTGTCTCCTTTAAGATATGATCAGCAAAAAATTGGTAAACGTATCATTATCAAATTTTGATCAGTGTGTTAAAATGTTTGGCATCCCATTTCACCTGTTCTGAATGATATTGTGTGTGTTCAGTAACCTACTATAATAGACTGGATGGTCCCCAGGCTGCTGCTGTGAGGTACACGATGGGCGGAGCCACTGCGGCTCAGCGAATGAGAGCGAAGCTTTCCAGAGCTTTGTCTGGTTAGGGGCGGTACCAAGGGGAATGTTGGTGATGGCCTAGTGGACAACACCCGCACCTCACTGGGTGACGAAAGGGAGGCAATAGAGCGGGGGCATGAGATGGAGCGTCTAATTGGACCAGAGAGTGTTGGTGGCATCGACTGAGCTGTGCTAGGTTTGATCTTGATCGGAGGTTTCCAGTGCATGCGACCTGTGGAGAAAAAAAAGACAGTACGTGAAAGTGTGTCGGAGCTCAGGGAAAATGATTTTTCACTTCTGATTTTTCTTTGTGGCCCTTATCACACACTCTGCTGTATTTCACACAGCACCTGGGTTACAAGATGAAGTGTGGCATTAAAACTCCCATTGCTGCACTGAAGCACACCGACCCTGCGGTCGAATGTTGTGTTATTAGTGGCTGCAGCATGTGTAGTGAAAAGCAGAAATCAAGCCATGGTCTGGTTCGTGTCTGGTTCAGGAGCAGATTAAAGGGCAGCTCTCTGTCTCAGACACATTAGACAAACAGATGCAAGCACAAGGAAAACGAAGCAGAAAACACATAGTGACACTCTATCACCCTTGACACTGTTCCAGCTTGTTCTACAGCCAATGTATTAGTGTGTGTCCAACATCAACCAAGGCTATGTGTGCGCGCGCGCGCGTGTGTGTGTGTGTGTGTGTGTGTGTGTGTGTGTGTCTGCAGAATCTTTCAAGGTTTAACTATTGCCAAATGTGGGTATTATGGGGCTTAGTCATAGCAGTCCTTTGGTATAGAGAAGGACTTGGCAAGGTTGCTCTCTGTATCGGCAGATGCGCGCGCACGCACACACACACACACACACACACACACACACACAGATACTTTTTCAAAAAGTTTGGATATTTCATGATTTGGTCCCTTATTTTGTAACAAATAGAATAGGCCCAATCATTTCTATTGAGCTCTAAAACTCAACCCAAAGTGCAACTAGAGAATTTCTTATCCAAGGTCAGTACGTAGACAGCTTCCAAAGGTCCTGTCTTTCTTCCTTGCGACAGCTTTAAGTGAGCTAACGCATGTGACTTATGCGATTCGGAGGGAATGTTAGAGGCTTATCGCTCTCGCTATAAAACAGAATTTTTCAGCATAAACCCTCAAGGTATTTTCAAGGTACTCAACAAAAAGGTGTCTTTGCTTCTTTTTTTTTTCAAACAAATTTCAGCCTCCATTCATTACTGTGTCTACCTTCACCTTCTATTCAGCAGAACTGCAGTGTTCAGAAACTCTAAGTGCTTTTAAATGCTTCAGCATTTTCACTGTGTGGCTCCACAGCTGTGGTGTTTGAACATTACTTCATCTACAAAGATCCATGTTTCTAAGACACATTCTACAGTATTGTGTTTAAACTTAAATTTATGCAAGACGGGGTTAATTAAAGGGAAAATACAGTAACACAAAAATAACACATCAATCAGAATCGTGTAGGGTTGATGAAAACCTTGAAGTGATGCTAACAATATGAATGATTGTTTCATGATGCACAAGAAAAGGCTATATAGAGAGCCTAAATGAGGTCAAAGAGATGCTGCATATGTGTGAAGCCTCATTCAGTAGGTCTAATGGGAGAGAGTTTAACTAAAATACCATTAATGTAAATTACATGACAAAAAGGAACAAGCTATTCTCTTTTATTTTAAATTTCTGCAACGGTGAGATTTGCCTTTATTAATGAATCCCTTCTCTGAGCTAAAGATCAGGCAGAAGCATAATAATTCTGGCTTTGTATTCATCAGTGGTGAGGGATGAATTCTTTATCAAATATTAAACCTTTTTTCAACCATATAGTTGCTTGTTGAACCCAAAACATGAAGTTTTTACTTCACCAGTCCAGAGGTTTGATTTGTAAAATGCATTAGGCTGTTTATTTATTTTCATGTACAAAAAAAATCTACTTTCTTTAGCTTAGGCAGCAGTCGGATTTTAAATGTCTCCTTTTCTGTTATATATGGATTTTGATCGTACTCCACACATCCTACAGGGTTCCCAAGTGCTCTTGGAAGTTTTTATTTTGTTCTCTTTAACTCAACTTTACTTTTGCTCTTCCTGTTAACTGCTGTTTTTTTCTTACATTATGAAAACAGCAAACTGCTTTCTGATTTTTTTTGGGGGGGGGTTAAGCAAAGCACAACAGTTGTAAGAAACAAGACCCTCGCCAAATCTCACACTCTGTCTTCCAAATAAAGACTTCCCAGACACTTTCACCAACCTGAGCGCTCAGCCAAGTCTTTTTCCTTGCTCTCGTCAATGACGTAGGACACTTTCTTCTCCCCTCTCTTGTCTCCATGTCTACCTTCTCCAGTTTTCCTCCTCTCTTCCTCCTCTTCATCTGAAGAGGAGCAAGAGTTATCGGCGCTGCTGCCACTGCTGAAGTCAGCCAGGTAATCTGGTCGTTGGCGTCTCGGCATCTGACTGCATTCTGGCATCGAGGTCAGGGGCTAGCAAGGACACACACAAACTTAGACACACACACACGTAGGGCAGCACGATTTATCACAAATGATATATAGCAGTTTGCATGACATCCATATCGCAAAGAAATGCTTGGATTGTGATATTTCGCATGCTGTTACTTGGCAGTATATATCAGATTAGCCAAAACACTGAGCTGCTGCCTCTTGGCCAGATCGTCGTTGTAAATGAGAAGGAGTCCTCAAATCTGGTTAAATAAAGGTTCAATAAAAAATAAAAATAAAATGATGGGAGAAAAAAAAGAGTGAGGAAACTAGTGGTTTACAACAAACGTTGTCATTGCTGTATTTAAGAATAGAATAGAATAGAATAGAATAAAATAGAATAGAATAGACTGTATTGATCCCACAGTGGGGAAATTCACTTGTCACAGCAGCACCAACACTTAAGAGAATAATTTGAAGAAAAATAATAACAAAGATACATGTATACAGGCATAGGCTCTAAGCTAGAATTGTAATCTCCAACCACTAAAAACCACAAATAAAAAAGGAAAAAAAATTGGGTTCCAAGTCCAAAACTATGCAGCATACTGCAAGGGACACAGACATACTATGTAAATCTGGTACTGAACGAGTATTGAACACATAATGAATATTGCAATAATGTTGCAATAGCAACAATCGATTAGCACACGTTAGCTCCAGCAAACCTGAACCTACTTATCAAAGAAGGCTGTTATGAGGACTTGGATTTCGTACTTCTGTAGGTGATCGCACTGCTGTGTTCTGATTATTTGTAATCTTTTTTCACTCTTTATAAAGTCATTTTTGCAATAGTTGATTTAAAATAAAACAAATGAGTAGCTGATATTTCTTAACATCTGTGAGAATTATCGAAATAAACACGTCTCAAAGTAAAAAAAAAAATTAAAAACTTTGTGTGTGTGTGTGTGTGTGTGTGTGTGTGTGTGTGTGCGTGTGCAAGAAGAGGTGCGTGCACCCGACTTAATGACTTCATTAAAATGGTCATCAGATCTGAGAACAATTCACAAGGACGTGAGAGTAAGAACACACAACACCTAAATATAAAGTTGTTGACTTGCTGAGTGGCTGTCAGCTCGTCTCACCTTTAACCCGTTACCATCTGTCCTAGTGAGACCTGGTGCCAACAGGTGTGTCTGTCACACATACAGTACAGCTTCATAATATGACACCATAAAAAGCAACAATCTCGCTTTGATAACTGTGCCTGCATGGATATGCACAGGGCCAAGTCAGGGTAAAACATTCTGTACTTGAATGAAAAAGAACTGTATACACAAACAGATGTGAAAAACATTAAGCACAAGAAAAATGAGGTGAAATCACTTTTGTTTGCAAGTTTCTACAACCTATGGATTCAAAAACAGTAACATTTTTAATTTCTGTATAACATTAATTATACTGGTCTATCTCACATCCTGGAAGGGCACATGCTGATAACATTATTAAAGCATTTATCCATCCGTTATTCAACATCGAGCTTGGGCAGCGCTGTCAGGCCACTCAAATTAATAAGCAGGAAGTGATCACAGGGCTTCCACAGTCACTGCTGGGTAGCTGTGTGGGTGAGTGATAGACGACGATCGAGACAGAGAGATTAAATACATGAGAGGAGAATAAGAGGGGAGATGGGAACAGCAGATTGATGAGGTGAGACATAAAGAGGGGGACAAGGTGAGTCTCAGCATGGCAGAAGAGAACAGAAAGGAGAAAGTGAATAGACGGAGAGAGGCGGAAATGAACACCAAGAGAAAGGGATTCTCGACATAAAAGAAGGGATAAAAAGGAACATGCTGTGACTAAACAGTGGCAAGCAAGGCAAAGACAAAAAAGATCAGACACTGTAAAAATGAGATATTTTCTATGTGCCAAAGGGAAGAAGCGTGAGAGACAGCAACCTAAATGGTGAATTACGGTTAATGTTAGGGGCGTAAAGGCCCATGGGGGGTGTTGAACCGTTTCAGTTCGGCCTGTTCGGTTCGATCCACGTGCGTACCGTTTCGGTTTATTTTTTTTTCGTTAAATAACAAATTTTTATTTGCGTGATTTAAGTGCAGCGGATAAATGTTCCTAGGTGAGTTTCCGCACAGACGCTGTATTGACGATGGCTGCACGCGCCCAATCGCCGTTTAAAAAACGTGATCTGCAGCGGATCATTCCAGCTGGCTGTCGCTGCTACTGTGGCGCCTGTAGAGACCCTGAACGAAGCATCACTTTGCCCCTCCCTCCCTCCTCTCACACTGCAGGCACGCAGCGGCAAAAAATTGTTATTTAATACGAGTTTTAAAGAAGAAACTCTGGGCAGTGTGAGGTGAGTTTTTTAGGCTTGCTGCAGAAATAAAAACAAAAAGCATCAACAGTCAAACCCAACACTTCTGTATGAGCGTGACACTCATAGCTTTGCAAATAACCTGTGAAATAATGAAAGACATCATGCTAGATCAGCAGCCTGTGATGACACCTGGTTCTGCTTACCATAGGAGCCGCTTCAGATATTAAATAAAAAAGTAAATAAATATTAATATACTGAAAATTAATCGAACTGAGCTCTTCAAAACACTGAACCGAACCGAATGATTTTAGCATCCATTACACCCCTAGTTAATGTCCGTCCAAATTAGGATTTAGTGTAGAGGTCGACCAATGTTGTTTTTTTTTTGTTTGTTTTGTTTTGTTTTTTGCCAAAACAGACACCGATATGTCAGCAACATGGTCAGCCGGTGAACGATATGTACTGCTGCATTTTAAGGGCCAATCTTTATGTCTGATATCTAGACATTTTCCAGTGTATTTTCATGCTAAAATGTCACTAATAACATCAGTTGAGCTTTCCGATACATGTTGGTTCAGCTTCACCACATGGTTTATGAGCACCACATCCCGACAAGAGAATGTATCCATCACAGCTGGATGGCGCTTTCCCCTGCCCCATCGGTGTCACCCTCCATACGCTCTGCTACAGCAAAACTGACGGGCCTCCGATTATTTTGGACACCAATGATTGTGTATGAACAAGTCCTCAATTTAGCAAAGGGATTCGGAAAATGTAGTGCTAACACTTCAACGTCTCATCCCCACACACACTCAGCGAGTGTTCCCGTCAATTTAGTTCCGGAGAGAGGGATGGACATACAAAGAAAGAAGGGGATGGAGGGGTGAGCAGAGGGGAGCGAAGCAATGTCATGGAGGGAGTAACATGCTGTCGCGAGAAATTGAGAGGGCTCATAGGTGGATGTGACAGAGAGATAGAAAAGGAGGATGGCAGACGGAAAGAAAGAAAGATAGCAGGAAGAGGTGAGGGAGACAGCCTGACAGCTGTCCCCTTGGAGACTTGGGTCTCTTCTTTAGGGCCTCTTTCTGATTCATTCCTTTCTTCCTAGATCTGCTATCCCACTCTTTATTTTTCTGAATCACGTCCGATGTGGCTTCTATGAGCGTTAGCTCCAGGCATCTGACTACCTTCCCCCTCTGACACTTTTCTTTCTGTAGGTCCCATGAGGAACCCTTTTCTTCTGCTGTGTCTCTCTCTCTCCCTCTCCCTCTCTCTCTCCCTCTCCCTCTCTCTCTCTCTCTCTCTCTCTCTCTCTCTCTCTCTCTCTCTCTCTCTCTCCTTCCCTCTCTCTCTCTCTACCCACCTTTGGGCCTCGCTGTTTGGAGGATTTGCCCATTAGCTTCTCATCATCCAGTTCACACTGCTCCAGTAGATCCAGTATATCTTCCTCCTACACAGGATTATATATAGAACGCACAGATGAGAAGATGAAACAATGGTTAATCATCAGCAAACAGGATTGTTCACTTCTAAAAGAATAATTAAAATGCTCTCCTTTGTTCCTGGAGTATCAAATGAGAGCCCAAGAAACAAATACATCTTCAATTAGAGAAAATGTTTAACTCCAAAGACATGTGAGCCTTATTTAGCCTCATCTAGAAAGGCACAGTTCATAAGCTGAGACTGGAGACTGAATTTGTAGAATGCAGCATTTTGACCATCACCAGCACGGAGCCTTGTCCACATGGATGTTTTAATGCTATTTACAGACTTCAGATTGTGGCTGAAATTCTAAGTAATTGTTTTCTGCCTCTCTGTGTCAATGTGTTAATGTGTCAGCACATATGTGCACAGTGGAATATCCTCTTGTCTGAAGTACCTGTTAAATCATGCATTAGGAACAGAACCTGTATACATGGCCTGTTGTGTCAAACACCACACCTCTGACTCCACAGAAATACATAGAAGAAAATCTGATTATACAAGCAGCACGAAATTATTAAAACCTAAAATTTCCACCTTTATAGTATAATTATTATCACAGTAAAATATTGCTGTAGAAATATTTACAAATTACAGGTGTTCTTACACAATGAAATTCTGCTGCCATCTCAATAGTATTTTATGCTCTGAAAGCTTCCCCACCCACCGTGGTGCCAAATCACCAGTGGCCCATTTTCTTATTAAATAGCACCAAGTGTATTACATGGATGTTTTGACATGTTTTAAACAACAACAGGATAAAAAAAACCTAACTTGATATGAGTGCAGAAATTATTTATATGTGCACGTCCTTACTGTCTTCATCCCTGTACTGCTTTATGCACAAATCCAATATGTAGGCAGATAAACTGGTACAGAGAATCTCTGTTTATGTAGGGACGAGTCTGGTTAATCCTCATGAAGTCTTGTCAGGACCCTCTTCATTGTTTTTTATATAATTTTTTTTGGGTGGGTGGGGGTGGGGGTGGGGGGTGGGGGGGTAGAACCAAATTGTTACTGGACTCATTTAGGCTGAAAATTTGGCAGTAATAGTAACCAGTAGCTGTAAAATATGTGATTGCATGCTATTTGTTATTGATTAATTTATTAATAATGGAGTTTTTAATGTAAACTGTGTAACTTTGTCATATTTTTCAATCATTTTCTTGACCCAGCGGTCACTAAAACAACCATTCACTGGGCGAATGAATAGTCTAATGGTGTCTGATGCCTAACAACGTCATGTATCTGACAAGAAGCAATGCTTTAGGGCAATCCATGTTTACACTTCACATTTATCACTTTAATTTGATAAAAAATAGAGTAACGAGCATCCGACAGAAAGAGGGGGCAAACATGAGTTAAAGTTTTATTACTAACTGTTGACCACTGACCAATCATTCCGAATGTATATTGAGTGGGATGGCCTTCTTTCTCCACCAGGAGGTTCGAACATTAACTTCATTATTACACCTGTAACTTAATCTCAGAGAGAAGTGTAACTTCTTACAAAGTGCATGCAAATGATTAATTGGTACTTTGTGTTCTATTTGCTCACACAGAACTGGGAAAAAAGGCATGCATTCACTCTCCTTGAATACATTTAAAACTAGATTGAGAACACTTGAAATGGATCCCCTGTATTGTAACTGCCTTCTGTAATTTTGTACATAACTATCTGAGTAACTATCCTTTGCTGCCTCTTGGCCAGGATGAGGTTTTTAATTTCAATGGGACCTTCCTGGTTGAATAAAGAATAAACAAAAAAATAAATAAATAACATCGGGAAAGTGTTTTCTGAATCACAAGAGCTCAGAGACAAAGAAGGATTCAAATTAGATTAAGATCTCATGATCACGCTATTGCACTTCTGTATAACTTTAATATGTGGTCAGCTAGTTTGAAAACACGGGTGCACAGCAAGGGGGAGAGGACAACAGACACTTAGGGGCGCTAAAGGGGAACTCGGCAGATTTGGATTGCTTTTAGCACCCCCTAGTGACCGTTTGTAGAACCCAAACAAAAAACCCATCACCTTGCTGTGCACTCGTTTTTTTAACATCTTAATCTAACAGCTCAAATGATTCATCACTAAATTAAACAAATTATCTGTGTTCATGATCTAAAATATGCAGGAAACTTGATGGAATCAGGCTGCAGCACCAGGTATGTCAGCTCAAGTCCCAATAGAGCAGCCCACTGTCTGAAGTTGCAAGTGGAATATTCTGGCCACAGGGGTGCGATGGGGACTGGGTGGCCTTTCATTAACCCTGTAAAAGGTCATTTTAGCACATACAGGCTCAAGAAAATGATTTTAAAATATGAAAAAGTTGCTAAGTATCCCTTTAAAACAAGCCAGAAACTGCCTGGTGTTCATTTAAATAGCCGAACAGTTTTCTTTAGTTGTTTAATTTACATTCCCACAGGTTGGAGAAGCAGGGATTAAAAAATAAGGATGCTCTGCAGATAATAAATTTGTTTGAAGAGACCAAACACACACCTATCGCCTTCATGTATAAGTAGTTTGTTAGAATTTGTTTCCAATTGTAGTGTTTTTACAAAAGAAAAACTCAAACACCTTGAACCCATCACTGGGTCGTCCTGCAGCAGAACAAGATTAACAAAATCTATGAGAAAATCTATTTAGTTTCTATTCATTTTAAAGCTGAAAACATCTTTTGAAATGCATGTTTTGGTGTTTGAATGTTGATTAAATATATAGAGCCTTATAACACTTTTATATCCAGACCTAATAGCCACATTGGCTGAAGTTGCTTACTTCAAAAGCAGTTTTGCAGTGAGTGAAGTTTGCCAAAACAAGACTTCTGTGTGCCTGTGTACTTTTGTACTTGACTCACAGAACACCACAGGCTATCAGAGCTGGTGACAGCATGACAACATTTCCTCTTTCAGATTTTGTATTCATTTGACACAAATAAAGAGATGGAATAGAAAGATATCAGCTGAAAAAGCAGAAAAATATATAGCTAACAAGAGAACTAACAATCTGATGCATACCTTTCAACCTAACTGTAATGGAAGTGGGGAGAAGGGTGATGCAAACGCTTAGGAAAACTGGCTTGCATGTTTATAGCACAGTGGCTGAAAGGAAGAGGCTGCACGGCAGTCAATCCACACATTATTTTCTAAGAATAAAACACAGACTATTTTCTTTGATACTGTGACAGTTCATGACATTTTTCAATTCACATGGCTCTGAGATGCTCACAAAGGTAGCAAACGTGAAAGTTTCAGGTACAAAAGATGTCAGACCTGAAAGAATTGTTATGTTTGCAGGCTAGTGCCCTGTGGCCTTCCACTGAAATGGTTACCAGTGAACATAGTGAAGGTCAGAAAGTGAATTTTGCAGGGGCGCCTCCAGAAATTTTTGATAAGGGTGGCCAAACGGGTCCAAAGACATTTTTGGGGAGGCACACCAAAATTGGTCTTTATTGTAACTCTGGGAGAGTTTAGCCTGTGGCGATGCACTGCATTGCTCCTTTAGTCGTTTAAAAATATATAAAAACTGTATGTTTCCAAAGACTTTACTCAAAATTTACAAACACAAAAATTTCAGAAAAATACATTTCAGTTATTTAAAATGTAATTTCAAAATTTATTTTAAATTGTGTTTTTATTTTATTTTTTTTTTGTTTAATTCACCTGTTGCGGTGTTCACAAAAACTATGGAAATAAAAACTTTTAATGGTAAGAAGCAGAAACATGTATTTTTTTATTCTGATTATTTCTTTACTCATCGTAAACTTATCGTTTGAACATCAATATGATTTTTTAACACCGGCTTTTCCTGGGGGGGCAGCAACTTTCTAGGGGTGGCCATGGCCACCTCTTGGAGTTGCCATTGTAATTTTGTGGCAAACAGAACAAGATGTATTTTTTTAAAGACAGAAAGTTTGTCTGCTTTAAGGGCAAATTAGGGGTTTAAAGGGGGATTATTAGGACTTATTTAATGGCAAATCTGCAAAACAAGCTAGCTTAAAGCTTTGTTTCATGACTTTCATGACAACATTCTAATAGCTATAAATATATTATGGACATTAAAAAGGAAAAAATAATGAAGCTGTTCTAAAAATCTCAGCCAATAATATGGCTGGGACAGAAACCAACAATTTGACCATCCAGTTGCTGTCCCACCGCACTTCTGCATTTACCTGGGTCCTCCACTCATTACGCACTTGTGTATTTAGCAACAGAACACCACTGGTGTGAGAGGTTTGCCGCTTAATGAGAGGAGAAACAGCCGCCTGCTACCACTTCAACTTCAGAACAAACTACCAGATTCCCAAAAAGAAAAACTACATTTGAAGTCACGGACAATAAAAGACATTTGGACCTGGAAAACGGGGACTGGTGTTTAGCGTTCTCTTCTTTACTGTGTAAATGTGCGTTCCCATATCAGGAGAGCATGGCCAAAATATAGCCAACTGGAGGGGCTGAGAGTTCTGTGACTGTTTTTAAAAGCTAGCTAGTTTAGCTAATTTAATTAAGCAGCTTTAGGTTATAATTGGGGATGTCCAGATCCATGTCACTGGTGCAGTGGGGTAGCCATCGACATAAATATACGTACGACATAAATATATATGACATAAATATGGGGTAGCGCAGCAATTTTTGCTATCAAGATTTTGATCTGCTAAGTTAAAAAGTAACTTGTGAGGTGAAAAAGAAGGCAGCAGTTTTTCTGGAGGACTGAGAGGAAATGCATGATGATCAGAGACAGACATGACAGGAAAATAGGAAAATAAAAACCAAGAAAACGAAACAAAGTTCTTAAAAATTTAATGTAGGTAGATTTATCGCACTACATGTTTTTACATTTATAAAGCAACAATTTATCATCAGGTAATATTTATATATTTGACACAATTCAGATCACCTTCAAAACTCAGTCCCACGACCAGGGCCGTATCAAGGCATTTTGGGGGCCAAGGCAAAATTAATCCATGCCAGGTATTTTAAGTTGAGGTGCTGTTTGTTTTTACTTTAGACTTTATTATATTTGAACTAAAGTCCAAAAGTGAACAATTAATCAATTACTTGATTGTTCAAGCTATCCCACAGAAGTGATCTTCTAGTTAACACAGTTTTTAAACATTAAAAAGTTAATTAAATAAAAAATAAAGAGCATTCTGGATCTGTTTCTTTGCTTTCTTTATTTTTTTTTTATGTATCTAAAATATTGGATCGAGACTCGGTATCTGCAGATTGTCAAAATCTAATGACTCGGACCCTAGGGCAAAGACACCTGATCGGAACATCCCTACAGCCAATAGAAAACATGCTTATGAAGCTCTTTTTTTTTTTATTAAATCTTTATTTGGAATGAACATATATCAATAAACAAGACAAGATGTAAATGACATAGGAACATGGTCATTCCAGTATTTTTTTTCACCCTTTCCCCCTCCCCAATTGAATCCAAGATGAGTAGTGGACGGAAAGAGCATCCCATCCTTCACAGAGGAGTATCAAGGAGAGTCCCTTAATATCTAAACAACTGAAAAAAGACTGTGCTCGAGAGGGGAACCTGTAATAGTTAACGGGTTAAACACATTTATATGGAACAGTAAACATAACCAGGAACTGAGGGGTTGCCTGTGCTGCTACCAAAAAAAGAAATTAAATTGCTAGGTTACAAAAAGTTGATTAACAGTTGAATCACATAAAGTCCGCTCTTAAGGGGGAATAAGGGGGAAATGAATAAGATCCACTTGCTCCAGATTTCATAGAATTTGGTCTTCCGATTATTTAACAAATATGTCAGTTTTTCCAGCCTAAATATCTCTAAAATGATCCCGTACCAATCATCCAGTGTGGGGAGAACAGGACTCAGCCATCTTCTCGTTATTGTTTTCTTACATGCCACCAAGAGTAATTGCACCAACTTAATCTCACTCCTACATCTCAGAAAGGGGACATGCCCCATGTATAAGACCTTAAAGTCCAAAGGGATTTGAATGTTCAAAACTGTATTTAACGAGGTCTGAACTCCCATCCAAAATTCCTTTAACTTGGGACAGTCCCAAAAAATATGCAAATGATTAGCAGCAGTAGCGCCGCATTGTCTCCAGCACGGCGTATGGGTGCCTTCATATCTCTGCTGATACGGCGTTTTGAAATATCTTATAATATTCTTCCAGCCATGTTCCCTCCAGCTCTCTGAGCTGGACGTTGACCACTGGAAAGACCAAATTTTGCTCCACTCCTCTGAGGAAATATCAGCTCCCAATTCCCTCACCCATTTGTCCTTGATATAAAAAGTGTTGGCCTCACCGGCACTAGAGATGGCTTTGTATAGTTTTGAGATGGATTTAGTTGGTGTCATAGTTAAAGCACTTTTCATTAAGCTCTTTTTTACTAAGTCCCTCTCACATAACGCGACCTCAGCAGTTTTTTTTTCTTGACATTTTCCAAACCTTCCAGAAAAATCTGTTTCAGGACCCCGTCACTTTAGGAAAACAAGCTGAAGCTGGCCACGCCCACCAATCCTCACTCAAACTGTTATAAGCTGAGAAGCTCCGATAACCAGGAGGGGCTCGCAATAGAGCAGCTTCTCCTACAGCCTGGAGAGGTGAGGTTCTATGCACGCACAGCCCCTTGTGACATCAGAAACGAGAACCTTTTAAAATGGCTGCTATTAGGCACAAAAATCCTAAAACCAAACTTGGCCAGAAAATGAATAAGCAAGATTTGTGACATTTGGACTTTATAGAGGCTGTAGAGACCCACCTGAGAACATGAGATGCAAAAGGTGAGGTGAGTTTTGCATGTTATGTTCTCTCTGGAGTCAATCCACGCACCGGCGTTTGTGATGGCTCGCTGGTAGCATTACTCCCGTTATTATGCAACCAGGAAACCACTTAGCATCATGATAACAGCTTGTTTTGACAAAGGGGGCTTTAAACTAAATAACAATTGTGAGCTAGGGGTGTTTCTCAGTGCCAATTACTCTTGCCTGGATGTCTTGGTCCCGCTCCGGTTGCCTAGGATATACGTCATCAGCAACCGCCAAGGCGTGTGCCAATGTTCATGTTCTACCGAGGCGTCTGTTCTCCGTTTGTTAGCCGTTTAGCTAGCTGAGCAAAGATACACGGGAGGCGTCTTGTAGCCTAGCCTTGGTAAAAAATTTCCCACTTTCCAATACACAGCAGTATTTTCAGAAGGATAGGGGATCAGCAGCAGGCAACTACTTTGGGGGCAAATTTTAAGTTTAAATCTAAGTCAACTAATTGTAGCAATTGGGCAGATATCTGAAATGGTTTTTGTTTTTATTTTTTTACATCCAAAGCAGTTATTTATGGTTGGTTAGTTGCTTAGTAGTTGCAGCTTCAGTGGCTAGCAGGTAGTAACTCGCTTACATATTTAACTAATATATACACAATTTAAAAAGTAAAAGACCTGTTATATATTTATATGGCGCCTGGCCTTGCAACACATCGCCTTGACATTGAGAAGTACCCTAGGACTTGGAAGTCAGGAATAAAAACAACACCGAGCTCATGCTATAGGCTGAGATATGAACCCAGTCAGCCAATGACTAAATCCCTCATAATTAGTTCACCCAATCACAAAATCATGCGTAAATAGTTGCTAGGTGTGCACTTGTTGTTGCTCCCAGGTGGACAAAGTCAAGAAGGACACCCACTGGGTGTTACTTTGAGGCTTGGTACACATAAACTGTGGCTTCTGGTCATGACACCTTCTTTGTAAATATTTGTATATAATGTAAATGTAAATATAATAAATAAATAAATAAATAAATAAATAAATAAATAAATAAATATATATATATATATATATATATATATATATATATATATATATATATATATATATATATATATATATATATATATATATATATATATATATATATATAAAATTTTGTGACTTGCTAAACCTGATCCTGTCTTCTGCTGGACATTTTTGAAGTAGCAGAGGTAGACAAAAAGTGTGAAACTCCATTTTCAGCATAACAGAAATTTTGCATGAAAAACGCCTGAGACACAACTTGCATTTTATGCAAAAAAAACTTGCATTTAACAGTTGTTTGCAACATTTCACCTTTTTTGTTTTTTACTTACACCCTATAGTTTCATTCTGAGTGCTGAAAATGGTTCGTCACAAATGTTTGTGGTTTTCACAGTCATTTTTTTCCTACTTGTATTTATTTTTTTTTTTCTGTTTACTTTCAGGTTCAGTGTGCTAACACAGTATGACAAAATGATGAAATGACTAAATTCACACAGGTGAGGTTGTGCTGAAAAGAATGATACCAAACAAGGCATAAATAATCAAATGCAGAGTGAAATATAAAGGCGAAGACTGAAACTTTTCTAAACGGCTAATTATACTGCCAACTCCAGAGGGTAATTATCACATAAGAGCTCTAATTTCAGTTAAGGTCATATGGGTATTAATGTAAAAGTGCAAGTCAATTAAAGTCAAACTTTAAAACTTGAATTTTAATTGTAAGTTAAAAAAAAAAGTTATTTGGGTTGTGATGCTAGTGTAAATAGTTTTAATTACAACTAAAGGTGCAGTTTTACTAAATCAATATTCACTTTACATTCTTTTATGTTTCTGCCATCAGCTGACTTGTGATCAAAGGAGCATTTTTGACCAAAGTTTCTGGTTTAGTTTTATTATAAAATGTTATCTCATCAGTGTGAGCTGAACGCTAAGACTTATTTACAAGAACCACAGAGCTATTTAGTTCATCACTGAGTTGAAGAAACTACTGTTTGGGTACATTTCTCAAAATGTTTATGAGATACTATGTTCCAAAGAATGTGACAGACAACCTTGAAGCAAACTGCACCCTTCCAAGAAGTAAACATGAAAGACCCACCATAATAACAATCAGTGTGAGATGCCGAGCTCAAGCAAAATATCTCAGGCTGAACTTTTTGTCTCCACTGTGACAATAAAAGAAACACACAGTGTATAAAAACAAAAGGAAATGCCAGTTAAAAATAAAATATTCATGATGTGATGATTACCACGCTGAACTTCAGGGACCTCCTTTCTTTCTCAGAAATGGTCCTGATTATTATCTCACACTATGGCTCTTTAAGAGGACCGGTCAGTTGTCAGTCACAATTGCGTGACCAGATATGAAGTAACAGACCTAATCTCAGGCTACCTTTCTCCTTTGAACATAATCCCCATCTCTGTGCGGGCTAAATTAAATGTCTGTGTTTCGCCTCAGCCCGATCTGTGATTGATATCTCTGTAAAGCTTCTCTATACCTGGAAAGAGGAACCTTACAAAGACAATGAGTAGTTTTTACCATTAATTTCCGGAAATATCTGTCAAAATGTTCAAAATGAATTAAATGATGCCCAGTTGTTGAAAAATATTGGTGAATTTGTAACATATAACCACAAAAATCTGGTCTAAAATACATGGGAACGGGTCTAAGTCTCTGAGCGACGCCATATTAGATGCCATGTTTCTTACTACAGAAACCCATGGGGACAAAATGCATTTACTGATTTGTGACAAATGGTTACTAAACTTTTCTCCTAATTGATGCTTTAGTGTAAGAATACTTTCCGTTGCTCCTCTCCTAGTGTGTGTGTTGTTGTCATTGTTTTGTTCTCGTTAAACTGACATGATGACAGAAAATTGGCTCTAAAAGTCCCCTTTTGTAAAATGTTTAAAAATCTATTTCCAATGGAGAACACAAAAGTGACAAAGCAACTATCTCTACCTTTCATCGTCTTTCCAATGTGCAATCCTCGTATATTTCCGTCAACCTTTTTTCACTTTGACATTTGTCCTCACACCTTCACCCTAACAGTTTAGCAGAAGCTTTATTCCTCTTCCTACTGAAAGGGCTTTGGTATTCACAGCACATGTACACACTGACCCCAACCCTGTGAAGTTATTGTGAAAAGTGTACGTGTGAGCACAGTATATGTTCAATGTCGTGATCTTTAACATAAATTGAGTAAAGCATTTATGTGTGGGAAGCAGCTGTCAGCGACTCAAAACTAACACTGTCGTGGAAAAAAATTGTTATAAATATACAGAAAGAGGACAGACAAAGAGAGAAAAACGCTGAACTAAAGAAAGAAACAAATGACTGTTCTGTGGGATCTGATTTTCTTTTAAATCCTCATGTACAATAAAATAATTTTTTGTAAAAAGACAGTATGAATGACCAGTAGGGCAGTGGCGCATATTGTGCTTCCTACATATTGTCAAACATTCAGACAAAAATCAAGGACTGTGAGACATGTTCTGCATTATTTGCACATCCTCATTCACCTCTGTGAGCAGAATCTTAATAGAAATGTGTGTGTGTGTGTGTGTGTGTGTGTGTGTGTGTGTGTGTGTGTGTGTGTGTGTGTGTGTGTGTGTGTGTGTGTGTGTGCGTGTTCTGCTTCTTCTCATCCATAGTTGTTTGAATATTGTGTGTATGTGTTCAGGTGTGGATCTCTGCTGGTTTCTGTAGTGTGTGTGTGTGTGTGTGTGTGTGTGTGTGTGTGTGTGTGTGTGTGTGTGTGTGTGTGCGTTTTCTGCTTCTTCTCATCCATAGTTGTTTGAATATTGTGTGTATGTGTTCAGGTGTGGATCTCTGCTGGTGTGTGTGTGTGTGTGTGTGTGTGTGTGTGTGTGTGTGTGTGTGTGTGTGTGTGTGTGTGTGTGTGTGTGTGTGTGTGTGTGTCCGTGACAGGCTGCCACTGATGTACGTGCCTTCATTCGTTTCAGAGGATTATTCATTTCCTTTTGAAGTGAGGCAGCTCGCCCGGCGAGGAAGGTCTGAAAGGCGGCCGAGAGCAGGCTTTCATACTTTTCCAACAGCAGCTTGTCGTCTGGGGGGTAAATACGTCTGTAGGCCGCAGAAGCAGAGAGACGGGGGAAGGAGAGTGGAAAAACAGAGGGAGAGGGAAGGAAACAAAGAAGGGTTATCAATGGAGAGAGCCATGGCATGAGAGGGTGGGGTAATAAGGGATGGAGAAGAGAGAAGAAAAAAAAGAGTTTAGGGTCCAAAAGTGGAGAGAAATTGAATAAGAACAGGGGATTGGGGCTAAGCAAAAAGAGGCATGTGAGGTTAAAAAAGGAGAAGTAACAGAACTTGAAGGGAGGGGGTTAGTACAGTATGAAAAAAGGACAAGGGAGAGAAAAGGTATAGCCAAATAGATGGAGAAAAAAAAAATCAAGAAATAACAGGAAAACAACAAAAATATAGAAGTATAGACAATTGAATGGAGCAAGGTACAGTAAGAGGTCAAGTCACGGCAGATGTGAGTGGTGGGTGAGCATAAAAAAAGGCAAAAAATATCAGGAAAGAAAAAAGAAAAATGTTTAGTGAAAAAAGTGAGGCAACAGACAAAAGACAGATGGGAAACCGCATTTAGAGATAAGAAGGGGGAGGAAGGAGAAGATACAAAAAGACGAAGTTTTGCAAGGAGCCCTTGAGACAAGAGAAAGTACAAACTTTCTTAAAACAGTCCTTGTGCATTACATCGTTGTCCACTTCACTGTTTTTCTGCAGCCAAAAGAACCTACTCACAATTTGCTTCCTTTCACTCTCAAGACTAAACTAACGATGTCCAGTGTTTATCTTAGACCAGAATGGATTTGAACAACGTAAAAACTAGTGCCTCCCACAGGTTACTTTGGCCCTAAAATCAAATTAATGTCTGCTTTTAGAACAAAATAAGCATTTGGCTATATATATATATATATACATATATATATATATATATATATATATATATATATATATATATATATATATATATATATATATATATATATATATATATATATATATATATATCGGTCACTTCAGTTATCTGTTGGTGGTACATCCCATGCATGTGTTTGTCCTCCCGCGATTGTATTTCCATATATAAAAAAATTCCCATCTTACCCTCCGCGGGTGCTCTCATCCTTCCAAGCTCGGGTCCTCTACCAGAGGCCTGGGAGCTTGAAGGTTCTGCGCAGTATCTCAGCTGTTACTAGAACTGCACTTTTCTGGACTGAGATGTCTGATGTATTTCCTGAGATCTGCTTTAGCCGCTCCCTGTCTCTTAT